>JBBBDQ010001401.1:3707500-4125000 GCA_037127315.1 Ascarosepion bandense
TCCGTATACTTGCTTCTGTGAAAGCTACAACCTCCAAGAATTTAAATGCAAAGTCATTTGCTGTCTCTTATCGTCTTGACTCACATCCTTTTCCAAAAAACCTTGTTTCATGTTCTTCCTTTCCACTCCTCCCACATGCAGTCCTCTTTACCTCTGTATTCTCATCCTTTTCTTACTCATTATCAGATTCCCCCTTAATATGATCATCTTTCTCATCACTCACCTCTTATGAAACCCCTGCTCACCAGTGGCAATTCTGCCTTGCTTGGAGTGAAATAATTAAAGAAAATAATTTACAAAAGAAACACACACACCAATAAATAAATAAGTAGTGTTTGAAGATGGAGCAAGTGTCAAAGTGTTGTTGCATTTAATATAATCTCTTATCGAAATTAGAAAATAATACAGGGTATGAGGGTGATTTTTCTCAAGGTAGGTACAACATACAAATATTGGAGCAAGGCCAATTTTATAATATATGAAATGATAAATATTTTAATAACTTTTATTGCATATATTGATTAAATATGTCTAATTAATAGTAGCATTGAAAATACTGTTTTTATATTTAGTATCAAGAACTGCCTTTAAAAGAAACCCAACAGGTTTATAGATGATTTAATTTTTTCTAGTTTCTTGACAATTTTCCCTCGACTGAAATAGCGAAATATAAGTTGTATTCTGGCAATTTTACCGACTACTGGCACATCAATTCATGATTTTTTTCGGAATAAGAATTTCCCTTTTTCATAGAGGAAAGGGACATGGTTGTAGCAGCATTCGACTCGGGAGATTATGAAATATTTATAAAAAAACTCTTTCAATGAATTTGACATTTTGAAAAT
Organism: Ascarosepion bandense; assembly: GCA_037127315.1. Lineage (NCBI taxonomy): Eukaryota > Metazoa > Mollusca > Cephalopoda > Sepiida > Sepiidae > Ascarosepion > Ascarosepion bandense. The sequence goes on from JBBBDQ010001401.1 coordinate 3,708,346, forward strand.
ACCAGTCATTTAATCGACAATACCGCTGTATTTCCAGCAGTTAGAAAATATTTTCAATCGTGTCACCACAGACAAGTTGATAATGCTACTAGGATTAAAGTCATTACTGGAAGTCAACGCGAAAGATAAAATATATTATCGAGGGGAAACGAAAATTGCATAATAGGTTGCCGGAAAAACGAGCCCGATTGGCACTGCATTCAAATATTTGGAGATTAAAATTGAATTAAAAACGTGAAGTCAAAAGATAGTTTGACTTGTGAGAATTGCCAGAGGAGTAACTCTTAGACTATAATTTAAGGTTGTATCTAGCTAATTAAATATTAATAATATGTGTTTTCTAATCTAGTAATAAGGTTATATTCATGCAATTGCGTTGCCGGCAAGTCAAGATTTTAAGAACAACTGGCTTGAAAATACTTTAGAAAAGATAAAAAGAAACCACAAACGGTGGTGAGGAAGTTGTGAAGCCGAGATACCAGGTCAAGAGCGATAATAATATGCATTTGTAGGAATAGTGTATTAGCTTTTTTGAAGCAAATTAAATGAGTTTTTATTTCTGGTACCTGATATTGAAAAACTAATTATACAAATCATCATAAAACAAACGTTCTACTTTTAAGCTTTTTTGTTTATCATTTCAACCCAAACGAGGCAATAAAGCCACTAAAAAGCAAGCTGTTACTCAGCCTTAAAGAAAGTGAATCATTTGTACATGTTCAGATACATGAAAACACTTTTAAAGTACAAAATTGAAACTATGTAAATAACCGTAGAAAACGCAGAAATGACGACAATGAATACCTTCTGTCATTATCACAAATAGTTGAAGGTAGCGAAAGATGTGTATCCTTGTCGTATTTGCTTCTATGGCAGTGGTATGAAAAGGGACCTATTTAGATTTCCCAGTATGTCAAAAATTTTATATTATTTTATTTGTGATCATGAAATTTTCCAAGCACTCATTCCTGATCATATTCTCTAGAAATTTCAGCTGCTTTTTCTATATATAAGGTTAGTCATATTTCCATTTTTTATGTTAATGCTCATATGTCCAGGCGTTTGCGTTCTCAGCATCTGCCTATAGAAACTTATTTCTGTTGCTCAAACTCTCTTTTACACCTTTGAAGAGATAATCCATCATTTACTGGCATATAAGAAGACTAACAATTCAGTAATCCTTTCTTTCTTATCCAAGGAGATTTTCCAGTTTCATAATACTTTGCTTTGGTTTTGTAAGGCGCCATTCGGTGTCCCAATACATCTCCAGTTTTTAGTGACTCAATTTCTGTTTTCCGTTAAAGAATATCTCAAATATGAAATTCTTATACGTCTTTCATTTTGGTATCACCGATTTGTAATTTTGCTAGCAAATAAGTTTTCTGTTTTTTTACTATTCAGATTTTTTTTTATTTCTCTTCCTTGATTTGCTAAATACATTAGGAGATTTTGTAGTTTCATTTCTGTGCCTGCAATTAAACTGTGTTATTTGCGTCTCTTCTGTTGTTAAGAATGTGGCCACCAATAATGAAAGCTGATAGAAAGTATAAGAATGACCTCACTGTAGAATTTTAGACGACAAATTTTTATCTTACTTTTCTTTCTACTGTATATCTCCTGAACTCATTTTCTATCCATATTCAGGTGGTTTCTTCTAAGTGGATGTACGGGATTATTTTAGTATCCCTCACAAATGTGTCAAGGTTAACTAACGATACGTACATTTTTTTGTGATATACTTTATCAAACGTTTTGCATAATTTGTAAAACGCATATACTCATGCTTCTGTAGTTATTTTGCTCTTTTCATATAATTCTGAGCATAAATATTGCATTATTTTTTTCCATATCTTCTAAGAACACTAACTGTCTTGATAAATGTCTGGTGTAGTTTTGCTGCACACGCTATTCATCAGAAATCGTTTGATAAGTAGTGTTATATGGCTCATTAGTCTGATTTTATGGTGGAGTTCAATTCACTGCGTAAAGCCTGCCATAATCTGCAGCACAATTCTGTATATTCCTGTAGCTTAGTTTCTGGTAAAATAAGCCAATGTAGCCAATAAAATTGTGGAAATGTTTTAGCAACCGCAATGTGACTAGTCTAGTTCTTAATTATTTAAAGTCAAAACGACACTTGACAGGAGTAACATATTTCAATATGCGTAGAAACTTCAGATATGATGATGATATTTTATCTCCCTAATAATCACATACAGCTAACTATTTCTAGTCACACTACCTTTTTACGGACCGATGCTTCACCATGACTGACCCGGGCAGCTGGGAGATGGTTATTATCTTAATGAGTCGCTATCTTTGCAATGTTTGCCAATCACAGCTCTTTATTTTCTTTCTTCGTCTTTTTTTTGCATCTGTTACACTCAGAAACAATTTACGTTTGCTAAATTTATTGCAGTCTTTTAAATGAAATGATTAAAAGATAAAAAGTAATCTAACCCCTTAAAAGATGAAAAGTAATCCAACTTGCCATGTTACTCATGTTGAGAAAATATGGATTCATAACTTGTCCAATAATACAAGGGAGGCAGTGAATATAAAGAACTCGATTGGAATCCAAAATTCTCTTTCCGATTTCTTATGCATAGTCACATTAAAGAACCTGGAAATCTTCAGCTATATGGAAACAAAAGCTAACAACAATAATGGAAAAATTTAATTCACCGTAGAAAAATAACAAAACTGCCAATGAGAGTGTTTGCCAAGAACGAAACATAGTCTTTAATCTTTATCATAATTACTTGATAGAGCTAACAAGATCGTGTACAACTAGCTCAGTGTGTCTGCTATTGATCGGAAATATTTTCATAATGTATACCTGGAAATTGAAAATTTAACACAATATATTTGTTTTATAATTACTTTATAATCGCATAATATTCCACCAATATTGTTACTAAAATATAAAAATAATCCAAAAAACAAGAAGCTAAAATGATGTCTAATGCCGTTTTGACCGTACACTTATTCATAAAAGAGTTCTAAACAGCGTATCTTTGTTCGAAATAAAATCTGAATTGAAAACACAGAGACAATAATTATAATAAGTGCATCTCAAACTTAGTAGTAGACAGCTTATCTAAGGTATAGTTCTAATCTTATTGGGTTCACTATACATCTGGTTTTATTTCAAAAGTATTTTAAAAATAGAACAAAATGTGCAAGAATTTTTTGCATGAATTTTGCATAAAATCTGTATTTATCAACGGTCAGTGCACCCAAACAGTAACTGAACGTCGATGGAAGAAAATATAGATTAGAAATTATGTGTTAATTTAAGGCGCCAATTATATAACCGCATTAGATATCTATAAAGATTTGTTTAATCTACTGTCAAATTGTATATATAAAATGATTACGATGCAATCCTTTTCTCTTGAAAGACATTTGCAATATCCAAATCACAACTGTCGTCATATTTAGCTAGACAATCCAACAGAGCATTAATTCACAGCAGGGTTGTGATTTTTCTTATTTATTTCTCTGTTAATACTTAATAAATCTAAGAAGCCTCTCTCATCGTATGTTATATGAGTGAATATAACACCTTTATTACGATAATTATTTTTTAAAATAATGTGGTATTTAGAAATTCTGTAGAAAATCCTGCAATTGTCTGCAATATTCTCGGTCCTGAATATGGGTTCTCTTATTTTAGTTTCAGTTTATATATATATATATATATATATATATATATATATATATATATGTGTGTGTGTGTGTGTGTGTGTGTGTGTGTATGTATATGTATATATTTAAGGGCAATTGATCCATCAACCTTTCTTCCTTATGACGTAAGCGTAGCTACACTCTCACAAATAGGTTGCTCCTGAAATTACTACTTTTAACTGTGCATTCAGCAGTAAATATTTCTGAACTTTGTTATATCAAGCTTTCCCACTATTTCAAATATAGTAAATTCAATATTAAGTGTTATATTTTGTTGTTTACTTCGGAATATGTTGCTAAAATTATGAAAATGTTTCAAACATGATATATTGCATTCCTTGTAATGGATTTTACCGAACCAAACACGCAATTTTGCCTCGAGAAAATATTGAAGCATCTGAGCGACAAGGTCTGATTGCCAGTTTAAATGCCTCAAACCCCGAGAGAATTAATCGTTCATTTCATTTTATTCATACATTTATTTATTCTTTTTTATTTGCTTCTTCATAACAAACTAAATGAAAATAGGAAAAGCTTTACTCCACAGAAATCATGTTTCTTCCGTTATTCTGTTTTTTATGAATTTAATGACGTTAACCCGAACATAAATTTACACCCTGGGGAAGGGGTTATTCAGAAATAACGTGTCTCTGATTGCCTGTTGAATTTTCAATGCAAGACCATAATTATTTCAGGGATATGATGTTCGCATTTTTAAAAGATGTTTGATTGGTGGAAAAATTTTGCGATTGCTCCACATATATGACAAAGAATTTCTTCATCGAAGCAGAGAATTACAAAAATCTCAGGTTGCCTTTCCATAACTTTTATCATTTTTACATTTAGAACATTGCTGAAACGAAAATAGAAAAATGTAAATTTATAATTAGTGAACACACACATCATTTTCCAACATTTTCGTTAATTGACTGTGTAATCGTCATCATCACCAAAATGGGAGATTTATATGGGCTATTGAAACAGTTCCTTTTGGTTTATTTAGAAAAACAATGTAACATTTTTAGAATCAATTTTAATCCTGACTAAATTCATTTCAACAAAGTTTTTGTCAATGAGAATAGTAATCCTGGATACACACACACAACCACATACTCACACACACGTACAAACACACACACACACACACATATATATATATATATATATATATATTAGCAAGTTTGAAGTTTATTCATGTCATCACGATAAAAATCTAAATGTTTTGGAACCAATAATTTTTGTAATTTTTGCATCTTGTTTAAAACATATTTTATGATAACATAGAAATTATAAAAATTTTTGAAAATGTGGTAAAAGTGTTACTCAGAAGGCCATGACATCAAAGGAATGCAGTGGATTCAGTATGGCCCCGTGACTGATTCTTCAGTGCCATCCTGACAACATGGGGTGGACATTATCCTGAAACAGGTGTGAACATTATCGATTAACCATTGTTAGTTTCACTGTGCTTAACTGAATGCGCATTTCCTCCCGTAGCTGGAAGTAAAATTTAGCATTGTTTATCTTGCTAGATTCCAGAAAACTTTAATGGATAATGTTATGGTAGCCTTCTACATAAAATTGACACTTTTTGCTGTCATAAGTACTAACCACAGTGATTTACAGAACCGCAGTTGTGAGGTAGTCTAGAGATAGTCAAGACGTAGCGTAATTATACCGTTCGCACTTCGACTATGATTTGATGATTACTAACACTTATTATTGTATAACATTCTCTTGTTATTCTAATACACTATTTGAAACTACCTTCCTGTTTCCGTGTCTTACATCCGGGCGCAAACAGGCCACAATAACAACTTGATGAATTTTCACCACAAAAAATTAGCGACGAAGATTTGCGCGAAATTTTGCGACAATGATTTGCTAGGACCACCGGGATATAAAAAGAAACTTAAATCACGGGCAAATGAGTTTTTGAAAAAAAAAATAAAAACAACTGCCAGAAGAATTACGGAAACTTTATTTTTTATTTCATCAAAAGTAAAACCAGGAAAAAAGAAAAAGATGCACTATCATGAAGGTTTTCTAAAATATTTTATTAGAGCTGACAAAGTATCAGAATGAACAACAACAGAAGTCGTAAAAACAACTGCTTTCTCAGCAGGAAAAATGGAAAATTTATTTCTACGAAACCAGAATAAAAATCAAGAGAGACAGAATTTGAAAATCAAGTTTTTGAACTAACATGGCGACGGGATTTCATCGCATACGAATTTTCTATTTCGCAAGACACCATTTGGAGCGCGATAGGGAATTTTACATACGCTCCCGAGGAAGACATGGGCTTTTTTTATAAGAGTTTCACCCCGAGCAAGGCATTTCACTGCGACTACTGCGCAGAGGGATACATAGAGTGGAGAAAGGATGTCAGAGAGTGGGTGATAGGCAGGTAAGAATAACGAGAATGGTTAAATATAGGAAATGTCAGAGGGTGAGTGAGAGACGGGTAAGGATACAGAGAATGAGGGTTCGGTAGATGAGAGTGTTCTGAGAATAATCGGAAGTTAGTTTGATAGGAAGTGTCTATTGACCCTATATTTAAACACCTGGAGATTGTAGCTGTCGGGAAAGCAGACTTGTGGAAGGAAATTCCAAGGCGGGAAGCGCGAGAAAAGCTGTTGGAGTAGAAATTATGGTTGTATCATATCTGTTTAACTTTAAAAGGTGGGACCTAGTTGCAAATCTAGTATCTCGTGTAAATTCGTGCTTAGGCGGTACCAGTGATCTAAGTTCATCGGAGCAGAAGCCATGAAAGTACTTGTAGAAGAGGCACCGGGAAGCCACATCACGCCGGTGAGAGAGTGTTTGTAGACGGTCTGCGAAGTCAGTATCAACCACGTGACAGATACTCCTTTGTAATTTGTCAAGGACCCAAGCAGAGTAGCAGGGGCACCTGACCAGATATGGCAGCAGTATTCTATACATGGGCGGATGGTAGATTTGTATATGTGCAGGATAGATTCAGGGGGAAAAAACTGACTTTCATAGCGGCAGATTTGGCAATGGATTCGATATACACATTCTATTTGAGGTCCGCCAAAAGTGTAAGGCCAAGGAGGCGTAATGTTTTATTCTCTTGGAGGCAAGCCTGTTTCATGCTAATGGGGGGTAGATGCGATTGTCTATGGTGGTTACTTGATAACAGCTTCGTTTAAGTATCATTGAAATTTACTAGCCATTTCCTACCCAAGGCCACTAAGGATTGGAGGTCATTTTCAAGCTCGGCAGCGAGGTTCGCTTTGTCGCCCACACCTGGTTTTTGATCGAGGCGAGAGTAAATTGTGGTGTCATCGGCGTACATGCCTACTTGGGATCTAATGGCGTCGGGGATATCATTAATGTACATCAGAAAGAACGTGGAACCTATGATAGAATCTTGAGGGACGCCCGCGTTCGTATGGTAGTGTTGGGAGGCATTCCCATTTAATACTACCTTCAATGTGCGGTTAGAGAGGAATAACTCGATGAGGTCAAACAGATGTCCAGTTATCCCGTAGCTCCGCAGTTTGCATAAGAGGCCAGCGTGCCAGACCCTGCCGAATGCTTTGGAGATATCCAAGGCAACGGTTCGGGCTTCGGGCTTCGCCATTCTTGTCAAGTGGCCGGTATATGTACTCGGTAATGGTCGTTAGCAGATCAGCAGTAGAACTGGTGAAGTGAAACCCACACAGTTTATCAGAGTGAAGCGTGTGGGCCGTGAGATGCTGAATAACCTCGGCGTTGATATTGCTTCGAAAACTTTGCCGAAGATCGGAATGAGACTAACAGGACGGTAATTGGCGGGGTCTGAAGATTCGCCAGAAATTTTAAATCTTGGAACTACACAGAAAGACTTCCAACAGGCAGGAAAAGAAGGAAGCAGATAGGCAGATGTTATAAAGTTTAGAGAGGACAGAGGAGAGTTCTGGAGCACATTTTTTCAGTACTATGATTGGGATTCCGTTCACGCAGCTCGCTTTGTGTGGGTCAAGTTGTGCAATTATCTTGGAGACCAGCAAGGGTGTAATGTGGACGTTATTTAGTTGAGCCTTAGTTCTGGGTGGGAAGTCGGGTGTAGTTATTCATAACGAGTCCAGTGTCGAATTGGTGGAGAATCTACGGGCAAAGCATTCAGCCTTGTCCGCTGGGGAGGTGAGAACTTCAAATTCATTAATTAGTGGGGGTATTGAAGTCTTGCTCATGTTGAGCACTCTTTTGCAGAGTCGCCAGTAATCTTTGGAGCCAAACTTAGAGGTTGCTATGTGTTACCTCATTCTGGTAGAAAACGCCCTCTTAGCTTCGTTCAGTAACTTTTTACATTTATTAAGTGCTGAGGCGAAAAGGCGCCTGTTTTGGTTCGACGAGCAGCTTCGATAGAGACGTAAGAAATGGTCCCGCTGGGCAATGGCGGCCGAGCAAGCGAGTGAGAATCAGGGGGATGAATTTGATTTTAGCTGGAATTTCCTGGCCGGGATAAAAGCATCGATGCCAGCCTTAACCTCGGATGCACCGTCTTCGATAGGAAGATCTAAGACGTTGTTCCATGGGACGTCGCAGAGGAAGTCTCGGAACGAGTACCAGTCTTCTCTCTGGTAGCAGTACGATATTCGGCTGTTCTGGTTTTCTTGGGTAGAGTAAGAGCGGATTGAGATGTTGAGGGAGACTACGGCGTGGTCAGAGTTTCCGAGGGGGCAGAGCTGCGTGGTAGTGTAGGAGTCTGGATTGGAAGTAAAGCAGAGGGCGAGTAATGAGTCCCTTCCTTTCGGGTCATTAGAGAAACGCATGGGGAAGTCCACCACTTGCGTTAGAGCTTGGGTTATTGAAACAGACATGATGTGGATCCCACCAAGGTCGGTGACTGAGTTTTCAAGCCATTTGGTGTGGTGGGCGTTAAAATCGCCAAACACAAATATATGGGCAGATGGATGAGAAGAAAATGCGTCTTAATTTAGGCGATAAGTGATTATGTATACTACAGATTGTAAAAATGGGAGTGACGCAAATATATTACTTCATTATCTGACGAACATTGTTTCAACTGAGCATACAAAATTCGTTAACTACTTTTTGCTGCGGAAAACTATTGAGCTGATATTCACCAAAGCAGAGAAATTACTCAGGCAATTTCTCAGTTGAATTTCATGTTTTTTCATAAAAGATGGAAATGTCCTAATATAACTAAGTAAGAATGAAATGATTGTACCATTTACGCGTCAATAGTAAACAAACACTGCGATGAGTTTAGACTTGCGGAATTAAGTACTGATAAATAAAAGTGCTTGCTATTCGTGCAAGAAAAAGTTTCAATAAAACGTGCAAAATTAGCTAAGCAATTGGAGAATAAGCCAAATATAACTTTTGAGCAGAATGCTGAAGAATGTCAGAGGTACGTCAGTGTAAATCAGGATTCTAAACATATCGAAGAATTGGATATTGCTCACGTCAAAAAAGTATGCTCTAAACAGAAACAAAGTCATTGAAAACTAATGAATTAAAGAGAGTGCAAAATATTTTGCCTACTGGCACATATTACGGCTGTGGGTCCATACACTGGTATAAATATTGTTTTGTCAGGATATAAAATGGTAAGCATGTAACCGAGTTAAACACAAAATTTCGCGTTACCGATCTAAAAATAAATTCAATGGCTACAACATAATACAATACAAACTAGACAGTAGAATTACCAGAAAATGATTGCACGTAACAATGTTAAGAAAAAGTGTGGAATTTCAACTAGACTCGGGGTTTTATTTTGCTATAATAAACTCGCAAACATGAAAAAATTGGGCAAGCCAACCATGATAAAACTAGTAATTTGCACGAACTGTCACAGGGGGTAAAATTAAATTCAAATGAGAATTAATTATTAATGCACCTTTCAACAGTAAAACTCTTAAATTAAAATTTTCGTCATGGAAAATACAAACAACCTATTTGGCTCTGATTGGACGACACAATTCCAGGTTTGGAACTTACCTATATTTTTATACTGGAAACAATTGTAACTTGGAATGCCGAAGTAGAAAAACTGAAAAAAGAACTGAAGGAAACTTTTGCAAGAATCTTGGAACACAGACGTACCAAAATGATGGCAAAAATTGAACTCAAAGACGACGTTCAGCCAGTGTCCAAGAAGAAGAGAAATGTGTCTTTTGTATTGTCGGAACAAGTTAACAAGGAATTTGAAATTTTTGTAAAAACTGAAGTTCTATCAATCGTAGAGTACAGTGAATGGGCCAGACCAGCAGTCTATGTAAAAAAAATAATCGAAAGACATACGCGTTTGTGCTGATTTTTCGACAGGTTTGAATAACGTTATGAAGGACTTCATTACCCTCTTCCAAAGACATGGAAAAGCTAAATCTGGTGATAGTTTTTCTCCAAAATACACCTTAACGACGCTTATTTGGAAATTTCTGTTGAATAGGTAAGTTCGAAGTTATTATGTATACGCTTCCTGAATTTAATAATTTTTAACGTTTATCGAGGTCCAGATAGCACCAGCAATATTTTAACAAATCATAGATACCATGCTGAGTGGCCCGTGACTTCTCAGTCACTTATTTAGATGACATTTACATGAAAAGCCAAAGCGTAGTCGAACATAAATATCATGTTCCCAAAGCATTTGCTAAAATCCAAGAATACGGTTTAAAACTTGAAGAGATCAAATGCGATTTTTTCATGAAAAAACTCAAATAAGACGCATAATTGAAAAGGCGACCGAATCCTTAAAGACATGCCCACCCCGAATAACATTGTTTCGTTTCAGAGCTTCCTTGGACTAGCAAATTATTACCAAGCATTCATGCCAAATAGGCCTGATTTGCGTGCTGCCCTTAATGAACTATTAAAGAAAGACAAACTCTGCGTTTGGACAGCAGAATGCCAGCAGGTATTTGAAAAATTAAAGAAAATACTGTCGTCAGATTTATCTCTTACGCATTACGACTCGGATTCGTAAAACATTGTTGCCAGTGACGCTAATTTGTATGGCATAGGAGCATGCATTCTTCACAAAAATATTGTTGAAACTGTAAAAGAAGATAGCTTATTGAAAGAAAATTGCAAACTACCTTCTGTAATACAATAAAGGAACTTCCAGTGACGCTTGAGCAAATACAATATGAGGCTTTCCACGATGAGGATATCAAGGAAACAAAAGTTAAATTTGTTGAAATGGACCTGCGAACTACGGACGTTTTCTCTATATGGGATGACATGTTACTATAAAAAGAAAACGTCGAGATTCCGTTAACACTTCAGAAACGCATCTTGAAAGATTTTCACGCTGGCCATCCAGCGAGTACTAATATGAAAAGTTTGATGGGCAGCTATGTCTATTAGAAAAATATGGACAATGATATAGAAAACGTTGTCAATTCATGTAAAGGATGTGACTTGTCGGCGAAGGTAACTACTATTAATTTCAATCCCTGGCCAAAAACGGACCTATTTCGGTCTAGAATTCACATTGATTTCGCGGGATATTAATACATTATTGTAGCCGACATTTTCAGAAAGTGGCCTGAATTACACAGATAAAAAACCAAACTACAGAAATGGTTATAAAATTGCTACGAACGCTGTTCGGCAGATTTGGAGTAGTAGACACCTTAGTTGTCTGATAATGGAACTCAGTTTATGTATGCAGAATTTAAAGAAATCTTTTAATTATATCAGATCAAATACATCACTATTGCGACATATCATCCATGGTCAAACGGACTAACCGAGAGATTTGTAGATACTTTCAACAGGACTTTGAATAGAAGCTAAAGCAACACCAACTGAAAAAGTCCTTCAACAATTTATTCACATGTGCAGGATTATACCTAATAACAAAACACCAGCTTTGCAATCTGCAGCCAAAGTGATATTCGCACGTGGTTTACGTTCTGTTCAGGACATATTAATTCCGAAGCAGACAAGTCAAGAAGAACAATCCTCGTATCTACAAGACTATATAACCATGGATAAAAGTTTTTTTCAAAATGTTCAAAGAAAGAAAATTTTCTGGGAGATGGGTACGATAGTAAAAAGAATTGATAATATGATATATATAAGAAAGGGTTCAAAATTCACGCATAGGAAACATCTAAATCTACTTAGGAAATGCCTAACAGACGAAGCTGATAAAAGGTTTCCTGAGGAAATAGGCGGTGATATCATTTACGACTGTTTTAATATTCCTACCACTCTAACGGCTCTTGAAATACGTCGTTCAAAACGAAGGAACTGAGCTAAAAGTGATCAATCCTAAGCGTAAGAAGTATTAAGTATTAAATACTAACTAGAGTGACTTCCGGGGATGCAGCTGTGAGGTAGTCTAGTGACAGTGACAGTCTAGAGACGGTCAAAACGCAGCGAAACGATACCGTTTGGATTTACACTTCTTTTTGCTGATTACTAACACTTATTATTTTATATATGTTCTTGTTATTCTAATGCACTGTTCAAACCTACTTTCCTGTTTCCGTGTTTTACTCTCGGACCCACACATGGCACAACAACAACTTGGCGAAGAAGTTTTGCCACAGCAGATAAAAACAGTTGTGGCCCATTAGGCAGTCAACACAAAATTACGTTGCTGCAATTTCGGGTTCCGAATGTGTTTGGGTCAATCTTCACAATCAAGCCATTGAGCCTCTCGTTTAAAATTGTCATCAACAATACATTTCTCATCACAAATTAATATTCGATGAAAAAATGAATCATTCAAATTTTGTAGATGCAGTATATAACACACTGGCGAACGTCACACATTTTGTCTTTCACTGACGACATGTTGAACCCATTTATCGAGTTTCTTCACCATGCCAATGACCCGATATTGTTGAAATCATGACACAATTAATCTCAGATCAATTGATGGGCACTTTGTTTTACTTGTATGTTAGATATTCATTGTTATTTACAGATGTATGACATTTATCAAAATGATCTTCAAGACTTTTCACCCCACTGAAGAACACTAGAAACAAGCAATAGTAACCGATATCAAGTGCATTCTATACGCTTTTAATATTGCCCGCCGTATAAGAAACGTTATGAACAAATATGAACTCATGCAAAGTAAAATAGTTCTGAAAAATGGATTTAAGAATGAAAAGACACAGAAGGGTTTAAAAGAAGATAACCGCAGATTCAAAGTTAGAACATTACCATTGATAACAATCTGTTACAATTTGAGGACACTACTTAGTATATCATTAGTATATGATATAATGCAAAATATCGCAATAATAAAATTGATGAGAAATTATTTATCACTGTTCATTCTAGTTCTCATGCAATCAATTACAAGTAATCCCTAATATTTTAAATTTTGAAATCCTAATCTTTTGGCATATGAAACTTTTGAAACTGTTTCTAAATCGTAAATAATTCTGTCTCATTTAATATCCTCTTCCACTTCAAAATGAAGAGTTCTGAAACATTTAAGAACAACCTTTAAACATGAAGAGTATATAAGGTTGTAATTTAAGTCCTGTAAGTGATTGATATAAAATTTATAAAGTAGACGCGTTGCTAAAAATATTTTATATATTTCATTGAACTATTTTAATATTATTTTAGAGCGCCAAGTATTTATTTTTAGAGCGGGCTTTATTTTCTGAATTATCTAATATTTGAATCAACAAGAACATGAAGTGATATGTCTCATTCACTTATATATCATTGACGTGACAATAAATATTTATATTTGAATTAGTAAAAGTTTAGTATTTTAGTGATAACAAAAATCGAATGTCTCTCCATAAAAGCTCTTACAATTTCATTGAATAGTTTTGGCAACATCAGAACGTAAAAATCAAACTAATCTACAGACAAACGTGTGACGTGACACAATATTTAGGATTACCGAAAAAAACACACTACAAGGAAGAATGAATTTACGTCTTTCTTAAAATATACGAAAATATTTTAATAGTGATATTGATATAAATTGGAATAGAAAAAATATTCTAGTGATTATAAACAGTATAAAGATGAACATTCTCAATTTTTTTATTTCAATTATGTTATTTAGAATATATGAGATTTACTAGACGGCTGGTGAAGAGTGAAATAACGTTCTTTGAATCAAATTATTTAATTTCTAATCAATACGCGTAGACAGGTAATAAATTGCATTGTTTGGAATATAAATATATTTAGTTTGTCCGCCTTGAACTAACCAAAGGGAATTCTTTAAGTCAGTTCTGCGTCAATCAACCTCAAATTCAACACGGCACGAAATGGATATTTCGATCGATCTGCAATTGACTAAGATTAGTAAATGAATGACAAAATGAAAACAATGGAAAAGACAAAACATGTTAAATGAGCAAGAATTGCTGAGAGGATTCAAAACAATATGCTATGAACTACAATGAACAACCCGTCTTACGATATAATTGCTTCATATTTACATTAAGCAAAAGACAATTTGTACTTCCGAGTTATCTCCCCGCCATTTTGTGATTTGTAAAATATGAACATAAGACAATTTGGTTATTTGTTGAAATGTGTAGTGACAGTAAGGAAGTTTTGTTGTACGAGAAACCAAACCGGAGAACAGCAACACTGACGCCTATAATCAAGCAATTGGTTAAACCTGGCTCCATAATAATCACAGACGAGTTGAGAGGATACAATCAAGTGAGAAATGTTTGTGACCATCTCACAGTAAATCACATCTTGACTTTTATTGATTTACACGCAACACATCGAACGAATTTGAAGGGCCGCCAAGTTCAGTAATATGTGAGAGAATGGCATTCAGCGAACAATAATGAACTCTTATCTTTTTGTGTTTATGTGGCGGTTGAGGTTGTTACATGTATTTTTGCGTTTAAAAAAATTGGCTGGGACATCACCAGGAAGTACCGACATTTTATATATATATATATATATATATATATATATATATATATATATATATATATATGTAGAGAAAGAGAAAGAATGGAACAAAAGAGAGAAATATTAAACGTGGTAACAAAACTTCTCCTGGTAAATAATCCTAGTGGAATCTAGTAATATATTATTAAAATTAAAAAAAGATTCACACAAATAGCCCAGTAAATTTAATTAGAGAGTAATATTCGCTATATGATAATTTTTTCGCACTAGTTTCTGATTATTTTCTGCTGTTGACGAACCGCCATGCAAAATTATAGCCAACAGACTGCCCTGCCATTTAACCAACTGCTGAAACGAGTAGCGAGGAATTAATACATTTCTCAAGGTTATTTGCACGCAATTTAATGCAGCCAATTCAATTGTAAATCGAGCTCGCTTCTCCGATTTCTCTTTCAGAGCCAACATCCACTGCACCAAAACACATATCACTTTTTCTAATACTACCTATTAAAACAAATCACACAACACATTTTACGACATCAATTCTTCATGTCTATATAACTTTAAATTTTTTTTTTTATCATTTTACCTCAAGAAAAACAATAAGGCTACTATGACGCAAGAGGCTACTGAATGTTAGAGAATATGAGAAACATGTGATATTAATGAGAATTGACAATAAAAGAACAGATTTTAAGAAGACAAATGATAACAATTCCCATTAATTTATACTTTTGAAGATCAAAGTTGACTGGGAAGCAACAAGCAGAAAAATATTTCCATAAGCGAAACGTGTAATAAAATAAATTATTCTTATCGAACTTACAGCTATATTTAGGTATTTGTACTGTAAAATAACGAGACCTTGTCGCCAACCTGCTCTTAGACTCATAAATCTTTGGTACAAGAGCGGAAAGCTCATTAGAACAATTACCGTGATATTATTTATAGAAGCGGTATTTGAACGTTTCATTATGGATGCGGGAAAGTGACTAAATCCGAAATGGCATGTTAAGAGCATAGAATAGCTGATTATACTTTGGGTTTTATCAAAAATGTCTGAATATATATTAAAAAAAAACAAATATAGCACCAATATGCAAAGCAAAGACAAGTGGTAGACTTATATATATATATATATATATATATATATATATATATATATATATGTGTGTGTGTGTGTGTGTGTGTGTGTGTGTGTGTGTGTGTGTGTGTGTGTAATAGATTCCGACAAAAAGTATTAACTCTTTTGGCTACGGTAATTTTTCTAATACACATTTCTGTTAGTCCGAGAATGCACAATGACACACACTCCTAGAATTAAGATTCTGTCATAATTATTGAAACTGCCTTGTCACATTATTAAAAGAGAGCAGTTTCACTTTTCAGACTTTCAAATTAAAAATACAATATTGCCATTTTAAGGCATTTTAGCCAATTTTTAAGATCAACTGACAATTTGAACTTACCGAATTAAGACACGAATATATATTTACGTCATCAGGATAGTTATGGAATTTTGAAAGGATGGCAACAGGAAAATAATTTATAAAAGTCAGAAAGAACTCACGTCCAAAAATAGAGCCATGAGGAACATCTGCAATAATGAAAATATATAGAAGAATTACTATTCATGTCAAAATTCATTTTGGGATTTGATAGAAAACTTTAAATTTAAAAAATAATCAGAAGTACCATAAAACTTCAACTTGTGTAGCAAATCTGTATGCCAAACCCTTTCAAATCTCTTCTACATAGCCAAAGCAACAGAGCTTCTCTATTATTATCTAAAACTTAATAGTCTATTTCAGCATTAATTATTAGCACATCAGCAATTGGCTTAGAGAAGCGGAAGCCATAGTGATAATCTGAAAGATGACCTTGCAAAGTGACATTCTTAACCAACTCATGCAAGTAACTCTAGTACTTTTGCTAATAATTTTTAAAAGTTGATAGAAATATCTTTGTAGCATCATTATTTTTCTTGGAACGATTAGTAGTCACTTGTTTAACTGCGATATTGAACTCAGAATTTCTCCTCTCTAGTCCGGTTACGCTTTTAATGCTAAGTAACTTCGTCTTCCCGTCACTGCTAATCATAGCTGGACATATGGGTGTTCTTAAATTCAAAATGTTTGCATACGAATTGACCAGAGACAGCTTAACTCAGCAAAGAGTAACTGCTATGCCAAAATCTCATATATAATACTGTAAATAAATATACGCCATTGCTTTAGACGTTATTTCATACAATTCTATAAAACGGATTTTGTTTTAAATTTATTATTACATAAATATTTTCCATATTTTACAATGAATATGATAAGAAGAGGATAGAACTCTATGACAAATATATACCCTTGAATTGAAATTACGTCAATATTTTATTTTCGATTACATAAAGAATTATACTTATTTTTGTATAAATACAAAAAGGGCGACAAAGAGGCAAAAGTAAAGATAGATTACGTTGGTCCTCATCAGTGCTGTAATAAATTTAGCTAGCCACAAATACTGACGAAAACAAAACTTAAAATAATCCCTGAACCAAAATACCACATTCTTATTTATCTTTCTTACTACAGTCGGGGTAATAAAATAAAGTCTTTTACAAAATGAATAACAATTGAATTACTTTTTAATCAATTATTCCCAAGAACGGGGTGAACACCACTAGTGCTCAGGGGGCTCAAGTGCGAGAAAAGACAGGATACAGGGGTGTCGAAAAAAGGATAAACGTTGGATGGGATTCAAGGAAATAGAAGAAGACGACGTTGCCTTTAAATCTTGAGATACTGTATTTTTCAAGGAAGTTCTACATGCAGAAAGTGCAAGAAATGAATTTGTTAGAGTAGAAGAGGAGATTGTATTTAACTATTTCAACATTAAAGGGGTAGGATATACATGACAATCTAGTAATACACTTAAATTCATGTGGAATTTCGTCAGAGCATTTCCCATAGAAAAAAAAACTTTTATAGAAAAGACAGAGCGAAGCCATATCACGTCTGTGAGAAAGAAGCCATATCTAGATTATATTGCAGAGGTTCTTTGGGGTTTCGTTCAGATATAGCAACCGTATTCAATATTTACAAGGTGATAAAATTATATGTACTAACCAGTATTGTTCTCAGGCAAAAAAAAGTATATTACATATATATTAACCTATGTCAGGAACGATGCTGTTGAAATATACTGTATTTGAGACAGTGAAATACAGAGGATAATCAAACAATAACGTTTTTCATAATGCAAGGTTTTTTTTAAAACGTAGTAATTGATTTAAGGACGATACCGATCATACGTCAACATCGTCACTTCAGATATGTATCATCCCACTCACCCTCAAAAAACAACCCAATTATCTGCTACCAATATTTACCTATAGGCAACCGGAAGATAGGTTGTGATATTAAGTTACCCCAACACAACATATTTTATATTTTAGTTTAAATTTCATCACAATAAATATAATTAACATTTTTTAATTTCATTTTGTATTTGAAGAAATATATATATTTGTCACTTTATTTGATTGATACCAATTGCGTTAAAATCTTTTTACATGACGATATTGCCTATTTATAAAATTCTGAAGACATATGTTACCGCTGCGTATGAAATTATATCTGAAATAAATATTCACTTGCAAAGCACTCACATAAAGAAGTACAAAAAGCTGAAAAGTGACGAGATGAAAATATTTATTTTTAATATTTCACTCGATTGAAACGTTATTTACGTGAACTCTTGGATAGAAATAGTTAAAGTTGAATGCTTAAGCTTTACATAGCATGCATCAAAACGTAAAACTTGCAAATCGTGAAACACGGAAGCATCAAGTGATAGTCATATAGAACAAAAGAAAAAATAGCATAACAATATTAAATCTTAATGCATCAGAATCTGTTGCCTTTTGATTTACACCGGAATCATTTCACTTAAATTGAAAACCTACTCAATCTGATATTCTTTCAGTTTGGGTATAGAGGAAAAAATATAAAACTTCAAGATTTACCGTAAATTTTGTATTGAATGATGTGAGCATTTCCACAAAATCGATATAATTTGCGCATATATATATATATATATATATATATATATATATATGTACACATTTTGTTTGAGTGTTTTATATATAGACACACGAGCACGTATCTGTATGTTTCTCTCTCGATATATATATATATATATATATATATATATATATATATATATGTGAGTCTATGTTGCATAAAAGCACACATGCAAATATTTACCCCTCTTTCTCTCCCTCTCTTTCTCTTTCTCTCTCTCTCTCTCTCTCTCTATATATATATATATATATATATATATATGTCTGGGTTTTGTTTGTGCGTGGTATATGCAGACACACAAGCAGGTTTGAATATCTCTTTCTCTCTCTCTCGTTCTCTAGCTCTCACACACTATCTCTTCATCTCTCTCTCTTTCTCTCTCTATATATATATATATACACATATATTTGTGTGTGTATGTGTGTGCTCGTGGGAGAGAGACAGAGAGTAATAGAGATTAAATTTTATGACAAAAGAACAAAACGGAACATATATAATATACTCTTAACAGAAAAGTTTCCTTGACATACTTCAACACTGCGATACATAAAATTTCAGGTAAATGAATAGTATGAAATAATATTTCATTTTTGTAATGATATATCTAAATGGCTAAAAATAAACGCTTGTTCAGCAAATAGCTTTAGCGAATAAATATATTTGTTATTTCCAAATAACTACTTCAATAACGCCGTATAATCATTTGAAGCTATATTTCCAATTTATATATATATATATATATATATATATATATATATATATATATATATATTGAACAGAGTTCAAGTATATTATAGTGTAAAGAATGATGCTTCACACATTCCCGGATATATATATAAAATTGGGTGTGTCAGGAATTTGACATGTCTCATATGCCTTGTCTCTAACGCAGTGTGTCTTACAGTCACACTACATAGACTGAAATCTCTCTTCTCGAATCTGATCAAAGTTGAACGACGTCTCGGATAGTCAGTAACTATATTGGTGTGTTCTTGAAAATACCAGGGTCTGTAATCTTGTAAATCTATGTGGTGTAATGTATAATAGCTCGGAATTGTTAGTCGGATTTCTAGGATACAATTCCGGTTACATTAAATTACGCGAAAATACCCAAGTGTAAGTCATGAATTTCACTCTTATCGTGTATCATATGATTAATTAGTAAACCTTGTATCACTAAATTATTATTACCTAAAGAAATTATTAGAAACTAATACATTTTCTTGTTTTAAATCACATGCAAATGGTTGATATGTCATAGAACACGAATCAATCTAGCAATCCTACGCACGACATAAAACTTTATGCTACACCCGTTGCCTTAGCTGCCAAACGATAAGATTTGATAATTTCGGCCATGTTACATGTTGCCAAATAATTCATGTTTAAAATGAGCAAAGAGGATAAAAGATCAGGCTCCTGGCAGGGACAGGTCTTCAGTGGCTAAAATGAAAATATTCTCAACTCGTCATAGATTGTCAGGAATTTTATTTTGGTTTCTATAACATTTATCTCTTAGCATTGCAAACGAAGAATGTTTTAGGATTTTCTCGATCTGATGCCAGCTTACTCTTGAAGCCGATCATATCTTTCCCCAACGACGGCAAACATGATTGTTGTCTTTTGAGTGTTCGTACATTGCAGAGTTGCTCCTTTTCTTTACATTTTTCTCTGGCTTCATTCGGATTGTTTTTCTTATCGAATTTCTGACATCAAGTCACCTTCATTTTGCTTCTGTTTACTATAAAGGAATAAAGGTTAGAATCAAATGCGGTCAGGGTCATTTTCATTGAATACTTCTATTTCCTAAGTGAGAGTTCAATTCTTCTTTGGGAAAAGATAATTTTTGAAATTTTTATCTATCTATCTATCTATCTATCTATCTATCTATCTATCTATCTATCTATCTATCTGTAGTGGATTCTTGTTGAGAAACAACACAAAATGATAATTAACAAAAACAGATATAGAGATAGAAAATGAACGAAAATATTCAAACTGAAACACGGGTTAATCATTTCAGGAATACTAGGAATGCTGTTAGTAGGAAAAATATATATACAGTCTTGTAGTGAATAAGTATATGAGTCTATATGCTTACTGACCAACTAGTGCCGGTACAACTACTGAACTCAACTACTCGCTTTTACAATCATTATATTTAGTTGTCCCTCCCACTAAGTACAACATGTGACACATGGTCAGTTCATAAGTGGGAATTCTAGGGCTATATGACCCGGACAAAAAATACCTGTCTATTCTTCCCCAGTCGTGCTTCTACCCCTCGGCGGAACCGCGACTGGTTATTGCTCTCTGCTCGGAAGAAGAGAGCGCCCTCTGTCAGAAGGCAGAGAGCTGGCAGTGAGAAATGCCGTCGCAACGAGAAAACGCTTTGACAATCATTACAGTTCTCGGTATAGTCAGGATTATATATACACATCAGGCGTGTCCATGCTTATGTGCAAAATGGGATGATCCCTAACTACCTCTCCTTCGTGAACTTCGGTTTTCTGTTTGTTCTTCCTGATTTTTGTATTAATTTGAGTTTGCTGTATGTCGAAGTCTTCGAAAATTTCTTCCATAATATCCTCACTTTCTGAAGGTGGGGAGCTTGGTTCTTCTTTTTGAATTCGATTAACGTTCCTTCTATGCATATATTTTCTCCTTTTATAGTGTACATCACGTTTTCTATTCTGTTTGCAATTGTTCCCGGTTCCCAATACGCCATGCTATATTTAAATATTCTGAAGTATACTTGTTCACCGGGTTTGAACGATATTTTCATAATTACAGGTGTATTCCGAGGTTTATTTTTGCCTGGTAGAAATTTATCGAAGACCGATCGAATCTTGCGCGCGAATATCACCTCAGTAGGTAAAAGTTCTGATGGTGTGTTTTGCTTTGGTGTCATTCGGTATATCTGAAGAAATTGCTGTAGCGATTTTTCTAATCTAATTTCTCCAGATTTTTTTAATGCTCTCTTTAAAGTATCCACGAAAATTTCGGCTAAACTATTCGACCGTGGGTGATAACGTCCTGATTTTATATCTTTATTTTAAATTCTTGAAAATCAATTGAAGTAAGTTGCGTACAATTGTCCGTTACCAAAGAGTCTACAACGCCAAACCTAGCGAATAGCTCATGTAAACAGATTATGGCGTTGTCTGTTGTTGGATGTTTATATCTGAAAACCTCAGGCCATTTTCTGAAACGGTCTACTGTTATTAAATATGCATCTCACATGGTAGAAACCTTGGTAGCTTAATAACTCGTTTACCAATATATATATATATATATATGTGTGTGTGTGTGTGTGTGTGTATGTGTGTGTGTGTGTGTGTGTGTGTGTGTGTGTGATGGTTTTATCCCTAACGAGGCGTTACCACCTCTGGTGCGCAGGGGGGATACATAACAGCAGAGGGAAATTTTAAGCAGGAGGCAAGAGAAGAGAAAAAACGAATCAATGGCATTAGGTGTCTGAGAAAGGGTAACAGAAAAATGGAAAGGACTGGAATCAATTTGAGAAGAGATGACATTGCATTTATATATTGAAGATTGTAAACGTCAGGGAAGAAAGGAGTTCCACAGACGTGAAAGGTGAGAAAGGAAGTTAATGCAGTAGAAGTGGCGGTTGCATTTAGTTGATTTCACTCTAAAAGGGTGGGACATTGTTACCAGTTTAGTTGCTGCAGTAAATCCTTCTTTTTTTTTTTTTTGGTGGGGGGTCATTGAGATAAGATCGTCAGAGCAAAAGCCATAAATATATTTGTAGAATAGAGAGAAAGAAAGAGAGGGATAGACAAAGACAGAGATAGAGAAGCCACATCCCGCCGGTGAGAAAGTGGCAGGAGTCGAGCTGCCAGGTTGGGACCGATCACGTTACAGATTCTCATTTGAAGCCTGTCGGGAAAACCTAGAAAAATGGCAGGGGCGCCTGATCAGGTATGACAACAGTATTCAATGCACGCTCGGAATGTTGTTTTTATATTTGGAAGATGCACTAAGGTGACAAAAAGCTTCCCGGTCAGACACAGTGACATAACATTCTTAGCAATCGATTTACCTATTGATTAAATGCAATGGTTCCACTTGAGCTCGGAAGAGAGTTTGAGACCGAGGAGGCGCAGTGTATTATTTTCAGGTAGACTTGCTTGCTCCTTGCTGATGGGGTTTAGGAGAGACTGTCTATGGTTGTTGACAGACAGCATCTTCTGTTTAGAAGTATTAAATTTACAAGTCGTTTCTAAACACAGACAACCACAGAGTGGAGGCTATTCTCGTGAACAACAGCGAGTTTTCTTTGGTCGCCTCTTTAGATTTCTTACGAAGGCCGGAGTACATTGTACTGTCATCAGCGAGAATAGCTCGTTAGGGAGGTCGTTTATGAAGATCAGAAAGAACGTCTAGCATAGGAGAGAGCACTGGGGGAAAAAAGGGTTCGCGTGCATTATGCAGTTTGATAGGAGAGATTAAATCAAACCAAGCAAGCTTCCAGTGATACCATAACAATGTAGCTTGCGCAGAAAGGCCAGTGTGCCAAACACTATCAAATACTTTGCAGATATCCAGTGAAAGAGCTCAAGCTTACCTTGCCTGACTTATCGAGGACCTGGTATGTATACTCGGTGAATGTGCGGATAATCCAGAAGAGTCAAACGTGGAGTTGGATGAGAATCGGCGAGCAAAGCCCTTGGTCTTATCCACAGATGACGTGAGGACAACAAATTTATTGATTAAGTGTAGGATGAAGAATTTGTTTTATTATATATAAGGTAAATTAATCTAATGTACAATATATATATATATACATGTGTGTGTGTGTGTGTGTGTGTGTGTGTGTGTGTGTGTGTGTGTGACACTATCTCCCGCGGGCATATTTTCTTTGGTTTGGTTTAATACAATGGAGAGTGAGAAATTAATATTAGTGGTATTGTTGAATTATTGGCATTCGCTATGCGAGCTTATGTAAAAAACAATTTAAATACTATAATATACTTGTAAGATGCGGGGAATAGATAAATTAGCTATTTCAATACTATCATCTACTTGTAAAATCGGGGTAATAAAAAAACTTAGTTGACAATTTGGAAAGAGAGAGAGAGAGAAATATAGTTGTCTTTCTTTTTCATATACGATACGCATTATTTTGGGCTAGGTGGAAGTTTGACAAAATGCTCGCAGTCATAATAAAAGGTCAGGATTTGCTTGATGAGGTCAAGCAGGGTCAAATCCTCAATAGTTGTTTCTTCTTTTATAAACTGTTTCTTTTTTCGTATAAGTGATTTCTCTTTTGGAAATTAAGTGTTTAGAAATTGTCTGAATGTTCTATATATCCGAGCACTTGCAGATATTCTGCTATCATTAAGTATTTTTTGCTGAATAAGTAAATTTTTATATGTATTTTAGATTGAAAAGGATGTATTAGTTTTCCCTGATAAGAACCTTTATCAGTAAAAGAAAGATTGAAACACTTAATCTCTAAAAGCTTTGTACTTTTGTGTTGTGCATATGTGTATGTGCATCAGAGTATATTTCACTCACCAAAACAAGGAAAAATCCAATAACTTTCTGACAAAAATCTCCCTCATATCTGTATAAAAAAAAACAAATAACCAGCGTAGTTTTCCGCTGAAATCGACAGCAATCAAAGATAAACTTAACTATTATGTCCATCTTTACTGCTTTCCAAACTGCTCGAGAGTTTTTAAAAGATTTGATTCCAAGAAAAAAACTACATTCTGTAGTTGTTCTCATAGACATTAGCATAGAAGTACCATTAAACCTGATGAAACTCTGTATGGATTAAATAAAGTAAAGAAAATATGTTTGCCAACTCAGTGGGAGTTGTCACTTGTATATATAGTTAGCACGAATATAGGTTAATTCTAAAAATACATTACTATCAATAAACATTTTACAGTAATCATCAATATATGAATGGACACTCATGTCAAATTAACAAATACCTAATCGACAAAAGGTATCGACATCACCCTGTGGGTGCAATTTGGAGGCAAGCCTAGAGGTATTAAAAAAAATTGTAATAAATAGTAGGTAGTAAGATTATCGTGTAAGGACAAATTAGTCGGATTTCGATCTCAGCATCAAGCTACACTAATGATCTAGCTGCACTGTAGGGCTGTCATACAGCGAAACAGAGTTGTCTGCAAATGATTAGTATATATATATATATATATAAACATTTAGAAATTATGATCTAATAAGCGTCTGCCAGTGTTCTTATCTAGGTTTTGTATCGAGGTACACCCGATAAATATCGAAAATCGATAATCGAAAAAATCGGGTTATAGAAGGAATGGTGTGATTTTAATCAAATTTGATACACTCACAGACAAATATATAAGAAACGATATTCAGAATTTTAAAGGTTGCAGTTCTTAAAGTAATGCAGGAATCGATAGTATATATATATATATATATATATATATATATATCAGGCAAGATGCTTGTGTGTGTCTGTCTGTTTATCTGCCTGTATATCTGTATTTTTTTCATCCCTTTCATTTTAGATTTTGCTTCGGGTTTGGCTCTAAGTAGGTATAATTTTAATAACTAGTCTCAGCCATGCTACCATTTACTCAGAGGATTTATTTAGCCTTCAAAATTCAGTTTACGACGAAAACACCTTATTTGATATCGATACCAGGAAATCAAATTTGACTTACATCCATTCATTTTTCTTTCAGACTACGGTTTAGCTTTAATTGAAAACAACTATTGCATTTTAGTCTTTCGTGTTAACGTCAAAAGAATCTGTGCTGGATTAGTTTTAAAGCTTTCATTAAACCCGAGCAACGCCCAGCTATACTGCTAGTATATATATATATATATATATATATATATATATATATATATATATATATATATATATATATATAAAATAAATATTTATAAACCTCTCTAACCGCACTAAACCACGCATATATATTTCAAGTGAAAGCTAATTATGCACATACCTACACATTACACACAGAACGCGCACGCACGCACACACACACACACACACACACAGAGTGAGAGAGAGAGACACACACACACATAATAATATATATTTTCAACAAGGCAATATAAAATGTAAGATGCAACGGGGTACTTAGTTTTACAGAATATGAACAATTGCTATTAAGGGGAGAGGACAATGATAACGAATTATGAAGATGAAAGTAAACTATTGTTATAGCATTTAATTTTTTTAAAAAGAAATGCCTGAAGAGACTACTACAAACGAAATGTGATATAGAAAAAACTGTTTTGCATAGGTCTTACTGTTTTACCCAGCAACTTCAAATATAAAATAATCATACTTCGCCAGAAATAAAAATATGTTTCCTGCGCTCGTAATCATAAATTCTAGTTATATTTTAAAATAATTATATTTCGAAACAAAAATAAACATACTTTTCGCACTAGATATCATAGATTCTAGGTACTATGGAAGAAAGATAATCTGATCAAGTTCTGTCTAGTTATTTATACAAAAAAAGCAGAGAAGATAAAACATGTCGTTGGCATAGTGCTAAAGTGCCAGGTTAGAACCAATAACATAACAGAGATTTCTTAGCATTTTATCAAGAATCACTAAATATATAGAACAAGAAACATACCAAATGTCGCAGAAATTTTGACAACAGGGTAGAACGTCAGACTTATAAAAACGTAAGCTATATTCCTTATAGGATTTCCACATCATGTCAGCGAGTACGTTAATCAAAGAAGGAGTAATATATCATCCCTCTGACGTTAGTATCAGTGATGAAGTAAAGAAGGTAAAAGAATCATTTTGCCCGTTTTAAATAGCGCATATTAGTTTTGTAGGCGTTAAAATTAACAAGCTATATTTGAAACACATAAAAGAGCTTAGTTCATTTTTTAGTTCAGCTACAAATTCTATATTATCAAACTGATCCTACTTACTACTAAGACATGAGTATATAGCTGTTTCGTAAGCATAGTAAGATTTGAGAACTTATAACATCAGGAATATCATATATAAAAACTAGGAGGAACATTCGTCCAAGGATAGAACCAACCATGTCGATCAACAGTATTAGTGAAAAAAGAGTGATATCATAAGATTTTGATTTTTCGTTTTGATAAGAATGGAAAATGTGCAAACATTAGACTACCAGAAAATTTCTACATATCAGGAAAGTGAGTAAGCCAAACCCTCTCAAATTATTTCACGATATCCGAAGGAACATCCTGAACATTAACTTTATTTTATTTAAAGTTACATAGATAAATCAACAATTGACCTAAAGAAGGGAAAGTTATATTTCTTATGACACAGGAGACTCGTCGAGGTAAAGTACTGAAAAAAATCAGAATTAATTAGAGCTATAGGACATTGCCAGAGCGTACTAGAATGGTTTAGTTGATTCGAGTGATTTCGTCTGGAACTAGAGAAAAGTATTTCTTTCAAGCAGAAAAGAAAAACCAGGCATTTTTATAGGCATTAGAGTTATCACGCACACGCACGCACGCACGCACGCACGCACGCACGCAAACGCAAATAGGCACGCATACGAACATACACACAGAGATACGCATGCACACACGCAAACACACACACAAACGATTAGAGTGAGTTTTCCGAGCAGCAGTAAATTCAGTGGAATGTTGTTTTGGGTTTGAGTTTTATTTGTCAGATACGTTTCGCAATAGACATGTAAGATTATCTACGTAGAGGAAAGCTTGGCTGTTTATATGATGTGTGAGTGAAAATCGACGTGTCAAGTGTATTAAAAGATAGATGAATGTTATATATGCACGTGAGAAGATCTTGGATTGTAAAATGGCTGAATGTGTGTGCTTGTTGAACTAATAGTTTTTCTTTGTAAGATGTAAATACTATGCAGTTTCAATTTGGAGTGAAATAATGTATAGAAGTGTTATGCGTGTTGCCAAGTTGTTTATTTACTAAAAAATGAATATGAATGTAATAAGTTTTGTGGTTTGAATCTTCATTGATTTAATTTGTTTGTACTACTACTTTTTTATGTATTATTTATATAACATATTATTCTATTAATTGTTCCTGTGCCATGTACCTTTCCGAACGTAGGCGATCATGGATTTCTACTTGGCTCTGTTTTTTGCTCTCAATATTTTTCCTCTTCGTATCTCACACAAGCTGCTCTCCTGAATCCATCAGCTGAAGCTTTCCACTTTCACCCTTTGCTTCTATTCATCCTGTGCCTATTAAAACTCCCAGGCCCTTCCTTCCTCATTGTTGGTCCCAGGAACCGTATGTGTTTATTCCAGCTGTTAAGTATGAGTTTTCTTCTAGTTTGCATCCTCTCCAGCACTTCGTCTTTGCTTACGTTATCAGTTCATGGTATTCTCAGCATCCTTCTGTAAACTACTTTTCTACTGCTTGAAGCCGCTTCTTCTTCCTTGATGATATCGTCCAACACTCATTTCTATACAGAAGGAAAGATATCACATAGCAATCCAACACTTTTTTCGTTGTTTCCAATAAGATTTTGCTGTCTCTCAATACACTGGTTAGATTTTGAAATTCGTGCTTGGCCATTCCAATGCTTCTTTCAATCTCAATGACGCACCTTCCATCCATCGTCAGAACTATTCCTAGGTATCTAAATTACTTTTCATGTTTTATTTCAGTTTCGCCGAACTGTAGTTGGTACTTTGTGTTCTTTTTGATGATGACAATCCATTTAGTATTCTTGAAATTTATGCTCAGTCTTTTCTTCTCGCTTTCTTTTGCTACATTCTGTAGGATATTCTGTATTATTTTCCATATCTGTTATCAGCTCCGTGTCATCTATATATCTTATTTTTTTTGTGATTGTGGTCGCCGATCACGATT
Organism: Ascarosepion bandense; assembly: GCA_037127315.1. NCBI lineage: Eukaryota > Metazoa > Mollusca > Cephalopoda > Sepiida > Sepiidae > Ascarosepion > Ascarosepion bandense. Next base: position 3,736,816 of record JBBBDQ010001401.1, read on the forward strand.
CTTGTCAGGGATTTTATTTCTCGTAGAAGGGTTTTTTTTGTATAGGTTAAATAGGTCTAGTGACAAAATACATCCTTGTCTTACGCTCCTTTCTATTTTTGCATACCTGCTAAATTCACTTCCGACATGTACGCAAACGGTTTGCTGCCAATATAGGTTTTGGATTATCCTAACATCTTTTTCAAAAATATAAAAGTTGTCTAGTATCTCAATCAAGTCACTGTTCGTACTGTGTTAAACGCTTTGCGAAGTCTATAAAGCACAGATATTTGTATTGGTATTTCAGATAGCATTCTAAGCATAAATATCACATTCCTCATTCGGATATCTTTAACTAAGCTACACTGCCTGTCTCTGGGCCTATTACGTCCATATGAATCCGGATGATGAGTTTTGTTAAGTCGCTCATTAAGCTGAATGTTCGCTAGATTTCAAATTTCTTTGTACTCGGCTCTTTAGGTAGTGCTAAGAAGATTGATCTGCTTAGTTCCTCGGATATATTGTCGCTGTTTTGTTTCGTTTATTATTTCTGTTAGCCTGTCTACGCAATTGGCTTCTAGGGACATCAACACATTTATTACAATTCTGTCGCATTCTCCTGCTTTGTTTCTGTTCAATATCGCCATTGGCAATTCCACTTTGGTTTTTACTATTTACGGTCCATCTGTATTTTTTTGTGTATTGTAGGTGGTTGTCTTTTCGAGGAAGGGATCACTAATACACTCATCCCAACTGTGAATTACATATTTTTTCTAGGATAACTGTACCGTCATTTGCTTTTATACATCCTGTAACCGAGCAGGCTGTTACTCCTGTTCCTTAAGTTATTTCATGCATATCACTATTATTTATCGTACTCAATCCCTCTACTTCGGCACATCTTATTTGTCGTTATGCCATGTCCGGAAACGTTGTACTATTTTAAAAAAATTATAGGATGCAATATTTTGGGGGATATTTTTTGTATATATTATATTAATTTACTTACTGTTAGCACAGACTTTTTATGTAATGTAAAGAATACAATGTATATCGAGAATATACTGAATTATTTCAAACTATATATATATATATATATATATATATATATATATATATATATAATTTAAAGTTTTGTTATTTTTAGAACATTAGGTTACAATGTCAGGGAAGGTGTGAATATTAATAAAATGTTAGGATTGGTATCAGCAACATACAGTGACAGACTTTTTGATGTTTAAATTCTCATGTCTTCGCGATAACACTGTCGCCTTTGTGTTTTGAATCTAATTGCCACATTTATACACATTATTGTAAACCTGCATGATGTTCGTCACCTTATAAAGGATTTAATCTTCTAATAATGAATACAGAAAATAAAATTAATATTATAATATGGAACAGTCTATCAGAGTGGAAAAACATGCCTTAAATGGTTCATTCTGACTACCCATGTTTTATAAATACATACACACATTATATATATATATATATATATATATATATATATATATATATATATATGTGTGTGTGTGTGTGTGTGTGTGTGTGTGTGTGTGTGTGTGTGTGTGTGTGTGTGTGTGTGTGTAATGAAGAGACTTTCGACGCTATAGAGTATGTTAAATCAAGTCTCTCGAGATTTCTGAAAAATGCCAAATATTACTAATTTCGATTGCATGTTTAGACGTCAGCGTGGACATAAACCCATGAGACACGTCTTCCTTAGATCCTGAATAGAAATTGACTTCAGTTGATGCGTTTTTGGGTCGAACGTCCCCTACAGAAAAGAAATAGTCGCTTCTCGTCCGTCAGTCAATCGTACGTAGACGTACTCGGGATTAGCCTCAATTAAATATCCTTGACCACTGCTTACTCTTTCGAACATGGTGAGGTAATAATATTAGGCCAGGGATGATTAGCAAAGTGGGTAAAGATTGTGCACTTAGCGGTGCATGCGTTGTTATTAGAATAATCTCTGAGGGGGAGTGGCTTTGGTGTCAGTGAACAGTCGTGAACTAATTGAACTAATTGAACGAATTACTTCAGGTAATACGATTTCTCGCTGTTATATACAGGATTCCTGCAAGCTAATTCCATGGTAATAGCTTCACATAATAATCCGTTATTCCGCGCACATTTTCTATTTCCTCGCTGATGATAGGGGGATATCCTACTTCGTTTTATGCCAAGGTTAGCTAGGTATCTTTCATGAGAGTACACAGTACGAATATATGCCAAGCTCTTGACAAGAATGGCGAATCTCAACTGGAATGATTATCGAATCCATTGCTAAATCCGTTGCTAAGAAGATCGGTTCACTTTGCAGGGCCAGGAAGTGTTCCCGTCTGCGTTAATCCTACACATATATAAATCGACCATCCTGCCGTGTATTGAATACTGCTGCCACATCTGGTCAGGTGCCCCTGCTATTCACCTTGTGGTTCTTGAGAGAATCCAACACAGAATCTGTAATGTGATCGATACCGACTTGGCAGCTAGGTTGCAGTCGCCGTCTCACCGGCTTCCCTGTGCCTCTTCTATAAATACTGAAGGGTAAAATCTGGGCTGCAAGCGAGCACACTCATGGTACCCTCGACATAGATTTCGTATTTATTCAGAAGGCTACGTCTAATTTCTTTTTTTGATGAAATAGGCAAAACTTGTTGCAGCAGTGTAACAAAGGTGAACATGAACCTCCTGCAATTTTAATCACCAATATTGGCTCCGCAATGATCACGAGAATAAACGTCAATTGTAATGTTTTTTGCGGGGTTGCTATATGATTTCATAATAGTAAGACCTCAATTCTTGTCGTCATCATTTTGTTGTTTAAATTTTATCAAGTTCTTTTGATTTAGAAATAGGTTGCAACTGGTCATTAATAATAGTCATCAACTTAAAAAGTGAGGTAATTTTTTGCACCCATTCTTAGAGAGCGCAAGCATCTTTCTAAACAGGTTCAGTGTAGCAGCTAGAGCAGTGACTGAGACAACAGATTCGATGATTAAGGGAAAGTTTTCATCAATAGAATATAGAAGATCCTTTGCAATCTCTTTTTGAGATCATAAAATAACTTAGCATAATTAATTTGAGATGGAACTATTTGTTTTAAGGGTTTAATCCGGTCGGAGAAATTTGGTATTCTTCGTGAATAGTAAGACAATATTCCGATTACACATTGATTGTTATTTCTTTGATAGGTGCGTTTCTGTAGGAATGCCGTCGACATTGTTGTCAGCTCTGGTCTTACAACTCACTGTTAGTAAGTTTACTTCCCCACTCCAGGAATTCTGCCAAATTTAGTAAATAAATATTTACAAAATCTTTTATCATCTAACCCATACCTATTTAACCAGCAAAAATATTTTTAGGTTAATGTTAATCATTTACCTAGAACCGTATATCCATGATTACATCGCTGACCATCTACGTATGAAAACTCTATGGCTGAGCTTAGAAAATTTACGTCAAAGTGAAGAGGGACATTTTTCCCGCCACGTCGTTATAAGTAGGAATAAGAAAACTGACGAGAATCTGGACAAGTGATTTCAACCTCTCCACCTGATTCGCAAAGACTACGGATTTAATAATGTGGTAGCAGAGTAGTCTCAAATATCACTCCAGAGATATGTGTTCAGCGGGGAATGCTTCCCCTAATAGAATTAGTAAAAAAAAAGGTCCACTAAGCTAAAGCGGGTAAATTTAGCCAACAGACTGTCAGCCTAAAAATGGCTGAATTTACCGGGGTCACATTACCAGAACGTTACGAACGCTAGGATTAATAATATCCCAGTTAATTACTTGATAGACACGGGTAGTTCTGAAAGAACCTTAAATAACCCTATAGTATAACATTGGCTCCCAGTCTCACCTATGTTTGCAATCGTTGGCTTCATCAATCTCTTCTAAAAGTAGAAACCCTTGCTTGGTCGACATACTGTTGAGTAACGAGACTTAACCTAATGAGAAACTGGCTATCCTACGTAACTTGTGTTGCAATATATATTATTACACAATGATAACTTACCATGATAATCTTCCGTTTCCATCTCATTTTGTGAATACTTACCTGAACTGACGGTGTGCTGTCCCGTCGGCCTAGATATCCAAACTTCTCACCTTGTTTACCAGCCTTTAACGCCACTGTAATCTCATAACTTTAAAATCCTGGCACTTTCAGATACCATTAAAATCTTCATTGATTCGGAAACGAGGATATTTTTTCGAGAAGCAATTCCCTTTGCAGAATTCAAGTTCTGGTCACTTCTAGATCTAGTGATAAACGAAGGATATGGTCGACTACTCGCAAACAATTAACTATTATATATGACTGGAAGTATTTCTTCTTTCCTCGAATGGATATTTTACACGAAGTGACAAATACCGCTTCTTCAAAACACCGGGACAGAAAATAGCGTACGACTAAGTAGCAATTACGGAAGTCGAAAAAAATTATACCGTATTTGAAACAGACGGAAACATAGCGATATCTTAAGTAAAGATTGCCGATGAAGCGAATTCAGTTCATTGAAATCGTCATACGATTCTGTAAATTTTGAAATATATATATATATATATATATATATATATATATGAAATTATTTGTTTGAACATTATTTTTAATCGATAATCGTATTAGTGTAAATATTCTGTTATTAAAGAAACAGTGTATTTATTTCTACCGGTCTGATTATTTACGATTAATTTTATCACAAGAATCTGTGTCATTCCGCAGGATTCTAACCTGTGGCCCCTATCAACTTAGGGGAAGCCACTAATTGATATGATGCGTCTTAAATCACACAGCCGCGAATGAAACCATAATCTAAACAAATACTTTCAATGTGTCATTTCGTTAATCATGAGGATTTTTCGTAACACACACACACACACACACAAACACACACACACAGATATGCTTCTTTAAAGGGGAGAGACATGAAATCTCCCTCGTTTTTTTTCTATTTCCTGAAGTATTTGAGTTGCTAGAAACATTATGTAAATAAGAGTCGACACGGCCTGGGGGTCTGTACGTCACTATCTCGCCTTCTGTCTGTTGAACGTTTAGTCATTAACGATTATTTTCTTAAAACAGGGCTCTTGGGATTTCAACGTGTTCCAGAAGTGCTGTGCGTGGTTTAATAGGTTGTAACCTATTCTTGAAAACCTGACCTCTTTACAGTGAATTAGGTATGGCATGTATCAAGTATTTTTATGCAAAATTATTCCGATAGAACGCCTTAATAATATGAGCTCATTTTCAAATTCGTTAATTGATATTTTGATTTTATTAACGATAAATTCCTGTATTTTTCAGATATCTGGGTGTTCATCGGGCATTAGGACACATTGTAGGTGTTTTGTCTTTGTCTGCTACTGTAAAATGTCCGCTAGTCTTACCTAGTTATATATCAACAAAGCCCGTATAATTTAAGGAAGTAGGCAATCTGGAAATGAAGAAACAGATTACAGCGTGTCTTTCCATTTCTAAGTTAGCTGTAGGTTTGCTATCATTTATCTGAACAAGTAAATGACAATTAGATTAAGGTAGAAAAATTACAGCTATTAAATCCCCGTTCTGAATGACCTAAGCAACACATTCTTTACATTTGGCCAACATAGTTTGAGTTTGAATTGTGTTTAAAGGCATATCAACCTCTGTGGGTTATTTAATGCAAAACGTTGGGGGTTTAAGGTATTTTATAATGTTCAGTCATAGTGAGAATGTTGATTTAGTCCGATTTTAATGAAAATTTGTTTTTATTATATTTTATTTTAGAAAACTGAAAATGCCTTCTAGTTTTGTATTAAAAGTATTTTGCTGAGAATATTTTTTTCTAAAAAAATGTGTTAGGATTATTTTTTCTTCCAAAATGTATTGTTGGAAATATTTTTCCTTCAAAAATGTATATCTTTCTATAAAAAAGTCTTTTTTATGTATACATTTCCATAAAAGTGTATCTTCATACTTTCATAGTGTTTTGACCCCAGGATGTTTGGGGGGTTAACTATTTGCCCATAGCAGGGACACGAAAAGATGCTACCACTCTGGGTCAGGATGGACTAGGGAACAACAGCAATTAAGAGGAGGTCCCATGTTCCTCACATCCTTCTAATCTGAGGCCTTCTGCTGGATGCAGTTTACCGTCATACCCAGGATGCTGGTCAGCATACATTATATGAATTCACGTATTTAATATGCAACAATCAACTTGTTCTAACTTTTATATTAATAAAACTAGTTTTATGTAGTTGAATTTACTTAGATATTCGCTGAAAGTATGGACATCACTATTTAGTTTGTTACAGCGCTCTTTCTCTTTCAGACACAAACACAAACATATAAATACACACACATACACACTATGTGCTTTCATCATAACTGAATTATTCTCCACAATATTCCAAACCAAATATTAAATGACCTCAAAAGAAAATACTAAAGAATGCAAATATTATTAATTAAATAAATATAATTCACGAAACCATAAGCAAAATTTTATACATTTACCTACCAATGCCATAACATTCATTATAGAGAGAAATTATTGACCAGCCTTGTTATAAAATTCATCAACACCACCTCAAAAATATAGGTGATATAGATACCTTCAAAGGAAATAGTAGCAACAACAAGACAGAATCAAGAATAAAAAAAGACTGCCAAAATTTTCAACTGATGTACATTGGTAAGACATCTAAATACTCATAAAAGAGATAACGTAAATTCAGAAGAGATATACGATATAGCCACAATCTGAACGCATTTTTGGTTTACTGTAATATATTTGACCATAAATATTTAAAAACGCCAGTCTGATATGAAATTTAATTGGATATATTTCATGTATGTGTGTATGTGTGTGTGTGTGTGTGTGTGTGTGTGCATTAGTAGACGGTTATGTATGAGGGATCACATGTACACGAATTATATATATATATATATATTTGTGTGTGTTTGTGTGTGTAGATGTATGTGTGCTAGCTATGACATTATGTGTACATATGAATGCAAGAATACATGCTAAAATGGCACAAAATATTAATATGTTTTTACATTTAGAAATCAACAGATATATATGAGTATGCCTGTATATATATATATATATATATATATATATATATATATATATATATATATATATATATATATATATATATATTGGAACAAAATTTTCACATAAACAACTTTTGATAAATGCTGCAGAGAAGATTTCATTATATTATATTACTTCTTTAATAATCTTTATATTTTTTCCGACAAACCCATGTTTGCTTTAAACATATATATATGTGAAATTTTAATCAGCCTACCTATATATATGCAATTTTCTACGCACCGCTTAGATGTGGCACTATCCCGAAAGAATGGGGCTTCTTGTAAGGACCGAACTCACTACTTAGTTGTCATCGGTTCTAGCATGACAAACTTGCTAACCATCACATCAACAGCATGGAAACATACCACTGTATATTACCAACTAGATTAACGATATTTTACTGTGTAATGATAAAAGTGTAACAGCGAAAATTTGCAGCTATAGTATGAGTGCATGATATAATAATAATAATTATAACAATTACAATATATATGTGTGTGTGTGTGTGTGTGTGTGTGTGTGTGTGTGTGTGTGTGTGTGTGTGTGTGTTACGCACAAACGTAATGTGAGTTCATTTTCTTAATATTTTTGGAAGTTAAACGAGGAGAATAAACCACCTAAAGTAAAACAGTAAATTCCCAAACAAGCTGGAATCTCATGATCGGCAATCGAACCATGTTTTCTCTATCTTTAAGAAAAGGTCGAAATTCTGAAATTTTTGAATATTGACATATATCTAAATCAAAGTTATGAAACTACAACAACCACAGTTATAAAACAACAAATAAATTGTGGTTAATGTTACTCCGCATTACAATCCACTGCTAGATATTTACTTTTCAATATTATCAGTATAAATGTAGAGCATAGATATATAGTAATAATAATAATAATAATAATAATAATAATAATAATAATAATAATAATTTTTATTTTTATTATTATTATTATTATTATTATTATTATTATTATTATTATTATTATGTTCTCATTTTTCATCATATTTCCATTTCAGCTATGGGCGCACTACCTACCAAGTCTGCGAGAAAACGAAATGCAGTTCATGATGTGTTGTTATAGCTCCATTTCATGTTTTTTTCAATCTCCCCTAACATCCATAGGGTTACATAGACAAATTTCTCTTTAGTGTATGGGCTGTACTTAACAAGACAATTTTTTGTATATCTCTTAAGCTGGGGTTTCCAGGAATTTTTTCAATGTGTTGTTTTGTTCCATTTTTATCATTCCAAGTGCACCTACTATCACTAGGCACGATTTTCTTTCAATTTCCACATTTTTTTCTATTTCGATTTCCAGGTCTTTATATTTCGACAGTTTTTCGAATTCCTTGGTTGCTATACTACAATCCGCTGGTAAAGCCATAGGAATTAATAGGTAAGTTTTTTTTGTTTTTAAAATTAATGTCCGGCATATTTGCTTCAATTTTTCTGATTGTGTAGATGGCGAAATCCCATAGAATGGTGACATTTTCTATTTCTGAAACCGGTGCGGGGTTATGTTCATACTAGAGTTTATTTACATACTTTCCATAGTGTTTATTATTATTATTATTATTATTATTATTATTATTATTATTATTATTAAAACACGCTGCAAATTCAAAGATGTAATGTTTCGGTGTTTAATAATCGTCATCAGACAGAGAAATATGTTCTTAATTTATTTATATTTTAATTTATAATATTAGGTCGGTTGAATTTAAGCTTGTATTCCTTCATAAAATATCCTTTATTTTATTATCAATGAATAATATCTAGGTATGTGTATGTGATTCCATTTGAAAAATTTTTTTTTTAAATTTCAACATTGTAACTTCTGGTTAATATCTGTCGCATCTGATTGACATTCTAATTTGAATATTCTTTCTCAGCTATTTTTATTGGTTTATCTTTCTCAAAGTCGTCTCAGATGTTGTTTTTTTTTCACTTTCCACTTTTGTATCTGTGTAATTTGTTTCTAATAATTCTCTCTTCTTGATGTATTCTCTCAATTCTCTCTGTAGAAGAGTTTTTATCAAGCTTTCTTTCTCAGTCAGTTTTCTTCCCTCTATATTTTTTATGATTTCTTACTTTCATTTTTTCCCTAGTTCTTATTTATTTATTAAACATTTTTAACTTGAAAGAGATTTAGGAAGTGTTGCTTTCGTAAAATGAAATTTATTACAATCATTGGAAACTACCAGATGAGACATTGCTATTTCAATGTCGTAACAAAATGTACAACTGGTAATAGTTTTTCGATGTTGTAATGTATTAATTAAATAATATATATATATATAATTATTTTTTCTTTCATATAATTTTACAAAAAGAAATCTGATGAAGTTGCTGCATTCTTCTTAACGTACCATTTATAACTTATCCACTTAGTCGCATTATATTTTCATATATATGACTATGAATGATTTTATACATGAATGTGTATGCATCAATGCACATTTGTAAATGAATGGATAAATGAATGCAACTGAAATATTTGTGTAATTTCATTTGTTAAGAACTTATTTTCACAAATTCGTAATTTAATATATCTGAGATATGAAATGTCTTTAATACTCCATTTATTACGTCTGATTTATTTATCTGCGTAATAGTATAAGAATATTCAGTGTGTTAGTTGAACACAACTATATCTCAATAACCTTTATAGAGTATGCATATTTGCTAAACAGCTATCAAAACTCTCAATGAAAATAAAAAAGCTCGATGAAGATATGAAGATGAACTTGTAGTGAAATGAAAGAATGACAACGTTGAGGATTAAAATAAACAAACTGTCTGTCTTAAGATCCCTTAAAAGTATATTTTAGCTACCGTTTACCTTGAGACAAAGAACCTATGTTTTTTTTGTTTTTTTTTGTAAAATTATAAAATACTACATCTTAGTATTTGAAATCCAGCTGCTCTATTTCACTAATCAGTTCTTTCAATGTCTGTGATCTTATATGCAAACTGAATTATCATGTTCGAACTGCTTTTGGTCATAACAGAAAGATTAAGATTTCCAGTCGTCAACATCTCTGTTAACTAGCCAAGCCCATTGAGAGTTTTCCCATTTCAAAGACATAGCAATAAATTTTTCTCTAGGGGATGCCACTGCTGTCCATTACTAACTATGCTCACACCTTTCATTTCTATCGCTTAATCTATCGCCAAATGTAGGCTGCCTTGTTAACTGCCTGCAGTAAAACACTGTTATACCATGTAATCTTCTCACATATTGCTGTTGTTTGATATGGTGTGCTTGAAACAGAAAGTTTTCGTATTCGTGAGATAAGATAGACCCACTTTGAAATATGACTTAACATAAAGGAGTTCAAGTTACATTAGATTTCAATACAGGAATAAGTTTTGGAGAAAGATGTCGATTTTATGAATAAGTAAAATAGAATGTACGGTTAAGCCAAGGTTTGCGTTTCGTATAATTCCATATTGAACTAGTCTCTATATTGCTTATTCTTGTGAATGGTAAAATATACATATTAAAAACATGGGGATACTCTATTGCGGTGACGATGAAAGATGCTGTGTAAGGTAACTCAGTCTCCAAACAGAATAATAAGTTTTGATATAATTTCGAATAAATTTCTAAAAGACATAATGAATCTCTCATAATGTAGCTATAGTAACACCGGAATAGACATGATCGTGTTGGTTTCTTTTCTGAAGTCATGTTCACCAAATTTATTGCACAACACCTACTCATTGTAGATTGTCACCGTGTTGTGTTGTACATGCATAAACAAGTCAAGGAGTAGAGGTTATGTAGGAAAGATAATCGTTAATCCGGGATATTAGTAGTCAAGATTGCAGTGATCTGGAAATAAAAAAAATATGCCGAGGGACGTTTTCGCGAAGCATCAGTTTCTCAAAATTAGGAGCGAAGAAGTTCTTGTTTCTTACCAGGGAAATGTAAAGTGAATAACAATGATTTATCGTTGGGTACAGCTAGAGTATGAAGCTTGAAGAAACAAATGAATATTTCACGTGATCAGTTATGTAAACAGATCGATAAACTTCGGGTTGTACGTGAGATTTTGAAATAAAACTTCATTAAATTTTATATGGATTGATATTGTGTAAAGTTGAAAATAAATTTTAATTTCGTATTGTAAAGTTGAATGACAATAAACATACATCAATTCACCTACAAACCCCTGCACATACACATATTTTACGCACATACCACCCATATATATATATATATATATATATATATATATATATATATATAGTTGTTGTAAGGTGACTCAGTCTCCAAACAGAATAAGTTTCGATATAATTTCGAATAAATTTCCAAAGGACATAATGAATCTCTCATAAATTATATATATATATATATATCTCGCATATATATATTATCACAAAAAGTAAGTCAATAGAGCCATTAAGGCGCATAGAGTCACGGAGAAGAGAAACAAAATAAGAATAGACTGTTTGAGAATAGATTTCCACACGGCTAAATATGACGACGTTTGATTTTAATTATATGTTTTAGCATATCTACGCCAAAGCGTACGACCATGTGCGAAAAAAAATTTGATAGAAAAACTCGACAACACAGACGTTTTCGAAAAAGACTTTAAGATAATCAAGAATTTTTATTGGGAGAAGACCGCTTGTGTAAAAATACAAAGGGGCTTAAGACGAGGATGTGTTTTCTCACCGGATCATTTCAACCTGTACAACGAAGCAATGATGAGAGAAATAAATGTCTTGCCAAAATTCAATCTTGGCGTCCACAATCTCAACAATATCAGATACGCTGATGGCAGGATCCTGATGGCAGACACGGAAATGAAAATGCGGGACACTCTACAGAAGGTATTAAAGGAAAGTAAAAAAAAGGAACTGAATATAAACCTCAACAAATGTGAATGTATGAACATCAGCAAAAAAGGAGACCAATATGTCAACGTCAATTCGAACAATCTCAAATAAAACAAGTAAAATTTCAAATAACTGAGAATTGTTTTGACAGCGGATAGAAAATGCGAAATGGAGATCGAAAGAGACATTGGCATGGCCACAGACGCATTTCAAAAGTTAGGCAGAGTACTGAAAGAGAGAAAAATGTCATTAGAAACAAAGAAAAGAGTGCTCGATTGCTATGTCTTATCTGTCTTTCTGTATGGAAGTGAATGCTAAACGATCTCACCAAAAACGAAGGAGAGTGATGAAGACGTAGAAATTTGGTTTACAAAAGGATGCTGAGGATACCAAGGACGGAGCATCTATAAAACGATGAGGTTTTGGGATAGAAACAAACGAGAAGAAACTGATACTAAATTTCAGGAAGAGATAAATCAGTTTCCTGGAAAACGTAATAAGGAAGAAGGTTCTGGAAAACTTTATAATCACAGGCCGGATAAATGGAAGGAGAGACAGGAGAAAGCTGTGCGTGTCATACTTGTTAAGTAGGAACAAATTGTTTGTAGAGCGGGGCTTAAAAAACATAACAAGAGAAAAAATATTGAAAGTGACAAGAGACATAGCCAAGTGAAAATCCATGATCGCCTATGTCCAGGGAGACATGGCACATGAAGAATGAATATATATATATATATATATATATATATATATATATATATGTTTTTTTGTTTTTTTGTTTTGTTTCTGAAGAAAGACCGATGACGGTCTGAAATATAAAATATAATAATAGAAATAAACGAATACTGTCAAAAAATATATTTTTAAACTTACAACTTTTTAATAGTTTTTCCTACACATATTAAGACAGTATACGTGGATCATTACTATGTTATATATAAATATGTATATATATATATAAAAACTTATTTATAAATGGAACTTTGCCTCTGTGTGTGTGTCCGTTATCTATAGACTCCGACATGGCTGAACCGAGTTTCTTGAAAATTTACACAGTTCTACTATAAGCGTCTGCGAGTGTTCTTAATAAGGTTTTGTGTCGAGGTACCCTCGATAAATATCTAAAATCGATAATCGAAAAAATTGGGTTATAGAAGGAGTGGTCCTATTTTAATAAAATTTGATACACTCATAGACAAAGACATAGGAAATGTTATTCAGAGGTTTCAAGGTTGCAGATCTTACAATAGTGCAGAAGATCGGTAATATATTTATATATATAAAAGGCAAGATGTTTGTGCGCGTTTCTGTTTATCTGCCTTTATGTCTTTTTTTTCAGCCCTTTTATTTTAGTTTTTGCCTCGGGTTTGGCTCTAAGTATGTATAATTGTAGTTCTTAGTCTCAGCCATGCTACCATTTACTCAGAGGACTTCTTTAACCTTTAAAATTCAGTTTACAACGAAAAAAAAGTTATTTGCTATCGATACCAGGAAATCAAAATTTGACTTACATCCTCTCATTTATCTTTCAGTCTACTGTTTCGCTTTAATTGGAAACAACTATTGCTTTTTAGTCTTTCGTGCCAACGTCCAAATAGTCTGAACTCCAGGACTATAGGTTATTTTAAAAGCTTTCATTACACCTGAGCAATCCCTGGCTATTCTGCTAGTATATATATATATATATATATATATATATATATATATATATATATATATATATATAGTCATCAGCAGACAGATCTGTCTCGCTGTACCACTGCTCATCAGTACGTTGAGACACCGATTGCTTTTAACCCAGAATTGAAACCTGACCGAATTGGCATCAGTCGGCGATTCTACCTCTGGGCTATGGTCGCTCGGTAGAAGAAGGTATATATATATATATATATATATATATATATAAACTGGTAGTATAGGTTTATGCAGAGATTGTTAACTTATTGTTAAAGATTCTACTAGGATAAGGCTTAATCCTATTAGAAAGGGAATTAAAACATATTTTAATTTCTATCGTCTCGACAATTGAAAATCGTAGTACTTAAAAGGTTTATATTAATTCTACAAAAAAACGTTTAAAACTCGCTGGCATCAGCACACATTGTCTTTCAACAATATTTCTTATAAATACAGCTCTTCATGATCAATGTCTTTAACGGAAAAAGATAAAACATCCACTGTTAAATGGAAAACCCTTACAAAGACCCGAACTTGTTACTCCCTCCGTGCACCTTGCTACATCTGTCTTAGCAAAAAATTAGAAATCATCAAATTCATTGACAAGGTTAAATTTTTAAACAAGATGAATGAGCTCACTGTTCATTGTGAACATAGTTCAGCATTTACATTAAAATCCGGGTTGTAATATTAAAAGATTCAGGAAAATCTCTTTCACTGCCTTTTTCGATGGATGGCTTGTTCGAGTTGGACGTTGTAGTTGATCCTTGCTGGATGTCATTTAACCATGTGTTATCATACTGATATTTGCCGGGCGATTGACCCGCCATTGGTCGGCAGGTTGTATAGTTGTGGGGGATTCTGCCCGACATCGGTTGTAAAATGTTCGAAAGAGTGTGGGACTTGGGACTTGGGACTTGGGCCTTGAGAATTATGTTTAGTATGTGATAGTTTAACGGTCGGTACTATGAGGAAATATTTTGGGCATTGGCCGGATGGTATGTGCTGATTTACTATACTCCCCTTTATGTCTTGTTTTTTTCCATGTTTTGATTTTAATTTCCACACGTGTCTATTCAATTTTGTACAGTTTTTTAACTTTTTTATTTTAGATGTAGACTTGTGATTGAACCCCATGTTCTTATCGGTGTCTTTGATTGAACCCGAATATAATTTATTTGGGCTATTTAAGTAATTCACCTTTGCCTTGTAAATGACATTTGTGTTGGAAAGTCCTTAAAGTGGACAATTATTTTTGTCCCGTCAGTTGCATTCATCATTAGTGTTTTTTTTTTTTTGTACACTGTTATCTAAGTTTCTGGCGTTTTATTTTTTTTGAATCTGTCTAATTTACTAGTACAACTCTAATTTAGCTTGATTGTGTTTCTGTTGAAAATCATGTTTAGGATTATATCAATTTGTTCAGATAGTATTTTATGTACCTCTTAGCAGAATTATATGTTTCCATTAAACATTTTCCCGAAATTGATTGGTAAAATTTTTTGTCATATTATATTTCTGTAATTAATAGATATTCATATTATACTGATATAATTAATTGATTTCTATTATTAAAAATATTTTGAATACACAAGAAAAATTCTTCTTTTTGACATAATAACGTAATATATATATTACGTTGGTGTGTCAAAACCTTATTTTTCTTTCGTATTCAAAATATTTTTAATAATAGAAATCAATTAATTATGCAAAAATATATTCAAAGAAATCGGAATTCCAGATCCTATCATAAAAATATCTCTGTGAGCTATAGCAAGACAAAAGGATAAATGATATGTTATCTTCCGCGATTCTTCCGACTTTAGGAATATGCAGCACGGTTTTGATATATTTTTAAAAAATGTCTTCATATTTAACAAAACTGCTTTCGTCTTATATAGTATATGACTATTTTTCATGTTGAAATTGAAAAGAATTGTAGATCTTGTATGTTATTTTCCGTTGACAACCTCTTTGTCATTGTCGTTAAATGACAAAGCAAACCCACTCATATTTCAGTTCAAATTAGATGATTGCTCAATTCAGATGAAAGCATCTACCAATAATGCTTCTAATCCAGTTTTATTATACCTTTTTTCCTCTTTTTTCTATCCGCTTATATATATAAATATATACCCTTGCTCAGAAACTGTTATTCTGTCTTTTGTCAATGTAATTTGACATAATACGATCATCTTGCAATGATTTTTCTAGAAACAATATTGTGTTTCAGAGATATTCTTCACACAGAAACTTAGGCGATATTTGGTTTTTATTGTTTGTTATTTTTTGATATTTTTTCATTTATATTATTAATGGGATATATTAGTTTTACTCATTCATTCTTCATTGATATCTTTACACTTAAGGAGAGGATTACTGAAATACATAAAATAGATCTCAATTTTGTCAAAAAGACTAGGGGACACGAAAAAGTAGTAGCATACAAATACCTAATGTGATTGGATGAATGTAATGCCGCATAGTCAAATACGTGGAAATTAACGGAAGAATACACCAGGCTTGTGCGTTTCGTGTAGAATACCAAGTTCAATTCATAAAACAATATCCGCTATAAACAATTAGTCTCTCCCTGTATTACAATAGAGTGTCGATATTTATATTTGGAGTATATTTAATTTTAAAACGAGAAAATGTTCTCACTTTCTACTGCATATATAAACCCAACGTTGATGTTGATCTGCTTTATGTATGCATATTTAAAGGAGGCAGTGTATTACTTCAACTGTCTTACAAAATGACAACAACTGGCCTTAAATGTTGTCGCAAAAATAACAAAAGATTGATGATGACTTGTGTCAAAACAGAATAAACATATGAAGTAATTAAGAAATGTTACATTTATATAGGAAACTGAAAAATTCAAAGAGATAAAGAAGAATGTGCAACAACGTAATCAAAATACAGCAGCGACAAAGATACTAAAACGCAAAACTAATGAACTGCACAAAATACAGAACGAATGGCTTCATAAGCATATTCATGGTTAATGCCCTACCCATACAAAACAAGCTAAGATAGACATTCCTACTTCATAACAATGGTTCAGTCGTACAGGATTAAAAGTTTAAAGATATATTTTTGCTACACTGGGCCAATGTTTGCTAACTAGAAATTCCAGTTTTAAAGCATTTAATGAAAATTTTAATGCCGATCTTAAAAGATGTGGTAATTTCGGATTTTTTTTTTATTCCCAGGAATGAATTGTCGAAAATGGATAACCTTTTCTTCTCAAACACAAGCTCAGCAGGCGACATTTTGGCGGTGACGTATTTATTTGGCACTATTCGATATACGCTCAAAAATTATTCAGCTTCTAGGCATTTAGCTTTTCTTAATGACTTTTCTATATGTCAAAAAATGAGAATAAATAAATAAAAAATCGATCTGCTTGACCATTCTATCTCTGGTGAAAATAAGGCGAGTTAAATTATGGGTCAGTTAAAATATGGTTACGCTGTCAGGGATTTCAAACCTTGCGGACAGTTTGCGTAAGAATTTATTGGTTTAATAGATTGTTTACACTATAATTTGTGAACTTATTTTTAGCTTACTTAATGTTTCTTTAGTTTTCTTTTTTTCTTTTAAGAAACTATGCTTTTCCACTTGCACCACCAGACAGCTCTGCCTCTCGGAAATTCTGACCACGCCGTAGTTTCTGTCAACATCTCGTCCCACTCCACCCCTACCCAAGAAACCCAGACCAGCAGAATATCCTACTGCTATCAAAGTGCAGACTGGGATTCGTTTCGTGACTTCCTCCTCAGCGGTCAAGGCTGAATGCTTTGACCTTAGATTCTCGACCAATTCGACTCTGGATTCGTTTGAAATACATACACCTGATTTCCCATCTAGAACTGAGACCCAATTGAATGACGTCCACATCACCCCCTCGCTGATTTCTAGCATGAATATCAAAACTTGACCCTCACAAAGCGAGTGATGGGGACGGAATCCCAATCATAATCTTGAAGAAATGTGCCCCTGAACTCTCCTCTGTCCTTTCTAAGCTCTACAACCACTGCCTAACTTCCTCCTGCTTTCCTCCCTGTTGGAAGTCTTCTTCTGTGGTTCCAATATTCAAGAACACTGGTGAAACATCGGACTCCGCAAATTACCGCCCTATCAGCCTTCTTCCGTGTTCGAAGCAAGTATCAATGCAGAGGTCGTTCAGCATCTCAGGGCCCACGAGCTCCTATCGGACAAACAGTATGGCTTTCGCTTCACAAGGTCTACTGCTGATATGCTAACGACCATCACCGAGATGAATGGTGAAGCCCGAACTGTCGCCTTGGATATTTCTAATGCATTCGACAGAGTATAGCATACCGGCCTTCTACGGAAACTGCGAAGCTACGGCATTACTGGACTTTTGTTGGACTCAATCCAGTCATTCCTCTCCATCCGCACACTGAAGATGGTTTTAAACGGACATGCCTCCCAGAACTACCCTGCAAACGCGTGTGTTCCCCAAAGATTTATCCTATGTCCTACGCTCTTTCTAATATACATCAATGATCTCCCCGATGCCATAAGATCACAAGTAGGCATGTACGCCGATGATACCACAGTATACGCTCGCCACGATCAAAAATCTGTTGTTGATGATAATGCGAACCTCGCGGCTGAGCTTGAAAAGGACCTCCAATCGGTGGTGGATTGGGGTAGGAAATGGCTCGTAAAATACAATTCTTCCAAAACGAAGTTGCTGTCAATTAACCACCACAGGCGACCGAACCTCACTCCCATTAGCATGGTACAGGCATACCTTCCCAGAGAGTAAAACACTACACCTGCGGACCTCAAGTGGAATGACTACGTCGAATCCATTGCTAAATCCGCTGCTACGAAAGTTGGCTCTCTGTGCAGGGCCCGAAATTCTTTCCGCCTGAATCTATCCTGCACTTATACAAATCTACCATCCGCCCGTCTTTTGAATATTGTTGCCACATCTGGTCGGGTACCCCTACTATTCTCCTCGGGCTTCTTGACAAAATACAGCGAAGAATCTGTAACGTGATTGATACCGACTTATCTGACCGCCTGCAGTCACTTTCCCACCGGCGTGACGTGGCTTCCCTCTGCCTCTTCTATAAATACTTTCATGGCTTTTGCTCTGATTAACTTAAATCATTGGTGCTACCTATGTGTGAGTTTGCACGAGATACTAGATTGGCAACTAGATCCCTTTTACAGTGAAACCGATGAAATATAACCGCAATTTCTACTCCAACAGCTTCTTTTCTCGCACTTCCCGCCTGTAGAATTCCCTTCCGCATGCTTGCTTCCCCGACGGCTATAACCTCCAGGAGTTTAAATGTAAGGTCAATAGACACCTCCTAACACACTAACCCTCCCATTCTCTCCAACTCTCTCCCTATGTACATCCTAACTCGTCTATCTCTCTGTGTAACCCCCTGCACTATAGTGGCAGTGGAATGCATTGGTCGGGGTGACATGATTAAAAAAAATTGACCTATTCGGCAGTTCAAATAATTCTAGTTAACCGGCCCGTAGCATATTAGAGTTGATTTTTTCAATACGTAAACTTCTGTTTCTTTTTGTTTTGTTTTTATATCCACAAGAGCTATGGTAGAAATAATTTTACAAAAAGTTGTAATTACTTGCTCGATATTCCTCTTGCAAATTTGTCATGTTCCAGACATTTTCATGAATAATTATGATATTAATATCAGTGTCCAATGGAAATATCACTGTAGCTTTATTCATATTTACTGTCACGAATTTAGTCTTAACAGTCTCAGTTTTCTAATCTTTTAGCTGATAATTCTACTTTCAGCAATACAAATACACAATTTGTATTGCTTCTCGCATCACAGTCGCTTCGTTTGTGACTGGGATTTTATATCGACAGTCATTTCTAAAATGAAGCATACCACCATCGTAGTATGGTTTCAGATTTTGTAGTATTTTTAATTCAGATTATTTTCTTGTAATGCTAATGTATTTTTCCAACAAGTTGCGCTTATGATGACCCTTTTTTTGCGGCATTTTACCATAAAATGAGTTTTTGGCAATATCTCTCTCAAGAGTCATTATCGTTTATTTTGAATCTTTTTCAAGTTGTGTAAGCGCGTATTTACGCGGAGTTGAACGATGATTAAAATATCTCTGGGGAGAGTTCATTCAGATTATATTTCTCACAATTGATGCTCATTTTACCGGCATATGTGACAAAAATTTCATTTTCGTGCTTAGTAAATTCTATGCACTGCCAACGTATATATATATGAATTATATTCACCAAACATATTTGATAAGATTGTCAGTTTAGTTAAATGAAACTTTTCCAGATTATTCGCAAAAATTGAAATTCAGATATTTTTTCAATTAATTTCAATTCTTGCATAGCAGCTTATGTTCGTATCTGCAGTCGTTAACTCGACATACCTTTTCTAATAGCTGTTAATTTGAATCCTCGTCGCCACTGTTATGTCTTCGTTGCATTGAAAGCATATACCACAATCAAGAAACATAATGTCTCTCGGATCCGACGTTGCCTTGCTGAATAATCTAATAGTCAGGACATAAAGCACGTTTCAGACTTGGTATCATTAATTCTCTTTATACTTCCTTCTTTACTTCTCATCGTCTGTATTTCTCCTAGTTGAAAAAGTCCAAGTCATCTTCTGGGGATATGAGTTCACTTCAACAAAAACCCTAAATGCAGATTCTCTGATAAATAACCATAAACAATTGATCAATGTATATAAGGATGCAAAATAATATCATCCAATGAAGAAAGAACTCTGAATGGGAGAGTGTGGCAATATATACACGGGAAAACTTGATACTTTTAGGGAAAGGAAACTGTCAGATATTTGTAAAAACACAAAAAATATAACAATGTTATTCTGTTTTAAAATACACACAAAAATCTATTCACCCGGATATAATGAACAAACATCACAAAAAGAAACTATATATAATTCTTATTGACTAGGTAGTTCTTTTTTACTGTAATGTATGTTTGATGATATTTAAAATCTATCAAAATACAAGGATTTTGAAATGGATATCTAAAGAAAGTGGCAACACTCCCAATTGTGGATGGG
This sequence comes from Ascarosepion bandense, assembly GCA_037127315.1. Classification (NCBI taxonomy): domain Eukaryota; kingdom Metazoa; phylum Mollusca; class Cephalopoda; order Sepiida; family Sepiidae; genus Ascarosepion; species Ascarosepion bandense. Next base: position 3,757,519 of record JBBBDQ010001401.1, read on the forward strand.
GCTTTAACTTTGATTGGAAATCATTACTGAGAGAATTTTTGGCTACCTATTTCTTAACGAAACAAAAGAAATATTCAAACAAGCACAGAAGCACATCTCACAACGTACTAAGGGTTTTATCGATCTAAATTTTTTTTTTTTTGTTTACACAAATTTTTAGTAGAAAATATCACAATGTTATTTCTGAACTTAGGTCATGAGTTTGGACACGAAGAATAATGAGTAAAAATCAAAAATCAAAGGAAATAATAGTAAGAATAGCAACGTTTATAGCTCATATTCTCTAATCGATTACGCCCTGAAGTACTGAGATATATTACTGTACAGAGGAATCAAGAACGCATAATTGTTATAGCCTCAATATTAGCCATTTCTGAGGCTATTGCTGCTAACAGATTAGTCGCTCCCAGAACGAGGATGAGTTGAGAGACAGTAGGGTTGTTGGGTGGAGAGTGAAATAGGCTGAAGAATAGGAGTGGATTGTGAAATTAAAATAGAAACTAATTCGAGTTATAAAGATAATGAAAAAACTTAGAATAACTTATGGATCAAAACTAAATTGGCATCGATCCGGACGGCAATTGAGGAAAACATATGGATTCACTAGATTAGTATTTGTAACATTTGTACATCATAAAATAGAAATATAATTCCAAAATCTTAATTTCATTTCTTATGAAAATATTTTCATTTATAGATAAAATTGAAATTAAACTTTTGGGATAGCCTCTCTCTCACTCTCTCTCTCTCTCTCTCTCTCTCTCTCTATATATATATATATATATATATATATATATATATATATATATGGGGAGCAATCTCTCATTATGCAGGTTTCAGTAAAAATGACAGACAAGGTATTATGTCTATTATGTGATCTTATGAATTTTTCTTTGGGTGACATAAATTATTTAAAAGTTGTTGAAATATTTTGTTTGTATGAGCACTTTTAGCTATTCTTTTAGCCATTCTCAAGAATGGATGTTTTTTTTCGTGTAACAGAATGCGTTTAGTGTTATGTATGTTTGTAGAGTAGTGTTGGAAGAATAATGAGTCTTCATTTAATTTTTCAAATATAAAACCCCAATTCAAGGCACCATCGTGTCTCTCAACATCGATATGTTATTACTCATATACTATTTACTGAAACCATTGACCTATTCATTGTCAAAATAAACATATTCAATATCACCACTATCTATCAATCTTAGTACTCTCAATGTTTCTTTAATTTCCTCACGAGAGGAATTATTTATCATCAAGACGTGTTGCTGGTCATAGTTTACCTTCAAACTAACATTGTTTGTCATATTTTTTGCCGACAAAGAATGCAAGATGTTTACACAGAAATTTTCTCACAAAGCCCTTTATGTTTCATTCACATTCGAAACTTATTCAGAAACAAAAATAATAATAATAGGTTTAAACAAGTTCAAATCATCATTTCAAGTTTAACTTTTCGGTAATAATGACCTGAACTTGTAGCAATTAATGTCACGGGGTTTTCAAATAAGAAGCCTTAAAATTAATTTTTTTTTAATTTCGACTAAAATGAAATTCTGTAGTTTTTGTTAATACAAGAAAGAAAAATACAAAGATAATCCAGGAATATTTTTTATTTTTTAAAAATGATTAATAAAGTTGCAAGAATAGAGAAGATAAGTAAGTTTTTGTACTTTCGTTTTCAAGGAATTATTTCGAATTTTGAATTTTTTCAGTGAAAAGAAAACTCTAGAGAGAGAGAGAGAGAGGTAATGTTTTACTCTTTGATTTAAAACTAACCAAATTATTATATTTAAATTTATCTATTTAAACTGAATTTTTAAGTCTAAAGAATTAAAAATTAAGAATTAAAAATAAGGTTACATATTACCAATTATTTGGTTAACAGTACAACAAACATGATAATGTCGTATACATGTAGTACTATGAGGAACCTATCTTTGCACACCCACACCTCATATACACATGTAAATGCGGGCATAATTTCCTTCATACACACATTCGTATACCCATATATGCCCACGTACGCAGATACATATATACACCTACGAACGCGCATACATATACATACACACTCAAGCACCAACAAAATCAAATACATTAAAAAAAAAACTTTTAACATATATCAGAATGGTTTACATTTAAACAATAATGGAAAGGGGGCTAAAAGATTAACGTAGCTTGAACCGGCTCCTGTGTCTACATTTAAATACCAGCTCCTTCCTCAGGTTCAACAGTTCCAACTGTTTTTGTGTCTGATGATGGTTTATATATATATATATATATATATATATAGGAAAAAATATTAAAACGTTTTAACAGTATTTTTTTTATTTCTACTATTATATTTTATATTTCCGACCGCCCTCGGTCCTTCATCAGAAACAAATGATTTTAAAATTTGAATTAGTAACGTGTTTCGCGAGTGAAGAGTTTGTTTACATCACGTGACGCTTTTGTGGAGAGAGTTATTGTTTTTACATCAAGTGACGTTGAAAGCGACAGATTTTTTTAAAATTATGTTTGTAAACATAAACCTATCTTTAATAATACTTGTAAATTTGTTTTATATAAAAAAAAATTAAATGTATCTAAAAAAGTTTAAAAAGTATTTTTAAATGTATCTAAAAAGTTTAGTTATTGAAGTATTTGTAAAGATTCAAGCACCTAAGTCCCTATTTTTAACCCACGCTTGTGTGTATTTAATTTTAAAATCCAGTATTTTTCTTTCTTTCTGCGTGGCGTATGTAGAACTAGAATTGGAGTCTTTTAGTAAACATTTGCAATTTTCTAAGGTGTGACCCGGTTGATTGAAACGTGCTCCTACTGGGGAATATTGATTATTTTGGCGTATATTAAGTTTGTGACTCTTCACTGAGGCTCTCGCAAAATCTCGCGAAATACGTTACTAATTCAAATTTTAAAATCATTTGTTTCTGATGAAGGACCGAGGGCGGTCTTATATATAAAATATAATAGTAGAAATAAAGAAATACTGTCAAAAAAACACATTTTTAAACTCAAAACGTTTTAATATTCTTTCCTATACATATTTAGAGAGTATACGTGGAGCAACACTATGCAATATATATATATATATGTGTGTGTGTGTGTGTGTGTGTGTGTGTTTTGAACATTATCAAGACAAATCAATGATTTTATTGTAACAAGAATTTCTATACACGAGCAAATATTTTTATTTCCACGAATTTAGGAGGACTCAAAAATATTCATGACAGCTGAATTTCCATGCAAGTAAGTGCCATACGTGATACACGTTTGGGTGATCATGTCTCGAAAGAGACATGACTGACTGGGCTGAAGATTATCCATCACTAGGTTGCCATTGCATTCTGCGGTAAACTGGTTGCCGGCCAAGGCTATAGAACCCAATCTGTCCTGCTATTTAACCCATAACTGGAAGGAAGAGACGGATTAATACCTTTCCCAAGGGTATTTGCGCGTAAGTGAATACAATGGATTCAACTGGAATTCGAACTCGGCTCCCCGGCTTCTCGTTCCGAGTCGATATCCACTGTACCACAACGCACAATATTTTGTGCTTTGTGTCCCTATGGGGGACACAAAGCACTAAATATTAAATTCATTGTCAAATAAACAAAAGTGAGTAAACTATATTTTAGAATTTCTGTGTGCAAATTTGTATTTAGTTAAATTTAGTTTGGAGATATATTTTATATATTTTGATATTTCTGTAATAATTTATATCTGACACTCGCCCCTGGTTGGCTCACTGCCCCTGATCCTAAACCCATGTGATAATGACCGGAACTTGAGTAGGTTTATGCTATCGGAACGGCATCAGTTCTGACGTCGCTAACGTGTCGCTAATCGTAATGATGTCCTCGTCACAGCAGCTGATCCTCAAGACGTCTGTCAGAACGGTGAACTTCCCTGCTCCGGCTGTGTTCTTTTATCTCAGGAAAGTCACGTTGAAAACCCGGTAGCCGTCTCTCTACCACCCCAAACCAGACCGGAAACACGTGTAGACTTGTGTTAAAAAAAATTCTACACGGCATCAAAAAAAAAAAAAATGAATAAGCTGTAAACGCCTGGATAAGTTACTAAAAAGTCTTTATATATATATATATATATATATATAAAATTAATTAATAGTAAAAGCAGAATATACAATCGCCGAATTTTAAAGTTTACGACGGAGAAAAGGATTCGTTTAAGTGATCAGAGCTTTCGATTTCTCAAATAAAAGAATTTTTTTTTCATAACGGAGCGAAGTTTTCAAGAATTATCACATCTTTCAATTTTCCAAATAAAAAACAAGTTTTTTCACAGCTCTTGACTGAAGGGGAAGAAAAGGTTGCGACGGTGGCGACGGCGGTTGTGGAGTCGTTTGGTTTCTGTAGCTCAGCATCTCTAAAACTACTGAAACTTGACTCTTTACCGAAGCTTTACGGAAACGGCCGAAGTTGAGCATTCTGGTGATAATAATAGATTCATCATGTCTCCTTCGCTCGGCAATAAAAAAAAATCTCTTTTTAGACAGTTTAACTCTTTCTCGGTTCATTCTGTTTCTATACATCTTTAGCTAGGAATCTATCGGAGGCGTATTATTAGAATTTAACACTTTTAAGTTCATCGGTGGCAGGCTTTTTTACGCTTTTACATCTTCAACCCGGAGCTCTATTGAAAGCGAACAGAGGCCCCATTTTAGAACACTTTTCCCTTACTCATTACATCTCGATTGCAATTTCAAAAACTAATCAAACTCTACGAATTTTTCTCACTGAATTTTCTCTGGAATTTCTAATTATTGTAATTGTAGCTCCGTGAGTATCTGCCCGGTGGAGGGCAAGTGTAAATCTACGAAGCTCAAAACTCACCAACTAACAATAAAACAAATTACCACACTTATATTAGTATATCCGCGGGACATTTTAAGCTCAGTCCTTACCCCAATAAATTTTCACGATAGGTGCAATCTAAGTTTAAAAAAAAAAATAAAAATATTAAAGTACACAAATCAGCACCTACTTTTAAATTTACGGAAAGAATTCATTAGAAAATGACGTCATAAGTTGAAATGTGTGAATTTTAAAACTTAAGATTTAAGTTATAAAATTAATCTGTGATTTTAGTAAAATAAGTTTTTTTATCTAAGAAATTCACCACTTCTTCCTCTTCTATGTACCCTCTCTTTTCAGGACGTAGTCGATCATGATTTTCCACGTCTTCTTATCTCTTAGTATGCTTTTTCCTGTTACATCTCGCAACCCCCGTTCTGTCATCTCCCTCATATATGTTATCCGCTGTCTTCTCTGTTTGTTTTTCCATCTATCTGGCCTGGAAGTATCAAATTCTGCAAGCCCTCCTTCCTCATTGCATGTCCCAGGAACTTAAGTTGACTCGTCCTGATGCTCAGTTTTAATTTCTTTTGTTTGCCGTTTTTTTCCAACATCTCGTCATTGTTCGCATGCTTGGTCCATAATATCCGCAGCATCCTTCTGTAGAATCACATTTCCGCTGCTTCCAGTTTTTTCCTCATCTTCGATTATATTGTCCAGCATTCACCGCCCCATTAAAGAACGGACATCACATAGCAATCTAGCACTCTCTTCGTTGTTTCTAGTGAAATTTCCGTTGTCTCAGTACTTTACTCAGCATCTGGAATGCGTCCTTCGCCATGCCAATTCGCCTTCGGATCTCTGTATCGCACTTTCCATCTCCTGTTAGAATACTTCATAGGTATTTAAATGTTTGTACTTGCTTGATTCTAGTACTCCCCACCTGTATTTGGCATTTTGGGTTGTTCTTTTTGCTGATGACCATACATCCAGTTTTCCTACAGCTTATTTCTATCCTGCCGAATTCATTGCATTCAATTACGCGCAAATACCCTTGGGAAAGTATTAATCCTACTATTCCTTCCAGTTATGGGTTAAATAACAGGACAGATTGGGTTCTATAGCCTTGGTCGGCAACCAGTCTACCGCAGAAAGCAATGGCAACCTACTGGTGGGATAATATTCTGCCCAGTCAGTCGTGTCTCTTTCGAGACATGATCGCCCAAGCGTGTATCACGTGTGGCACTTAACTGACTGACCTTCTGAGGAACTACCAAATAATAACCCCAGCCTTATAGATACCTTCTTCTTCCTTTTCCTATCTACTTATCTATTATTTGACATGTAAATATCTGTAGAATAACTTTTTAATCCTCATTTTTTCCTGCACCCTTATATATTTTGTTTTGTTCTTCTGATGATGTTTATTTACATTTAGTTGTTCATAACTCTATTACTCATATAACTTCAATGCGCCTTGTTATAATTGTATATGTATATTAATATTTATTTTTAATGCTAAATCTATATTAGCTTTTACACATAAAGATTAGGTTTCGTTAACTTTTAGCAGAGCCCTTACAATAAAAACATAATAATTTAGTTTCTTTTATACTAAGCCTTTAAATTTTTCAAAAATAATTAAAATGAAATTTAACTCGTGAATAGCGAATATCCTTTAGCTTTTTAAGTAAATTATATTCGGGAATGTGCATTTGTGTATATGTGTGTGCGTATGTATATGTGTGGGTGTATGTGTCCGTGTGTGTGTGTGTGTGTGTGTGTGTGTGTGTGTGTGTGTGTATTGCTTTTAATCGTATCACCCCGAGCAAGGCGGTAACGCCACTGATGTGCAGGGGGATACGTAATAGTGAAAAGATTGGAAAGCAGAAAGCCAGAAACGACCTCCTAAACAGATACTTCTAGTAATTGATTCTTTTGAGATCTACCCTTGAAGTTCATATTTTTAATTTTAAATTTTAAATTTAAATTTTATATATATCCAAATGTTTTCTATACAATTTGTCCCAGTCAGTATTTATTTAAACTAAAACATCTTAGGTAAATTTTTCAAAGTTTTTCAGCATTGATGGTAGCAGTTTTCTTTTGTTCTATCGGAAAACTTTTTTCGATTCTTAGCTTATTTCTCAGTCAACCACCCTTTCCTCACTTTTTCCTTTTTCTATTTTCTTTTCTTTTTCTTTTTTCCTTTTTCCTTTCGTTCCCTCTACCACTTCTATACCCACTGACTTGGCTAATTTTCAACTTTTAAACACCCAAATGAGATAAGGGGGAGGAGATGTCTTCTAATATTATGAAACATAGGTATCTGTCTGCTTCCCTGCTTATATATATATTAATCCTACCTCATTTTATTTTCCTGTGGATGAAAATTGTTTGTGACATATACCTGTATAAAAATCTTCTGTCATTAAAATTTGATTAAATAAAAATTTTTCGTTTCGACCGTTGCTGATGAAACGAAGAGGTCCTCGTAGAAATGGCTATTCAACGGATTTAAACATCGAAACTTTCTTTAATTTTATATTTGTTTCTCTAATTAGAATATAATATTTGCATTAAGCCCTCCACTTTGATCAATTTTAATATTAATGACATTAATATTAATTATGATCAGGTTTTTGGGATTTACTTACCTGATTATCCTTTTGGATTATATATATATATATATATATATATATATATATATGAGGATATATTTCATTGTAGAGAAAAGTCTTATCGGGATCATTTCTAGTGTCATGACGATTGATTTTCAAAGATATTTTGGTCATTGTTTAAACAAACCATAGTAATTTAAACATCGAAATAAATATAGTAACATATTTAACACAGACTCAAGAAACATTTGATTGAAGCCATTATTTCGATCTTTACTGTAATTCAATTTTGATGGCCGTATGCCATACAAAATCATCTCCGAGAATGTAATCATAAAACAATTTTCTTTTTATTTGATTTTATACAAATATCACAGATCCTTGCAGCTGGATTTAAATAGTAAATAGGAAAGTTCAGCTCGGTTGCTTTCCTTCTAAATCTTCCCAAGCGAAACAATTTTGTAATTGTAGATGAAAGAGTGAATCGATTTGTTCCCATTCAGAGAGAGACTAATTCAGTTTTCACTGTCGGTCAGCGAACCTCTATTAAGAAAACGACAGGAATTTTTTAAGTGTGTGTCAGAATCAAGTACTGTGACTCTTCAACTTTGAATATTGAGATGATCAGAGAAGTATATTTAATTGGAATTTGAAATTATTGGTTTTATGTCATTGTCTGATTCCTAACTTACTGTCTCTCCCCGGCCCAAATTATTTCTTCGAAGTGACCGACTGTATTCTCTGAAGTGAGAGATTCCGTCGAAAGTGTTTACTCGATAATCATCGCTTCGATGCATTTGATGTTATTACTCCACCACTGAAAATCTTTAATATTATTTTCCTTTCCAAACATCACAATCTAAAACCGTTAACAATTTATGTCAGGCTTTTTCATCTCAGGTATATGTAACTTGTTTCTTCGATTAAATAACTCTAAAGATCATAGGCGATGAGCAATAATTTACGATTTTCTTCATCATAACTTGACACCTAACACCAGTTTTATTGATTTTACAATTTATGTTCTCACATTTAGCAAAATGTATTTTATTTTATGTTAAAATCGTTAATGTTCATAAAACCCGTTAATAATCGTATTTCAAAATAATACAAAAAAGGCTCAGTTCATTCGCACTATTGACCAGCAGACATTCGATATTTCCGTGAACCCAGAAATCAGTTAAATTATATGAATGCAATTAGTACTTGAAAACTAAAACAAAACCTGTACATTTCTATTCATATGCAAACCACTATGTATAATTTGACAATGATTGTTATATATAAAAAGAATGTTGCATCAGCTCGCCCATCAATCGTAATATCTACTGAAGAACATGCTCAAACTTTTACCAATCAGACAGCAATTCAGATCATGGTTTTTCTCAACGGATATCAAGCATATCTTCGATTTTGTGAACAGGAGTAGAATTTTATAATTGGATTCCAGATTGGGATTTACTTTCCGGTACTTTCTTAAGTTTATTTCATACACTTTAACACGCTGATTAAAAATATTTTATAGAAAATATTATTTTAATCTTATTCATGTATAAACTACTTTGTCGACCGAAACAATGCTAGACGCATTCGAAAGGAACAAACTAATACCCAATTGGTAATTATTCTCCCTTGAAACTGACGGTCATTTCCTCGCTGATAAAATGATGGATTTTTAACATGGGAAATGACCATCACGTCGACTGCTAAAATGGCTGACTGGAACAGGGATATGAAATAAAAATGTCATTATTTATTCGCTAAGTCGGTGACGTTGGTTGTGAAGTATGAGGTTGTCGAAAGGTCAGCCCACATGCATCAACAGCAGCGGACGCTGATCCTGTATTTTGTTCTGTCTCTCGCTGTGTTCTGATATCAACTGCTGACTGCTAATTGCTAAACTACCGGATGTTGCAGTCGGACTTCACTTAAAAATGTAAATTTCAATGCCTCCTGCTACGACAGGTGAGTCTAGCGCTTATCTCAAGTGCAGATTTCTTTGACCTCTGCCGTCAAAACAAAATCTTGTTGCATCTAAGATATTTTTATACGCTGACATTTCAAAATAACATCCATTTTTTTCAAACGTCTCAACAACAATGCAATTACACTTCCAGAAGAAATTCCAGATCCTCCTGAAGAACATATAACAATATATGTTATCAGAAATAACTGGGGAGTACGGCTTTCCTATTGGAACGAAAGTCAATTATTAAGTTAATGAATAAATAACCCCATGATTACTTCTATGACAATAAACTATTCTTCAAGAGTCTCTTATTGCCTCGTTGAATATTTGAGATTGAAAATTCCTCCGCGTTTTGTTTAATACTAGATACTGATCACTGCTATGTGCTACAGTAAATTTCAGTCTACATTTTTATGTAAGTTTTATAAACTTGTGTATTCAAAGGGTGTCGTTTAACTTAACCTGTACTCCAATGTGTCCGATCAAAAGAGACGTTGCTGTGCTCGTCAGAAATCGCCATCAGTAATTTTTAATTATTTATCTTCAGTAAATGGCAATTTTACATTTTGAGCAAAAGGAGTCACCGCCTCGGACATAATATGAAGGTCGGATTTAAAGTTTGTATACTGGGCAAGATACTCACATAGAATTGGACAAAATAAGGTTTATTTTTGAAAAGATTCTTTTTTCTGCTAACATGCTTGGATTTTATTGTCCAAGAATGTTTCAATATTTTTGTTTAAAAGTCATCAACCGTAAGTATGACTGGATATTAACAGTAATACTGGTTTCTAGCCACTTGTGTTTTCTTGTTGGGAAAAATCAGAAGCTTAGAGGGGTTGATCAGTCATTTCAATGCCATAATTAAGCACAATAATGTTTGGTTGAAAGCCGTGTGTGCTGGAGCAAATTAATTTTCCTGGGTGTTTGGTCATGACAGTTATTCGCAATCGCCACAGCATGTTGACATTGTACTCTGCAGTGATGTTGCTGCTATTTCAAAGTTAATCAATAAAGCGAATGTCGTTTGCCGTCATCTTCCCAGCAAATAAAACAAAAAAAAACGGTCATGTTATATTTTGCAGCACGTGAGGAGAGGTGTTTTGTCTACATATAATGTCTCTGACTGAAAGTATTGAACCGAACACATAACCGGGGTTAGGAAGCTTTCAAAGAAACAAGCTTCAACCGCCTCAAACAATGGCAGATTTTTTCTGTGATGGGATTAGCTTGGTGCGCTTTCGATCATGTGTTCGAAGACGTGCCACCCACTGAACAGAATTCTTCGTCGTGCAACATTTATTTTGTAGAATATTCTCAACGATCGCACGTGATAATTTATTCTCTAACACAGGTTATTTGATGTATAATCAATCGCCTCTTGTCCATCATCTTGTGGTGAAAACACTCAATGTTTTTTGCCAGTGGTTGCAGTTGCAGAATATTCAAATATTTGGTTAACGTCAAGGACACGTTTCTCTCCTTCTAAATTCAGCGGCCCACTTTGGCACTGTTTATAAATCTGAAGTGTTGTTCCCTACCATTGTAGCCATGTCAGCTTAACTGTCCTCGTGGACTAAAGACTTTTCTGCAGGTACTTGATAATACTGCGATTCTAAAATCGCTACTGGTTATAACTGAAGTCTTATTTGAACCGCCAGATTTATTTTACCTGGAGCAAAACAATGTATTTATTAATACGAATATTTTAAATTATTACATGCAAGATTTCGTAACTGCAGCATCTATTTTCTATAGTCATCCTACTCAGGAATATGATGTGTAATGATTCCTCTTCAATTTTAACACTATTCAAAGATACATATCTAAATCTTAAGTATGTTTCTTCAAAAATTAATTCAAACTATAAAACAACTGAACCTATATTTTTTAAGTTTCATCTCATATCCCTTAGAAAACTTAGCTGATCAAGACTATAAACACATTTTGTATTTCTTATCTGTCAAATGTACTGCATTCTTGGAAAGATTGTGTAGATGTTTCTCATTGCGTACTTCACGGCTTTGAATACAGTGACTTCTTTCTTCTAATCTGGATGTTAACCAAGTTTAGAAAATATAGTTTTGAATTCTATTTAATATATAGTTGAGAGTAACTAATTACACGTTCATGTCTTTGCTAAGTCCATTAGTGCAAAATTTAAGGCAATAGAATATCCGATAATTTAATGTCAGTTCATCATGATAATTGCCATGACATTACCGGCCTTTAGCACACGGGATTAGCCGTATTTAAAATGAACTGTATATTTTAATTTCAGCCGTGTGATAATTACAGAGTACTGCCACTTGTTTAAATAATTCTATTTCTAAGAAAAAGAACACAACTTCCCACCATAGTCAAAAATGTTTTTGACGTCAAAAAACACAAATATCTATAAATAAATTGACAATTGTGTACGTCCTGGGAATATTTTCGGAAACGCGGCATGAAATTAATTGGTTCAAAAACGATTTAATCTTTTTCGGAAGTTACATTAAATATCAGCAAAGGGATTTTGATTTAAAAGATAAAAACGTTCATTTCAATATTATGTATTTGATGTTTAATAATGTAGGCTTTTTTGAGTTGATAATTAGCTTACACATATATTTTACATGAAGTTAATCGTATGAATTAAGATCGATGTTAACAGATATTGGAAATATAGATAAATGATAAACAGTATTATTTTCGATAACATTATATACCACCCGAAGACATTTATCTTGCAATATACCTGGATGAATAGCTTTTAAAAACTTATTTTTGCATTTTATTTTGTATATAAATGCTTATTCGTCACTTTATAGAAGTTTGAGAATGTATGCCAAAATTTTACTGACAGAAGTAATAATCATTAAAATATTTTCCCAAGCATCACTTAATATTTTAACATTTTTATTGAAACACACATAAATACAGACTATTTTATAATATTTAAATAATGATATCCTAATTCCTATCGACGATATCAGGCGTTGGTTGTTAGTGATTACTCTTTTATATACAAAAGTACATCAACTCAAGGCTCTATATAAACACGTTAGGCAGTTATTTAATAGGTATCACACCATACAAGGCAGTAAAGCCATTAAAACGCAATGGAACACAATACGCGGAAGCATTAAGAACAACTCAGGCGTTAAATTTCTTAGTCTTCCCCAACGTCATTCGATCCTAGTCTCGCAATATCTTACGAAAGACGTGCGTTTAAGTTAGTGAATATAGATTCGTACTAAAATAGTCAATGTCCTCTTATATTATTTTGTTAGTTTGATCAAGTAAGGACCAGTGTTACCAGTCTTCTATCTTATGTTAACATTGTTGGTCTGATACTTTTTTTAGTTTATCTTACCCCAATGATAACATAAAAACTATCGAACAAAAACTAAAAATAAACAATTACAGAACGTTATAGAGAGAAAGAGAGATGAGGAGAAAGTGAATGGATATCAGTTTGGTTTTATTAGTTTATTTAAAACCCCCTTGGATATTTTTCCTCTTGTGCAGTTGTTTAGTCTTTTATTGCATCCCTATAAGGCACCGAAAATTCCATTTGTCCCGAGTTTCATTTCTCCCCAGCGGACAACTATTCTTCTTTTTACAACCCTAGCAATTCCTGATGGTAAACAATCTCTAGAAATAAAAGAAAAGCCGACTAAAAGAATTAGATATAAAGTCTGATAAAATCAAATAGATCAAACCAGAGAAGCTTAGAAAGTTGCCTCACCTCGTACTTTTGCTACTATTAACGACATATATTTCTACTTCGTAGTCAACTGCTACAAAAACAGCCGCCATCACTGAATATACTCCGACTTGTAACCGTATCATTATTATAACAAGTGGGAAGGACTACGTGGTGTAATGGTTAGTAAGCTTTACTGGCTAGAAATTATTAAACTGAGAAGCGAGTTAGATCCTTCATTTGGGCTTCACAGTTTCGGTCTTGTGCTACATTTAAGTAGCACTTAAAAATAGAGGACACTTCGCCGTGGTGTAATAAGTAGCAATCTTGTCTCAATAGAAACTATAAGTAGTGAGTTCGATACACACTGAGTACCCCATACTCTCGGCTTTGTTCCACAGCTAAGCTGCGCTTATTAAATCAGAATTATCATAACTTGAAAGTATTATCTAAATAATGTTATTTTAAAAATATTTTACGTTTATACATAAAACTGTACATAGAATTATTGCCTTGGGCGATAATTATTACATGTATCTCTAAGGACAGAATTAACAATTTGCATTTTACACTACTTCAAATAAAATATATTGAATGCTAGAAACATGCGGCATTCATTGATCGAATTAAAAATTAAATAGTTTTTGTCATAAAGCAGTGTGATGGTCACCAAGGTCGATAACATTCTTTCGCTGAAAACTAATTTAACCCTTGATCTAATGTAGCGATTCTACAGAGCAGGCATTTAGATTATTATAAGTGGTTTTGGCATACTGCCTATTATAGATATACAGTTTTTTAATCATTTCACTCCAAGCAAGGCAATCCACTGCCAACTATTGCGCGTGGGGTTACATAGGGGAAGGTGAAGTGAAAGAGTGGTTAGACATAGGAAATGTCAGAAGGAGGGTGATAGATGGGTAAGGATACCGTCGTTGGGGTTTGGGTAGATGGGAACAGTGATTGAAAGATGGTTAGTGTGTTAGGAGGTGTCTATTAACCTTACATTTAAACTCCTGAAGATTGTAGCCGTCGAGGAAGCAATCATGCTGAAGGGAATTCCACAGTAGGGAAGTGCGAGAAAAGAAACTGTTGGAGTAGAAATTGCGGTTGCATTTTATCGGTTTCACTGTAAAATGGTGGGATCTAATTGCTAATCTAGTATCTCGTGCAAATTCGTACCTAGGGGACACCAGTAATCTAAGTTCATCGGAGCAGAAGCCGTGAAATTATTTATAGAAGAGACACAGGGAAGCCACGTCGCACCGGTGAAAAAGAGAGACTGCAGCCTGTCTGCCAAGTCGGTATCGATCACATTACAGATTATCCGTTGTACTTTGTCAAGAAGCCTGAGGAGAATAGCAGGGGCACCCAACCAGATGTGGTAGCAGTATTCAATGTACGGGCGGATGGTATATTTATATATGTGCAGGATAATTTCAGACGGAAAAAAATTCCGGGCACTGCACAGAGAAGAGACTTTCATAGCAGCAGATTAAAAATTGGATTCGATATAGTCATTTCACTTGAAAGGTGTGAGACCAAGGATGCGTATTGTTTTACTCTCTGGGAGGCAAGCCTGGTCCATGCTAATGGAAGTTAGGTGCGATTGTCTATGATGGCTAATTGATCGCAGCTTCGTTTTGGAAGCATTAAATTTTACGAGCCATTTCTTACTCCAGTCCACTACGGATCAGAGTTCCGTTTCAAGCTCGGCTGCAAGGTTAGCTTTGTCGCCCACGTCAGATGTTTGATCGAGGCGACAGTAAACTGTGGTGTCATCGGCGTACATACCTACTTGGGATCTTATGTTATCAGGGAGAACATTAATGTAATTCAGAAAAAAGCGTAGTAAGTAGGATAGAGCCTTGAGGGACACCCGCGTTCGTATGGTAGTTCTGGGAGGCATGTCCGTTTAATACCACCTTCAATATGCGGTTAGAGAGGAAAGACTGGATTAGGTCAAACTAATGTCCAGTTATACCATAGCTCCGCAGTTTGCATAGAAGGCCAGCATGCCAAACTCTGTCGAACGCTTTAGAGATATCCAAGGCAATGGTTCGGGATTTTTGAGTGCATGGTATATATACTCGGCGATGGTCGTTAGCAGATCAGCAGTAGACCTGATGAAGCGGAAACCATACTGTTTGTCCGAGAGGAGAGTGTGGACTGTGAGATGCTGAACCACCTCCGCGTTGATAATGGCTTCGAACACTTTGCCAAAGTTCGGAAGAAGGCTGACAGGTCCGAGGTTTCTCTAGTGTTTTTAAATATAGGAACTACAGAAGAATATTTCCCAACAGGAAGGAAAGCAGGAAGCAGACAGTCAGAAGCTGTAGAGCATAGAAAGGTCAGAGGAGAGTTCAGGGGCACATTTATGTGAAAAACTCAATCTAAAGCGTCGACATAAGTAAAGAGCCGATTGTTCAGAATAATTTTTTGTATTTAAATCAGTTTTCAATATTGTCACGCCATCTAGCTCAATCTCTTCCATATTCCTTTATCTCTAATACTATATTCATCTGAATTGATCCATGCACCTCTTTGAAGTGATTGGTATTTCATAATTCAAAATTCTGACTGATTATGGTGGATTAGGACAAAATTACTTTAATTCTTAATCAATGTTATAATTTACGATTTGGTAATATTTATTTTGAGTGTTATTTATTGGAACACTTGTTAGTTGACTTTCTCTTCAAGAAAATTATCACCCCATATATGCACACGTATGTCGTCATCGTCTTCCACGTCATCAACTTTGAATCGTTCTGAGGAATATGTTAATCTTCATAGTCTTGTTTTACTAGATTAGTTTGAGTTGCATTTTGAAATTTTGAAGCTCATATATCATTCTTGTCGTGTTCCAGATAAGGTTTTAAATATTTTCCTCTTGGATCTCTTGCCAGACACATTTATTTTGGATCGATGGTTTTCTTCTGTTAGATAGATGTATTGCGTCAGTTTGAAGATTGAAAAGCTGTTTCTAATTAATGGAACAATATGCTGAAATAGGCTCGACATAGCAGTTTTGTAATTCTCTATTAGTGTGCTCTATAATTTACTGCAGCTACCACAGTGTTTTCTAATATACTTTCAATACATCTCTAACCAAATTGGGTGGTGTGGAGTTAAGATTTATAAAAAGTAGGGAACCTATTTATTTTAATGTTTATTGATAATTTTATCATAATAGACCCAACTTGTATACCATTTTGGTGCGGGTGTTTTACAAATAATATATTCGTTTTCCTTAGTGTACTAACGAATTTTATACACCCTTTGTCAAATTGCATTTGTTATTCTAGGATTATTTTAAAACGTCGAGAAACTTATTATTGCATTCTCGAAGAAAATCATTTATTTGAACATCTTCAACTTTTACGTCAGGTGAAGGATTATATTCTTTATTTGTTCAATAATTTATTTAATCTTCTTATCTGTATGTTCACTATTTTATATATTTCCAGACTGACTATCTAACGATTGCATGTATATTATTATATGTTCTATTTTTCAACGTTTGTTTATTTTAGTATGGTCAGGGTAAGTTATGTATAAATGGTTTTCTTAGACTATAATATAATCTTCTGTGTTGTACTGGACTGAATGATATTATTTGTTAAACCCATTTCTGTGCTTTTTATTAATTGTTTAGATTCCATTATTCTTCTCTGTTTATTTCTTGAATCAATTTTTACCACTAGATTTTTATTTGATGAATATCTATTTTGCTTTCTAGGCATTTTATGAACGATTTCATGGTGTTCAGCTAATGAAAATATGATACGTTATTTGATTCCATAATGTTGATTTCATAATGATGTATTGACATCAGTTTAAACTGAATCTATTCATTAATTCTAAATTTAAATCTTACTTCTAAAATCTTGTTGTTTGTGTGGGTTATATAAACGGAAGGGAGCTATATTGGTGGCTGTTGTCATTAGTTTAGTTTCATATCGTCTGTTATTATATTCAAATTAGGAGTTGTATACTGTAGCATTTGCTACCAACCACCAAACCGATGCAGCTAAGTTGCTGAAATAAATAATAATTTTCGTTTCGTTATCTGGGCTGTGCCGTGTATGGTTGTATATCAAGGGAATTATCCACCGATGAAATTAAGGATAGAATAGGATTTTTCAAGTGTTCTTCATTTCTCATTTTTATTCCGTCTCAAGGACTGGGAATTTTGTAATCATTAATGCAATCGTGATATTAAAATTTAGTTGATTTTGCATTAAAAATAATTGTGTTGGCATTAAAATTCCCATTAACTCAGAGTTTATATAAAATATACTTAATCCTGTAGAATTTCTCCATTTCTGAAACTGCATTTTTTCGTCATGAGCTGATACCACACAAATCTTAAAGCTATTAAAAACAACTTGGTTGCTATCAGTTTTGTTGAATAATTGTATTAATTGTTTATTACGAAATAAGGTTATGTATTTTACTTCCTTCATAATATCTTTTATTTCTGTGATCATTATAATATATAATGCATTTCAAATGTTCAGTTCAGTCATTACTGCATTAGCGCAATATTTACATAGAAAAAAACATCAAATTTTGATGTCTTGCATTTTTTTTATTGGATTGTCAACATGAATTCACGTTATCCTGACTGGACCTTGAATGGTTCTATTTTCGAAGAACAGTGCACTATTAAACACTATTATTTACCGAAATAAAATTAATACTCCGGCATTGATTGTAGACCTCAAAAAATCCTCTATTATAGTTATATAAAAATTATCCAGTATTGATTTATATTTATATGTCATTGAACGGTACACTTTAATCTGTTGATATTTATAGAAAAGAGAACGATCTTTATTCATCGCTGGATTGATTTTGAATTCTGTGTGAATTTTTTGCGAGACAGTGTAATTCTTTTGGTAACTTGCCAGAAAAAATCGTGTCAATCTTGTCATCCAACTTGACCCCTGTCATAGAAATGATCGCTTTAAAGATAGATGTGTATTTTTAAGGAATTACTTTTGTTTGATGTTTATCACGTGTGTGGCTGAAAATATATTTGTTCACTTATTAACATTTTATTTGTTATTTGATGAAAACTGTTTTTGACTTAAAGGCTTTGAACACATAACGAAATAGATTGCACATATCAATACATAGAAAATGGGACCTCACATAAAGAGTATAAGCAAAATAACACTCTTCTGTAAATTCTTCGTTATAAAGAAGAATACCAAAAGTATATGAGGAGACATAAAGATTTATTAATATAGTCCTGATAAAGAAAATCATCGCAGAAATTATAGATAGACATTAAAAAATTCTTTCCTTTTGCACTTTGTTTATCTGTACACACACGACACCCACACACGCACACAGACACACACACACACACATATATATATATTAATAAATATCTAAAATATTTTGCGTATATATGTAAATATAATTATATATTTAATATATATATATATATATATATATATATATATATATATTACTTAAAGAAGATTAACAAAATTTTCTTTAAGCAACCGACAGTTTGAAATGATTTATTTGAACATTATTTTTGAGCGATACACGTATTTAAGTAGATATATTTCAATTGTCTGTTGTTTAAATACCCCTTTTGTTAATCTTTGTTAATTTCTGTATCATGTTTACATTTGTTGACGTTACGATACATTTCAGAGCAGATATGGTCTTTAGGATGAATCGCACATTGTTTTATATGGGATTGATCTGACTTCGACTAAACTATAGGTCATTCACGTCTAGAGGTGTAAGATCAATTGGTAGCTCCCCCAATGTGGATGGCGGCCGCATGTTTGAATCCTGCCGAATGAATCCATATATCTCTACATGCATAGCACGACACAGAGTTTCATGCACTACGTAATCATCAGCTTACATGATTATTAAAAACTAAGCACCTCATGATTGCATAGTGCATGAAATTTAGAGACATGCTATGGACGCATGATAATATATGATGTATATTTATTGATATATAATTTATAGCTCTGTTATATTACATCGAGCCTTGATTTATTACCAGCAGAAAAAAAATTATATGCCTGCATATCCGCAGGCAGTTTTGTTGATATCATATCTGTCTCGCTTTCTCTTTCTCAGTTGCTCTTTCTCTGTCTATCACTCTTTCTCTCTTTCTCTCTCTCTCTCTTTCTCTCTTTCTTTCTCTCTCTCTCTCTTTCTCTTATATATATAATTATATACAGAATTATTATCATTGTTCCCCTTCGTGTCTGATGAAGTGTTTGTCTTGTAAATCTTTAGTGGATCCGAATTAATTTACACAAATAATCTCGTGCAGGAAACAATTTAGATTAGGAAAATAATTGCACTCGTGTAATGACACCCTTACGGCCTAGAGAGTTTTCACCGGGCAACAAGAAAAATTAGATCGATAGAAGTTTTCCTGGTTGCAATAGATGTCCAAGATTACGATATGTCACCTTCATGCCCATATGCATTCCACGGCACATGCTGATAAAACATTGATGGTCGTTTGCACTGTAGGATATTTCATCCGACTCCAAATCCGGAAATGATTCTTCTCATGCAATAGCGTTGGCAGACACGGAATCATTGAATCATTCGAATAATTTCTGCCATCTTTTTATATATATTTTTATATAAGTTATTATTATATTTAAAAATAATATTATACATATCCAAAACAATACACTCTCTTAAACACCCACATAAAATATATACTAATATACGTAAAAGATAAAGTATATATATATATATATGTGTGTGTGTGTGTGTGTGTGTGCATGTATGTATGTGTGCGTGTGTGCGTGAATGTAATATATGTCCTCTAAAGAAAAAGCTTGAGCTAATTTTCATATATATTTTGGCATATTCGTTTAGTATGTATCATTGTTATTATTTTTTCTTCGTTAGTTTTTTAGTGAAGATTGATATGCATTCAAACTGGATTGATATGAATACAAATTGAGAATGTAATTCAGCAGGAACAATACTGTTGGCCCAGTATAAATGTTTTTATTTGTTCTGCGATTGCAATCGCTATTTTCTGAAATGTCAATTGTTTTTTAAATTATTTTACATTAAGGTAAACTTTTACGTATTAAATTGTTATATTTCGTTAAGTGTTTTACTCTTTTCACAGGAATTGATAAGTTCAATGTATTTACTTATTTGTGTTTGCTTTTAAATAAAGTTAGTTTTCTTTTTTTAAGTTCTCTGTTTTTCTGAAGTTATTTTATCTTATATCTTCTTGTATTTTATGTGTGAAGATTAGTATGTTAAATTTCACGATTTAAGTACGTACAAAATATTTATAGTTCTAATTTATTTTCTTTTGCGCACTGAGAAGCTTTAATTAATTACAAGAAATTATTAAAAACAATTATTTAACTTTGATTGTATGACTTTTGACGTCGACAACAATAAAAAGTAATCTCTGGCGAAATTAAATTTGCTTCCAGCGAACAGACACAAGTTTTACAATGAATTGTTTTCAAACACTAAAACCTGAAATAATTTTGCTGTTTTAAGACAGCGGTTATTTTATGTTCTTAATTTTGGCTATGATTTTTTCTCGCAATTCTACACCGTTACAAAGCAAACAATTTTAAGTATCAGATAAGTGTTAATAAAATGATAACCTGGGGGAAAGTAACAAAAAGCACATTCAAAACAATCTTATAAAAATAAAATCTCACGTGCTATTATGGTTGAGAAGTCTGTATACATTTTTCTCATTTGGGTCCTATTGTCAGGAGCTTAGTATATATGAATATTACAATTTCAAGGATATAGCAAGTAAAAATGTATTATATTTCTTTTTTTGTCTTTTTATAAATAGATAAAACTTTCAATAAATAGGACAAAGAATTTGGTATGTATCAGAAGAATAGCTATAACCCAATTGTTTTTAATCAGTTACACATGTTAAAAACATACCTAGTATTGATGGCACACAGACCTACATACATAAAATTATATGCATAAATATAGTCATCCGCAGACAGATTTGTTTTGCTGTATCACAGCTCACCAGTAGGGTTAGAGAGCCGATTGCTTCTTACCCAGATGGAAGTCCGACCGAATTGGCATCAGTCGGCGATTCTACCTTCTGAAGTACGGGCGCTTGTGTGTGCGTGTGTGTGCGTGCGCGCGCGCGTGTGTGTGCGTGCGTGCGTGAGAGCTTGTAGCCCTTGATTTTATTCTTTTGCAATCGTCAGAGAAACTGATTATTATTTTTAAAAAACTTGGCTATAGGGCTGCATATATTGGTGTATTTTTGTGAAAGTAGGAGCGAAATTTTTTGTCATGGCAGACGCAGACATATATTCACATTTGTATACCTATTGTCTGACGATCGCATAAGCGTGAAAACCAGGGTTTACGAACTCACACCTATCTATATGAATATGTCAGCTCTATCACTGATATTCAGCGCTTTCAAATAAGTAACACGCATATATAATATTTAAATAATATGATATCTATAAGAAATTGCATATATATATATATTGATATTTATAATTATATACATACACTTTTCACATCAATCTCTCTCTCTCTCTTTATATATATATATATATATATATATATATATATATTGTATATATATATATATATACAAAAATCTCGTGGAAGAAAATATAATATATTAGGAAATGATGGTGTAATGATAATCTCTCGGCCTAGAGTGTTTTCATCGCGCAGCAAGAGAAATTTGATCGATAGAAGTTTTCCAGTTTGAAATAGATGACCAGATCTACAACATGAATTACACGGCGCATGCTGATGTAACGTAGATGGTTGTTTGCACTGTAGGACATCTCATCCGTTCTCAAATTGTGATTAATTCTTCCCATGCAATATCGTCAACAGACACTGAATTATCGAATCATTCGAAATCATTTTATTTATATATAACTTATATTCATAATTCTAAATAATCACCTCTACCTTGGTGAAAATTAAGTTTGAAATTGTAAATTGATTTGACTATTTCTAGAAAGTCTATATGCGGATCACTTCAATTTACTTCTTAGGTAGAGATTACAGAAAATAAATAAATAATTTTTAATATATATTTTGCATGGTCTTTCTGTATGGGTTTTCTGCATTGATTTTTGCTAAATCCTATTGTCATATCAAAATCTTCGTATTTTGGTACATATATATATATATATATATATATATATATATATATATATATATATATCCTAAAAGTAATAAAAGCAATGAATTGGCAGTCCTCTTTTTGTAGCGATTTTATTTATTAAGAGTTCTCGATAATTAGTAGACCATTATATATGGTATTTTTTTATTATAAGTTATAATAATAAAGTAAGGCCAGAGTTATATTATTTTCTCTTGAGAAACATTAAATATAATAGCTTGAGAAAATCATAATTTCTTACCAAATCAAGACAATTAAGGTGAAGGGATTTTCGCAAAGCTTGTTTCAGTGAATTAATAAAAACCTTGGTAATGATAGATAGATGAAATTTGATTGTAAGTATAAAGGGTGTAGGGAAACGTGAAATGACTTGAGAACTAGATATTTTCCATGCCATTGATAAAAGTAATTGAATGATATATGTAACACATACCTTGTTTGAAAAGTTATCGCGTGTCATCTTGAAATGTTGACAGGATGTACCTTAATTTTTTTTCAAATTAATAAAGTGAACGAGAGACAAAGACGGGAATTTTTTTAATACATTGCACGTCAAACAAATGTGGTTCACTTAATGGTTGATCTAACTGCTAAGCCGAAAAATAACTTTTAGAATATGGGAGAATCAATCAATATATGCTAGGGGATAGATTATAATATCTTAGCCCTATATGAAACTAACCTTGACCCTTGTATCACCTCTGCTGAGATTTACGTTCCTGGTTACCTTACCCTCTTCAGCAAGGACTCCAATACCCATATGCATGTGCTTGGTCTTTATGTCAGCGAACTCCTCCCCCTAGCTAGAGTGACATCTCTTGAATTCCGTCTCTCACTTTTAAGCTCGGTTAGATATCTCTTATTGCTATACTGCTCTCCTCCTCCTCTGATTGTTTGGTTCTTGATAGCATCTCTGACAATATCGACAAGGCCATTTCCTTTCATCCATCTGCCCATATATTTGTGTTTGGTGATTTTAACGCCCACCACACCAAGTGGCTGGAGAATTCTGTGATCGACCTTGCTGGTGTCCACATCATGTATTTTTCAATCACCCAGTCTCTTACGCAAGTTGTGGACATCTCAACGCATTTATCCAATAACCCTAACGAAAGGGACACACTACTAGACCTCTGCTTTACTTCCATCCTTGACTCTTGCACTACCAGACAGCTCTGCCTTCTCGGAAACTCTGACCACGCCGTAGATTCCGTCAACAACTTATTCTACTCCCACCCTACCAAAGAAACCCTGACCAGCAGAATATCCTACTGCTACAAAAGAGCAGACTGGGATTCGTTCCGAGACTTTCTTCGTGACGTCCCTTGGAACAACTTTTTTAGTCTTCCCGTCGAAGACTGTGTATCCGAGGTCGCCTCCTGGGTTAAGTCTGTCATCGATGCTTTCATCCCTGCCAGAAAATTTCAGCTTAAATCTCATTCGTCTCCCTGGTTCTCGCCCGCTTGCTCGGCCTCCATTGCCCACCGGAATCATTTCTTCCCGCTCTATCGTAGCTACGCGTCCGACCAAAACAGCTCGTAATAAGTGTAAAAATATAATTAACGAAGCTAAGATGTTGTTTGCTGCCAGAATGAAGAAAAGTGCCGCTGAACTCTCCTCTGTCCTTTCTAAGCCCTACAACTTCTGCCTTATCTTCTTCCTGCTTTCCTGCCTGTTGGAAGTCATCCTCTGTAGTTCCTATATTTAAGAACACTGGAGAACCCTCGAACTCGGCAAATTACTGCCCTACAGCCTTCTTCCGATGTTTGGCAAAGTGTTCGAAGCTATTATCAACGCAGAGGTGGTTCAGCATCCCACAGCCCACACTCTCCTCTCGGACAAACAGTATGGTTTACGCTTCATCAGGTCTACTGATGATATGCTAACGACCATCACCACCGAGTATATATACCAGGCTCTCGACAAGAATGGCAAAGCCCGAACCGTTGCCTTGGATATCTCTAAAGCGTTTGACAGATTTTGGCATGCTGGCCTTCTACGCAAACTGCGGAGCTATTGTAGAACTGGACATTTGTTTGGCCTAATCGAGTATAACCGCATATTGAAGGCGGTATTAAACGGACATGCCTCCCAGAACTACCATACGAACGCGGGTGTCCCTCAAGGTTCTATCCTAGTTCCTACCCTCTTTCTGATCTACATCAATGATCTCCCCGATGACATAATTTCCGAAGTAGACATGTACGCCGATGACACTACAGTTTACTCTCGCCTCGATCAAAAATCTGGGGTGGGCGACAGAGCGAATCTCGCTGCTTAGCTTGAAAAGAACCTCTAATCCGTAGTGGACTGGGGTAAGAAATGGCTCGTAAATTTTAATGCTTCCAAAACGAAGCTACTATCAATTAACCATCATAGACAATCGCACCTAACTTACATTAACATGGACCCGGCTTGCCTCCCAGAGAGTTAAACCCTACGCCTCCTTGGACTGACACTCTGATCGAACCCTCAAGTGGATAGAATATATCGAATCTATTGCTATGTCCGCTGCTATGAAAGGCGGTTCTCTCTGCATTCTCCGGAAGTTATTCCCGTCTGAATCTATCCAGCACATATATAAATCTACCATCCGCCGTGTATTGAGTACTGCTGCCACATCTGGTCGTGTTCCCTGCTATTCTCCTAGGGGTTCTTGACAAAGTACAACGGAGGATCTGTAATGTAATCGACACCGATTTGGCAGATCGGCTGCAGTCACTCTATATAAATACTTTCACGGATTCTTAGATCGCTGGTGCCCCCTACGTATGCATTGGCACGAGATAATGGATTAAATGTTTCCTGTTTAGGATGCGGTTTCCGGTTTTTCTCTTTTCTAATTCTTCTCACTGTTTTTTGTTTTTTTTTTCAATTGGAGTAGATAGACTAAACTATCGCCCGGCTCACACTCCACCCACATCTATTGAACAGGTGAAGAGGCTCATGCCTTGTTTCCTGTTTAGGATGTGGTTTCCCGTTTTCTCCTTTCTAATCTTCTCACACTTATGTAGCCCCCTGCCACATCAGTGGCGTTACCGCCTTGCTTGGGGTGATATGATTAAAAAAAAAAATACGTGGTGCTACACTTTTACAGTGAAATCCGATAAAATATACCAGCAGTTTCTACTCCAACAGCTTCTTTTCATGCACTTACATCATGTGGAATTCCCTTCCACATATTTGCTATCCCGACAACTACAATCTCCAGGAGTTTAAATGTAAGGTCAATAGACAACTCCTAACACACTAACTCGCATCCATTCTCTCAAAAACTCTTCCCATTTACATCCTTACCTGTCTATCACTCTCCTTCTGACATTTCCTATATTTAACCACTCTTTCTCACCACCTTCCCCTGTGTAACCCCTTGGGCAATAGTTGCAGTGGAATGCCTTGGTTGGGGTGAAACGATTAAAAAAATATTATATTAGGCAAAATTAAATAAACTATATTTTATATGATGATGACAATCAAAAGTTGCTTCGTTACGTTAATTGAGCAAGATTGGTTTTAGGAATTTGATAATATATTATGTTTCCTGTAAACATAGAAAATATGGCTCATGTATATATTTAAACGTTCTGTTTTGTTTTTATTTTGTTAATATTTTCCATTTTCTGTCAGGGGATTTATTGGCATCTTAATATTTCAAGTAAAATATACCAATAAAATTCCACCTTAATAGTCTGGATTTGGTAAAAGATTATGTTGTTTTTAAGCTCCATATATAATGATTTCTAAAATAAAAATATTTCACTTCCTGTCGAGGTGCTACTAATATAGTAACGAAACTCATCGGCTCTTGTGTTGCAGTAAACAATATTTTTTTATTTCAAAATTACTATATAAACTTAACCACACACACACACACACACACACACACACACACACACACACACACACACACACACACACACACACACACACAAACACACACACACACACACACACACACATATATATATGTTTGTGTGTGTGTTTTTTTTATATTATAATGACGCTCAGTGCCCTAATTAATGTCTTATTCAGTAGTTTACTAGTATAATAGCATTTTTGCCTCCTAGGTCATACAATCCTGTATATCAAATAGAGATAGAGCTTGAATAAAATTAATGTGAATAAGTTTTTCACTTCGATGAGTAACATTATTTAAAGCGTACCGACTTCGAAGTTAGTGTAGTCATTACTGACATATCTACAGCCTCTGGTTCTTTTTTTGCACAATGCTTGTATGTGGGTCCGCTGTGATGAATAATGGGTCCTAATTGTTAATCGAAGAATTCCAATGTCACTTGGGTTCATTATATTCAATTTAGAAAATTTATCATTGGAAAAGAGATGGATCTAATTATTTTCCTCGCGGTTATGGGTTAATCAGTAAGACATGTATCACTTATCTATTATTATCTAAAATAAAATAAAAACTCTCACAAATTAAATTATGATAGAGCTTTAAATAACTACAAGTGGTTGAGAAGCTGTAGAAAATATTCATTTAATAAAAGTGACTATATTTTTATTGACTACCAATATTTATTCGGTAATTTTTGACATGTAAGTTGTTCTTTATAAAACTCATTTGCATTATTTATAGGACACGCCCTTGTCATGGAAGTATTAAAGTCAGTCTCAAAATACTTCTATTATTTGGGTACAACCCCAAAATTTATGGGAATCTAATTTGACTCACCCGTTGTTAATCTAATCAATCTATCT
This sequence comes from Ascarosepion bandense, assembly GCA_037127315.1. Taxonomy (NCBI): domain Eukaryota; kingdom Metazoa; phylum Mollusca; class Cephalopoda; order Sepiida; family Sepiidae; genus Ascarosepion; species Ascarosepion bandense. The sequence continues at coordinate 3,784,517 of JBBBDQ010001401.1, forward strand.
ATTTGCTTGATTTTTCATTTTGTAGATAAAATGCTAGAGCATGATGCTGTTAAAATATTTTGATAATAAAAAGAAAAATGTGAAAAAGATTCTCTATTTATAGCAATAATATGATTTGTCATTGGATGACCTGAGATATAAACTGTTACATGCTCTACTTGAAATAATAATGTTGTAAATTAATTTCAGTGATTTTTCTTGTATTATGAAAATAAAGATGTCTGTTGATAGTAGACATTATTTAGTATCTGACCTAATAAACAAGTAAATTTTACGGTTTTGCTCTTCTAAAGAAACAGCAGAATTCTGACAATACAGCATAATGAGAATTCTGTGGACTGAAATGCCGAAAGGAAACAGTCACTTAGTGGCTGGAATACGATCAATCATTGTTGAAATAGATTTAATTTGGTATCCCCAGTTAAATCGACTACATTAAAATGCCATTAAAATGAAGAAAACCTTGCTATTTATTTGTGAATCTTTTACTGATCAGGAAAGCAATATTTCCTCCTACGTCGAAACAAGCAATCGGAATGCGTGTGTGAAACGTAACTTTCTTTGACAGAAAGGGTATTATATATCTCGGCAGATATAAAAGTATGTATGTATGTATCAGTGAATGTTTGGATCTATCTTTTTTCTTATTAGCAGTTTATATGGGTGCACAATAAGGATCCAACATATCACGTAGTAAGGATTATCTGGCGGTTCACAAAGGAACTCTCTGCAATATGGAGATATGTTCCGTTTTATATCGTAATTTTTCTTGATATCATGTTGAGGGATTGTATCTCTAATTAAAATACGTATTTATCTAAAGCTCAATGTCAGTCTGACCAGTGGCTTCATACTATCTTGATTTGTCCCGTGTCTTTTCAGAATATGTGTGATAATGTCTCTCTAAAACATTTTATTATTTGTCTCCCTTAGAAGTCCTTCCATTTTACCAATGTTTCTCTACTGATAATATTAACATGCATCATACAGACAAGTAAGGTAGATGGCACGTTGCCATTCCCTGTCCTATTAAAATTAGATTTTCTAACATTTCTTTACATACTGTGCGCAATACCTTCCGTTGTCTCGTCCTGGCTATGTACGTAAGTTTTCTGAAACCACGCTGGTTACTAGCTTTGTCCATGGAATTATGGGGATCCTTTTGTAGAATTACACGCCGTCAGTTTTATCTTCACCTGCGCTGTGCTTATTCAGGATTAGCTGTTCTAATGCCAAATACAGTAGATACAATAATCAAGTAGATATAAATTTAAATTATTGGGTCTTGTTCTAACAGTAGACAGAAAGTATGACACAGAGATCCGAAGGAGAATTGGCATGGCAAAAAACGCGTTCCAGAAGCTGAAGACAGTATTGGAAAATTTCGCTACAAACAAAGCGGAGTGTACTGGATTGCTAGCTGACATCAGTTCTTCAATATGCCATAGAATGTTGGACAATATCATGAGAGATAAAGGAAAAAAAACTTGAAAGTACTTAACTGTTGTTCATATAAGCAATAATGAGGTTTTGGAAAGATGGAAACGAAAAGGAAATTAATTCTGAGCATCTGGAAGAGACAGCCGAAATTTCTGACCCATGCAAAGTGGAAAGACGGCTTAGACAACTTGATACTAACAGGCCAGATTAAGTGAAGGAGAGACAAGGAAAATCAACGAGTAACGTAGGTGGCTGGCCTGATCAGGTGGATGGCTGGACGGGCGTTTCGTGTTGTAACAGAAGAAAGCGCGCTAAGAGCCACCAGAGATAGGGAGACGTGGGAGATCATGATTGTCTACATCCGGAAAGGACAAGGCACATAGAAGAAAAAGAAGAAGAAGGAGGTAAACATAGCTTTCCAGCAACCATTACTATGATTCTAAAATAATTTACTCTTCTTCGGCCCTTTGTGATTTTAATTATTACTCGTGATTATATATATTATATAAAAGTTGTTTGTATATTTACAACAACTGATCAGTTCGTAATTTGGATCCCGAAAACTTAAAAGCTATTAACTACATCTTAAGCAAACTTTCTTCATGTTGAAAACAGCTTTCTGAGCAGCAACGTTATTTCTTGTCCGGTAGTGTGGCCTTCAGATGACAAATGTTTAGCGTGACAAATCTTTTGCTCAAGACAAGAATATGTGGGAAATTTTAATGGGCCTTTCCTTCAAGACTGTCGGTGAACCATCGGGCAGCTTATTTCTATTATTTCATGTCGTATGTCATGATATCTTAAACCAGTAACTTCCGCTGATGTGTATACGTGTACTAAACAAAATAAAGAAATTTTAAAATATTATTCGCCGGTAGATATCACTTAATATATAAAGCTATAATAATTTTGTAAGGCAATCTCTGGTATTTTAAAGTGTAATTTTATGAAGTTGGGTTATTCACATATCAATTATCACATCACCAAGAAAAAAAAACAATTCGACACCTGACATTAAGTACTATCATATCACTATCTGACATTCTGAGCTATTATTATATAGAGACTACAAACTGTATTAAATATCTCTACCCAGAGCAAATTAAATATGGAAAAAATATATATGAAATATTTATAAATTATCTAAAGTGTTAATAGACTATTTTTTTCAAAATAATATTTGTGAAGAGGAAAAGTACAATAAGATTAAAGCAACAATAAAAATATAATATTCTCAATCCTGAATTGGCATCTTTACATGAGTCACATTGTCAGCGATGAGACATGGTTTACCTTGAAGATTTATATAAGATTTTAATGGAACATCTTCGAATAAAATTTCCTGTTCGATACCTCGATAACATGAATTTTAACGTACTACTCTATTGAAAACTGAGTTTCAACTTGTGCTTTGAAAGAGCAGATGTAACCTTATATATATATATCTCTTACCACCTTTTTTCCGTATTGCCTAAACTACGTCGATTTAACGCCTCTGTCTGTTAATTTTTAGTTACATTCTTCCTTTTTTTTGCGAACCCAGACGATGTCATTTTTTTTTTTTTTTTCTTATTTATTTGATTTTATTCTATCTTTTTCTTTTTCTTTTTCGTTTTCTTTTTCTTTTTCTTTCCCTTTATTTTTATTTTTATTTTTTTATTTTATTTTATTTTATTTTATTATTTATTTTTTAATTTCTTTGCAATCTATTTAAAAAGGAAAAGTAGACTAATTTTTCTCCAGTTTCTGAAAGGTTTTTTCTGTTGCTGAGGTGATGTGTCGTCCCCCGTGGGGATCTTCATATCGAAATGGCTATTCAACATCTTTGAATTAATCCTTTTTTAATATATATATTTGCTCTGTAATATTTTATTACATGGAGCTCTCTTCCTGTATCATTTTTTAATATTAAAATAAATTTTTAATATTAATTAGGATCGGTTTTTTTGGAATTTACCTTCCTGCTTTTTTCCCTTGGATTGAAGTATCTGAATTAAAATATATATATATATATATATACGTGTATGTATGTGAGTATGTGTGTATATGTGTGTAATATAGTTAGTTTTTGAGTTTGCATGTGCGTATTCAGGCAGTTTAGCTTTATCTAAATATGTTTAATTAATTAATACACATATTACATAAATTTATTGTGTTTCAATCTTTTCCTAGATAAGCATAATGCTTGGTGTAGTCAGTAAAACATCATAAAAATTGCTGTAGATATTTTCATTGGTTTTAATTTTTCCAGTTCATTTCAGTCTTATCCATTTTCACCCTCAGTGTGTGGCTGTTAAGACATTATTAATATAGTTGTTCGTTTGGAATATGTGTCCTTCTGAATATATTGTTGTTTGACCGTTACGAGTTTTTTGCATACACGTAAGAACTCAACGTGCTATTTATATGATGCGCAAAATTAAATTTATATTTCTTTAATATCTAGAAATGTTACAGTTTATAGGTTTTAAATGAATGTTTTGTTCTTCGGAACGGTTCAAGTTACATATTTTAAAGACTTATTGTTATAAGCATTGTAGTACATTTTTGTTATTCACTTAATTAATTATGCTTAATATGATTTTATTTAAAAAAAAATATTGTAACTCGAATGCTGACAAGCCGTGCCTCTCACCAATAATATCCTTCTTTCTTCTTACAAATATTTTCTATAAAAGAATCTCTTAGGCCATCAAATTCAGTGAACTGAAGAATGGATCTCAACGCCGCACAACACTTTTGAAAAATTCTCGACTGATTCCAGTGTTTAAGTCGGCGTTTAGCCACAGTAAAGAAGGAGTGATATTAAGGCTAGCGAAGACGTCACTAACACACACCTACAAGATCGAGACTTCTGTTAACACGTTAGATAGAACAGTCAAAATTGAGGTGTGACGGTGTCTTATCAAGTGTTGCATTCCAAGCTACACATGACCCAAATGATGTGCACAAATATCTGTTAAACCCACCCGACAAGAGCACGAAAACAGTTGCTTTAATCTTAACCGAAGTGACATTTTCGTACCGTTCAGGTGCCTTCTGTATCACCTGAATGAGGCACTACATCCAAACAGATACGTAACCGGAAGCAAAAACCCAGGTTCCAGTATGACCACCTACAGATTTCGCGTAGGGCTGACTGCATATCCTCTCCCATAGCCGGCGAAAGAACGGCAATAACTCCAAAGTGTAAAGTAGGGGAAACAGTGAACAACCACGACCAATTTCGGAATTCATTTCTTATCTCTCCAGCAAGGTGTAAACTGAAATCTTTTTGATTTATTTGAAGACAGATTTATAATGATATCTGCCTAATTAATAAAAATATGCTTTATATAGAAACCTCTACAATAAAACTTTGCATATTTCCGCTTTACGCGAAAAAATCTATATTTTTAACTGACAAATTAACGTTAAACAAAGCTACATTATAACGGTTTTTTAGACTAATTCAAAATAAATGCAATGATTATAGGTAACAATACAAATATTCTGTCTTGTAATGTTAATGATCAAGAAACTATTTGCTTGAAACGTTACACTAACATCCCTGCAGTGCCACGTATGTTCCAACGAAAATATTTACTTCAAACCAAGTATGATTGTGTTAGATGTACTAAGACAGGCATCCCTAAAATTATTCCATATATTCAGTGTTGTGCATATTGATAGTCTATTCATAAGGCGTAATTGATACTGAATGTGCGAATAAAATCATTTGGATTGCAAAAATAAGATTGTTGGAGAAGAACAGTAATATATTCAGAGATGAAAAAGATTGGCTGTAAAAGTAATCGATTGAAAACAAAGAAATGACCTTTGACAGTCTAGGGAATGACGAAGCCAAAATAAGATTGTCTGCAACGTAGCCACTGTTGAGTGAAGAGGTGATTAGATTATCATGTGTAGTTGTTTTGTTTGTTAAGAGTATTTGTTCGACTTATGATTGTGCAGCAGACACGAATAGCGTAGATATAAATGCCATCATTGAAATTCCAACATTTCCTTTGTAAATTCGTTTTATAGTATGATAAAAAGGCAATGAATATTACAGGCTTATAATCGTATATGTGAATCTTCTCTCTTTAGTATATTACTACACCCGCTTTTTAAGGTACAAACAAGCAGCAGAATACATGAAATGATATGATAATTCTGGAGAAAACTGTGAAGATTGAAGACAAATCAATATGTTTTGAAATTATACACTGATTCCACGTAAATATATTCATGTACAATATATATATATATATATATATATATATATATATATATATATACACACAAAGACACATACACCTACACATACACCCCCATATAGACATACAAACACACACATATATGTATATTTCCCGTTTTTTACTAATATCCCTTTTTCCTCAAAGAATTACTACTATTTAAGCAAATATACACGATACATGTTTGCATTCTAATTGTAAGTGAGTTGCCACCTCGTGTAGTATAAAGTTATTGTCCTTTCACTTAATTCTCTAAGTTATTTTTACCACTGTAGCCTGGTATTTAACTCACAATATTTTAGGGTTAAATCATTTTAAGCAACAGTCTATATCCACTGGGCCACGTGTCCTTAAAAATGGGTTCAGTTCAGAATTCTTAGAACCTGAAGAAGGTTAGAGCGTAGAATAGTAGAAATGCCGTAAACATGACATTAAAGAAAAGGACAATTATCCGAGTAGTGTAAATAGTGTACATACTACCTCATCTCAGTAGTATAGTCAAACATATTTCATGTTTAAAAAACAAATAAAAATCGGTAGATCAATTACCTCATGTTTTTAATCATTTAGTATAATCATGATTTCAATTAATTTTCATTAAAAAATTAACAATTCAAATACATATTTTTTCAAATAATTGTTTTCGAACTATTACATTCGGTCATTTTTCAGATAATGCATTTCACCATATTTCCAAACATATCATATTGACTTTATAAACATAAACATGATGCATGCGCTATTAAAAAAAAATAACATATATATTTACTCATTACCTCTAAAATCGAAGAGCATCAACATAGATATCAAGGCCAATGTCTTATAAGAGAAGGTGATTGTATTAATAAACAAAAAATATTTTACAGGCATGCGTTAGTCAAATGCATTGGTCACAACCTCGTTATGTAGAACACCGGCAACACACTGAAGTGTACTCAGAGTGATAAATAAGCAATTAAAGACTCATAGAAAACTCGCTGTTCTTATAAGAAATTCTCTCTAGATAACACTGTTATTCTATAGAGATAAATTTAAATTTGTTTAACGATAAACGAAGCTTTTTAAAAAATCGAAGTTTCAACCATTATCAGTATGATTTTTTTTTAAAGAAGATCATGTTAGGGAAATTCTTAAGCAAATCCTGATATAAAATTACTATTATTACTATAGTGCACAGTTTAGAATTTAGAATTTAGAATTTAGAACACCGGCAACACACTGAAGTGTACTCAGAGTGATAAATAAGCAATTAAAGACTCATAGAAAACTCGCTGTTCTTATAAGAAATTCTCTCTAGATAACACTGTTATTCTATAGAGATAAATTTAAATTTGTTTAACGATAAACGAAGCTTTTTAAAAAATCGAAGTTTCAACCATTATCAGTATGATATTTTTTTAAAGAAGATCATGTTAGGGAAATTCTGAAGCAAATCCTGATATAAAATTACTATTATTACTATAGTGCACAGTTTAGAATTATGACTACACCTATACAAGAATGCATAGAGCATAAACAGGAACATAAATAAAAGCAAGACTATGGAATATGGCGAAAGATTCACCGACAGCTCTTCTAAAAATGATATTACCCAACATCTGTATACATTTGTTCTCGTATATATATATATATATATATATATATATAAGAAAGAAAACATCCGAATCTTCTGCAGTGCTTCTAGACTGTCATCTTGTTTAAGTTAGTGAATAATGCCATAGTCTTTGCCTTAAGTTCAATTTTGCGTTACAAGGTGGTGTTTTCTATCTCACGCTCAAATGCGTCTCCAAACACAGTATTTAGGTGGTTATATTATGGAGAGGCTATTAGTCATATGTAAGGCATGCTGTGATCGGAAACATTTTCTCTCATCGGTAACTTGCTTGTGTGGAATTTTGTCTTATTGCCAGATTCATGAACTGGCAGCCGCTCGTTTATCCTAGGGTTGTGTTACAATTCTCTAATATCATCGTTCCATCCTTGTATTTTATACATTCTGTTGAGAATCATGGTCGTTCTCCAGTTAGTTCTTTTATTTTAAATGCGTATTTCTGTTTTTAGTACTGCTTAATCTTTATAATTCTGCACATTTGTTGTTTAGCCTGCCTGCATTTGCTCCTTAATTTCTCATGTATTTTCCTGTATTCAGTTCCATGTCTTGACATAGTTTTCTGCCTTCTTTGCATTCTGTCAGCAATCTATTCAATCAGCCACTCGTTTTTTCATTTGCGTCTGATTTCCATTGGGAACATTTTGTTTGCTGATGTCATTAGCGCTCCCTATAGTGTGTGTTATTTCACGTCTCCGTTTCCAATTTGATCTTCGTATTTGTATTTCACACTGTCAGAATATTCTACTGCAGGTTTGAGGTCATTTACCAGTGTTTTGTATTGCAGTCTGTGTGCTGCACTAAGCTTCTTCAGTGTCCAAAATTTCATCCATAGTTTGCACATTGCTGCGTGCTGGTCGCTTCCACAGTTGGCACGTGGACAGGTTTTTCATTGAACCACAGCGTTTCTGAATCTCCAATTTACGGTTATGTAATGGATTTGGCTTGTCGTGTAACATCCTGGGTTTCTCCATGTCCGTAGGAGAAGTGGGTGTTCTTGAAAGAAGGTGTTGGTTATTACCTGGTCATTTGCTGAGCACAATTTGGACCGATTTGTTTTGCTCGATCCGATTTCTAATGCAAAATTGCCAGTTGTCTCTTCTATCTCCTCCTTACATACATTGGCATTCAAGTCTCCTAAGATGAATTTTTTGGCATATTGTTGAAAAATCGACCAAAATATTTTGGAGAAACAGTGTGCCATTTATGTGGGGAGACAAATTAGATGATACTTTTCACGAAATATATTATTTCTTTAATGAATCTTTTCTAATTGTTATCAGATTGTTATACTATGGCGTAGAAGTATGTGCTTTAAATCTTCAGAATCATGAGGTTATGTATTTAACCGTTCCATTTTCATATATTTCAACGTTTTGTGATCATTTATATTGACTCGAAAATGCAGCAATTCTTTCAAGAAAGGGGAGGATGGAAAACACCAGATCGTTAACAAATTTAATAGACTTGATAAACCAATGATATTGTTGCTTATATATATATATATATATATATATATATATATATATATATATATATATAAACACGCGCATCAAACAAATCCATGCATCCCTCATGATAATTTTAAAGCTTTGTTAACATCATGTCTATCTACCTGATGAGACAGTGTCTTTTCAATGTCGAGATCAAATGTACAATTTCTTAGGAATTATTTATATTTTCTAATGTAAATGTTAAAAATAATTATTTTATGCTTTCTTTTCATACTGAGACTTGTTTGAGTTAATGTTTGGAACGCTGCAAATTTATTCTTTGTTCTTTTACATTTGTATAGATAGATAGATAGATAGATAGATCTGAATATGTGCTTGAGGCCTGTTTATGTACATGAGTGTTACAGAGTTTTAATAGCCAATTTTCTGTTTTACTATATCTAATCGCTTTTAGTTAGGAATAGAACCAGAAGCTAACATGGAGGATTATTTATCGGAATATTGTCGGAAGCTTTTGGCTCAGCGTATTGACCTGTTTTGGCGAGCAGAGGGCAGGGTCGTCTTTGCAATTATCTTTCATGGAAACAGTTCACGCGGGAATGTTTACAGTTGGTGCGAATGGTCAGCCAATCAAATCCATAATAGCGTGGGCCCAGGATTTCGTTTCTTCTTCTCAATCAGTCACAATCAGTAACCGGCCGTGTAGATTCTGTAACATCAGATCCTAGTTTAGACTCTAGCAGCCCCAAAATCAGTTACCTTCCGACGATCGATAGTTCATTATATTGAATCTCTTTGATCATTATTGATTTTCACATGACACAAGCCGAGTTTTAATCTCAAGCATTCAAAGAAACAGAACATTCTCGGCTCCGTAGGACGGACGTTCTGAGGATTGACTTTCTTTGAGACTGATTACAGCATCAAGCGAGGCTCACAGCTGGCGAGAATCTTGACGGAATCTCTCGGCTGAAGGCATGGGTCGAAATTAATGAATCATATCAGTAGGCTCTCGTGTACATTTGTTCGTGTTACTAGATGATTATGAATATTATGATGATTTTATGCAATCTCAAAAGCAAAAAACATTAAATAGACACGAAATAAATTATCTGCTATCCAGACATAAAGACGATTGTTTTTTTTTAAATTGAACACAGAAAAGAAACTATATTTGTGTGAGCATACACAAAGAGCTTAAAAAATGTACACGTTGTCAGTATATGTGACAGGGTCACGCAAGATAATGTTTCAAGAAATAATGATTAAATCCAATCCATTTCCACTGCGTAACAACACAGTGTGTGTAGTTTTCATTACATTGTGACCATTATATTATATTTTTCGTATCATATTATGTTATAAAACATTTAAAAGTCATAACAATAATTATATTGAAATGCACTGATTTCTTCCTTTTTTAGATAAATGTAATTGCGCAACATAAATAATTATAAGGTAATATGTAATTTTTAAATGCAATTGCAAAATGCATATATTGTTTTTCTTTCATATAATCAATTTCATTATTTTAAAGTTGATAATAGCCGTTTCCAAACATGAAAGACCAGACATAAACTGCATAATAATTAGCGGTACTGTACATTAGAATTTATGAATCATGTAGCTCAATTTTTTTCAAGAATGTAGTTAAATAATTTTTATCATTCTTTTTTCGTTATTCATGATTGCTATATCTCTTAACATTTTGTTTCAGACATTGGGTAAGTCCACATATTGTTTCATGTTCTATAATTGCTACTGTTATTAGATATTTTCATGTGAATTGGTTTTATTTAGTAGAGCTAATTGTTTGTGATTCTGTAGCTTCTTTCTGTGACATCTGATGAAATACAACCAACATTTAAGACATAAAGGTTCATTCAGTTGCAAACCATTTTAATCACTGATTTGAGGAAACGAATATTGTTTGATCTACATGAAAGTCATTTTTCGGGCATATACTTTTAACCTTTTTAAAATATATTTGTTACGAGAAACCAACATAAAATTGTTTCTAAAACATATTTACAAAAAAGTCTGAATAAATTTACTTCATCAAGTTTTTAATCATGAATCAATACTACCAAAATTATTTTGCAATTTTGTATTTTCGTTTTAGTTGTGCCTCTTGAAAATTAAAAATAATTTTTTCTGGACAAAGACAAAAACATAATAATGCATAAAAATAACCGGTCTCACGTTAAAAAAAAACAATTCACATAATCATAGATAATATTTGAAAGTGCAAGCCTGATATGTATTCTGTATAACTGCAATGTATAGACTAAAACATCATTTGGTTCCATACAATATTTCGACCCTTATCAACAATTAGATAAGAGAATACATAAAGATATTCTCTATAATATTCAGTTTTAGCAATGAGAATATTCTGAAAAACTAATTGAAAATTTGTTTTTTTTGGCACTAACATTCTATAGATTACTGTGGATGGAAGAAACTTTGAGAAATATAGTGAGGAAAATGTACATTAATTTAAAATATTATTATTATTTGCTTTGATTTCTGTTGTAAATACACTTCCTTCCGGGTACTTGCGAGAAATATTTTTGCAATAATTTAGCAGCCCGGAAGCCCTTTAAATGAGTTTGTCGGAAAATCTACTAAATCCAAAGGATCAGACTAAAGAACAACTATTGATACCACATGTAGGAAGTTTACACTCAAATGTTCTTATATTCTCATAGTTGTTTTTAGATCTTCAAAGATAAATGACAACATACAGGAACTGTCCTGTCAATAAGGAAGAACATTCTGTGTTTGTAGTCTTTAATCATGACATCTGAGCGATTAATTTTGATTGTTCTATTAGAAGGTGTTGTAAATCCCCATAACATAGGTCTGAGTGATAATCATATCAGTTTCATTCCAGTAAAAATTGCATATATTAATTGAGGATATTGGCCCACTTTATTATGATCTGCTTTATATTCAGCGGATATAATCACTGTACAACCGGATACAAAATACTTTATTATTTTCGGATATTTTCACAGAATTTTCTCGATCTGTTAAGAAGTTTCAGGAACTTTTAGGATTTTTCTTAAAGGTGAGAGAAATTTCTAAAACATCCTGTCTACATAGGTATCAGTATAAATATAGGGAATACAATATCTATAGATAACTTTACTTCTAGTTGTTCACATGCTAGGTTTTCCACGTTGTAGATGATATCAAATTAATAACAGAGCAGCTAGCTGACATATTTTGATATGAGCTAAAAATATTCTGTGGAAATATTTGTTAAAATGCCTGAGGTCTACAAGTATATTTTGACATGCCTGTTGAGTTAATAAGATAGATGCTGGGTACCTCATTTAACCAGTAAATTCTGCAAAAATCTTCAGAATGTAAGAAGGGGTGCTCTCCTCATTTGATTTACAATTGCAAAAGTTCAAATTTTTATGAAATAGAAATAACTTTAGCCTAATATTTTTAAACGAGTGTTATACAATAATATATATTAAATATTTTTCAACAATCAGTTTCTACAGAAACATGGATATTTTCAATAATATAGTATTCAAGTTTCCGTTTGTGCCATTTTTTTTCATTACATGGGGACCAAATTCAGAATTTTGCGTATATTTTTCACAATATTTAGAAATTAAACAATCAAAAATGTAAATTTATAGATCTTTTCAAATATACTGGGTGAAATAGATTTGTATTTGTATGTTCATATTTTCATTTCACTTTTTAGAAGGAGGTGAAGAGGGAATATAGACACATGGAATTAGCAATCTCACGATGATAGAGGTAACCAAGTGAGTATCCACTGTTCTTTCTGGAAAAAATATAAAAAGAATGATCCGGCTATTGTATATTCTGTTCTTCCATTGCTCCATTGTCACGTTGTCTTGAGTTATGCGTGCCCACATTAAAAAGAGAAATCAACTGTCTTCAGAAGTAAACGACAATTCAGAATAAGATGATGACATGGATCTCAACAACAGAGGTGAAGGCTGAGGAGAGTGACACAGACTATTTCAGCGAAAAAGACTTTAATGTCCTGATCAGAACTATTGGTCAGATAAAGTTCAATTCCGAGCATTTAACGCTGTGACAAAAGAAGTGGAATTTTTAAGATAAACGTTTACAAGAGAAAACCTGACCTAGTGTTTCGCAAACTCTCACTCATTCAAAATGGATTTACTTCTGCCTTAATGAGATCAGAATGTTCAAGGCACCAGGAATCACCTGCTATAGACTACACTCCCCTCATTAATGAAACCTTGAACCCTCCTTTTTCAAAACACATACATCCATCAATCTATTCCTTTGGCCATATCGGTGCAGCTCAAAGAGGAATAAACAGTATCATGAACATACTATATACCTTTAAATACGGATTAAAATTTATTGCTAACTACAAAATTGTAGTATTCCTAATTAGTTTCCAAGGCGTCTTTTTGAAGTTTGCGCCTTGTCTTTGCTTTTGCGACATCAGAGAGACTGCGGCGCAATACCAAAACGTCACGTGTGAGTCAATTATTGACCTACAGGAAATTTTTCCTCCACTGTACATGGCCTTATGACACAATTTGCGACAAACTTCAGGAACGTTAAGTATTTTTCCCTAAGATCCCTGGCGCAAAATTCTGAACAGGTGTATTCGTCAGATAATCATGTAGCAAGTAATTTTGCAAGAATTCAATAGGGTGAAGAAAACAAATGGAATAGCTCTCCGCCAGTGGTTAGGTGTTACTTGGGGCGTCAAAAGGCAGCAAACTACATGGAGTTTGTTAACAACCTAGTGAGAATCTGCGGCAAATTGGATTGAAAATATGTGTCCATGACGCTCATCGAGATAAATCCAAGATGAACACGGGGTCATACTCAGTAAGCAAGGTGAGTGATATCTCTAGTATATAGTGAATTTTGAATGTCCCTAATAAGGATCATATAATGAAAACCAAAGAAGAAACTATATTTGAGGACTGTTGTAAAATTTATACAGTAAACTTAAAGTATGAAAATATATTTACTTATGTTGCGGTCTCATCTGTGTGATTCTAGTATGAATAAGTGTTAATTTTGATTCATATGACGTTTTGCTCTTACTTTGTGTGAAAGAAATACTCACAATCCGCGGTTTTCCAAGTAAATTTCAAAAATATTATCCAAGCTACAACAAGAAAAGACTGGATCAAAAGAATAATTATGAACATCAAGCATGTGTGTCTTAAGATTTCTTCAGTAACTCGACAGGTGTCTGACTTGTTAACTCGTATTCATGCACAAGATCTCACTACACACACACAAACACACACACACACACACGCATATATATATATATATATATATATATATATATATATAGATAGATAGATAGATAGATAGATAGATAGATAGATAGGCATGAAAGTAGAAGAGACACCTTATGACAGATATCGAACATGATGTGAAATAGGGTATTCAAAATCACACACACAGACACAAACTGTCTCATACACACACGCACGCACATACCAACACATATATATATATTTACATACAGCTTATACTCTCTCACATAAGCTCAAAAGCACACACACGCAGAGACCCAGACTCATAAATGTATATATATATATATATATATATATATATATATATATATATATATATATATATATATAATAACAATTTAAACTTTATTATATAACCATGTTATAAAAACCTACGTTTTAGTGATGTTTGAACATGCTTATGTCATAATTTTTATAAAAATATAATTATTATGTGTATGTGTTTAGATGTGTGTTTTCAAGTCCGTGATAGCACACCAATTTCGTTATTTTTGATAAAGTTACAGTCATTCTTTTATGTTCTGAGTTGTTTTTTATTCATATACTTTCAACCAACAGAGTCCTCATTAGAAAATTAGTGCTATCATTTTGATAGATGAATTTTAGTTGACTAAATCTTGATGATTTTTTAATACTACTATTCGAATGTGTCGAAAGTGACATAATTTGTTCCGTGGCGCTTAAACGCAACAGAAAAAAAGGACTATTATCATTTCTTATTACTTATACGCAAACTAAACATTTTATACACATGTAATCATACTCTCTCCTCTGTTATAGCATGTTGCAGTTAATGTGACTTTTATATTTTGGATAATAATCGATTCAAGTATGACGCGAGAATTTTTTTTTAATCTAGCGTGTTTTGGAGATAATTTGAAATCTCACCGTGTGTGTTTGTGTGGGCGCGTGTCTCTGCTAATCTGTCTGTTTTGAACTCCTGCGATACAGAGCCATTTATTTACAAAGTGAAATAAATTTCCAAAATACTATATCACTATTTGTTATCCGCCACAAACTAAATTCAAAAATACCATTTAAATAAAAATATTTCACTAATCGTCGAGTGAACTACTGTTTCCTTTTCATTAATTTGATTTTTTCCTCTGGAGATCTCATAATTCAAACTTCGATAAATATTAGCAAACCAAAGTTTTTTTTATTTCCTAAAAAAATTTTGTCGCAAATATTTATGCTATCGTGTGTCATTCGTTTTGATTATATTTCATTCCTCTATCATATTTGCAAAGTAGTTTTAATTTAAGAAATATTTTTCTTCCGACAAGTTATTTGGTTATTTTCCAGCAGTTGCTTGTTCCGTGCAACAATTACTCGTACACGCACATTTGGGATCCGTGTGTTTGTATTTTAATTTTTTTACAAACACCAACATTATTTAACATATTTACTGTTGAATTTTTTTCAGGAAAGATACTAATACATAAAATGTATACAAATAATAAGACGGTATATTCCTACTATTTTACTCCTGCGACATGACAGGGAATTGTTTATTTTATAAGATCTCCGAAATCTGTAGCTTGAAACAAAATAATGACAAATACGGTATTTAGCTTCCATTTAAGGTTGAAATTTTTGAGAAATTTTTGAGTAAATTCTGGCTTCAATGTTAAGTTTAATATGATATTGCTTTGATTAATTAAGACTTTATTGTTTCGGAAGTAGCTGTGAGAAATTTTATGTTAATTTTAAATAAACCGTTTCCAACTGTAGTTGCGATAGAGTTAATACGGAGAATAATAATTAATAATGGGTATAAATATCGATTCGTTGAGTTTGTCAGTATGGTCTACTGGGCAGAGTTATTATGTTTGATTCGCTAAAATGATTACAATTGTATAAGGAGTTAGATAAGGAGTTAGATACACACCTGGTGTTGTATACTTTCGACCTTTTGCCACAGCTATGTTCTGCTAAGTAAATTGCTTATTTTTAAATATTTTAGCAACATGTTTTTTAATACAGGAAATGAAATAATTAGGTTGATGTGGAATCTTAAAAATTTCAACATATTTACCGTTTTTATTAACAAAATTAAGGGCTACAAAATGTGTGTTTGAAAAATCTAAATTTATTGTGTTTTCCATTGTTTAATATTATTTCAATATCTATGACAAACCGCATGTTAGTTGTTTCACTACATGTGCAGAAATAATAATAATAATGATAAAAAATACATGCTGGAAAACGGAACTTTCGGTGCCTTTAATATTTCAGTTTGCTTTGAATAGTAAAATCTGCAACGCTCAGATCTATAGAAAAAATAATTTGTCGCATTTTTGGAAAATTTATTTTTCGAGCAATACTGCAATATAAAGGGAGACACATTCACATTCCAGAGAGAATGTGGAAGCGCGTAAACACATAAACTCTATTTGAAAGAGATAACGTATGCCATAATTTCAATGATAGTAAAACCATCTCATTCTTAGTCGAATATTTTTACGCACAGCGACACACACACGCACATACACACACATACACACACACACACACACACACACACACACACACATATATATATATATATATATATATATATATATATGTAATTATATGAGAAAAATGCATAATATCACAGGTAGAATGTTTTGAAATATAGGCAGCATATAACTGTCAATCTAGTATATAACTATTTTATATTTATATATGTTTTATCTATATGTACAGCCGTATCTTTAAACGTTTGGCGAAGTTGGATGCGTAGAGATGTAGATGATTTTAATTGGTTTGAATTACATATTTACCAAGCATCACGTGGCTGGGTAGAGTTCTATCTAGAGTCGTTGCTACTATTGAGAGCAGAGAAGAGTTTGACAGGGTAAGATTGTGCTGAATAATTACATACTTTCTCATTGACGTTCGTGCCACATTGAGGGAATGTTATTATTCGGACAAATGTGTGAAAGCATAATTATCTATCGATGTATTTATCTATCCTGGTAGCTCGGTTCTTATTCATGTGTCTTTGTTCATATATATGTGTCTATGTTCACAACTCTCTATTTAACTATCTATCTGTCAGTCTGCATGCCAGTGTAGGTCGGATCATATCCATCTTTTTGTTGATGTTCATTTCTACATGTCTGTTCATATGTATGTATGTATGTGTGTATGTATTTATCAATCTATCTAGGTCGCTTCATATCTATTCATCATAGTACATATTTACTTATCTATGCCTGTTACCATCTATCAATTTACCTATCTGTCTGTCATTTTCGGCCAGATCATATCTATAATTTATATTTTTAATCATATCTATCTATCTATCTATCTATCTATCTATCTATTTATCTATCTATCTATCTATCTATCTATCTATCTATCTATCTATCTAAGTGTGTGAATGTGTGTGTGAGAGAGAGAGAGTGAGAGAGAGAGAGTGAGAGAGAGAGAGAGTGAGAGAGAGAGAGAGAGAGAGTGTGTGTGTGTGTGTGTGTGTGTGTGTGTGTGTGTGTGTGTGTGTGTGTGTGTGTGTGTGTGTGTAAAAGCTCTTTATGAAGCTACTATTTTTCCAGGAGAGGACCGTAGCAGAAAAAGAGTCTATATAGGCATATCTGCATGTAGTTAGAAACAGAGACTTTACAGCCACAGACACTCGATTTCAAACGCCACTTTGAAACATCAAACTGCCCTGTCTAAAAAATGCTGCGACAATAAGGATAGAGGATTTACCCTACTGGTCAAATGGAGGATTATAAAACACGCTAACACTTCCAAGAACTTCAGGGATAGGTGTAATTTATGCCTGGACGAGAAATTGATTATTTCAAATAAAATAATCCAAAGGAACTCCTTAATCAACGTAACGAATTTTTATTTAAATGCAGGCATAAAAAAAGAAACATAAAATAAACTAGCTAGAGAATTTGGAGAATTTGTTATTAAGTTGGTTCTAAGCTTTCGGCTCTCATGAGCCATCTTCAGAGAGGTTACAAGGACGTTAACTTAAAAATATCCACAACCAGCGACGATTTGATAGATATATTGATTGTTTAATACTTAGTCTTTGGTCTTAATAGGGTTAGACTAGTATACATTTGTATTAAAAATGTTCGATACAACTATATTGTAGAACTGTTGAATATTTTTCATTTTTAAACGAGTTAATTCGCTACCCAGGTTTCTACGGTGAGTTGTGTCTTCAGGCTATTATTAATAACTTAATTAATTCATTAAAAATCACTTGAAGACACCAGTCATGGTAGAAACCTGGACAGCGAATTAACTCGTTTAAAAATGGAAAATATTTGTCAGCCCTCTGCCTTCGGGTGGAGAGCGCTCTCTGCTCGAAAGTCGTGGTACCGCCGAAGGGTAGAATCACGACTGGGGAAAAATAGACAGATATTTTTGGCCTGGCTATATGGCCGGCAGACACATATTAAAAAGACCTTGTGTCATATCACGTCTTACGTGGGAAGATGGGTAAATACCGTCGCAGTCCGCATTTGCCTGTGCTACTATGACACTCTCAGCCCTCTGCCTTCGGGAGGAGAGCGCTCTTTGCTTTCGAGCAGAGAGCACTAACCCAGTCGTGGTTCCGCCGAAGGGTAAAATTACGACTGGGAAAAGATAGACAGATATTTTTGGCCTGGCTATATGGCCGAGAAGGCCCACATTAAAAAGACCTTGTGTCACATCTCGCCTTACGTGGGAAGGTAGGAAAATACCGACGCAGTTGCAGTTGGCAGTGAAGAGTAACCGTAGAAATCTGTTACAGTTATTGGAGAGTTCCGAGAGATACTGAAGTTAATGAGAGGCCAGACTAGCTCTGAGCTCCACTCAGCTAAAATAATATACACTGATATACTATTTCCAACGACTTCACTTCAAGACTTGTATTTATTTATTTTTTTACTTATAGTATTCCTGGATTTACTTACCTGCGTTCACGTTTGTATATTACGTTCAATATAACTTACTTTTCTCTGTCGATATCTGTTTTGTTGTTCATTATTTTGTGCGGTTCCTCACCCGGAATCCACAAAAGATAGTAACAGAAATTTTTATAAATGCAATAGTGAAATTCGCGTTCCCTTATATTTTATTGATGTATTGTTTCCTATTACATCTTGTGGAACATCAATTGTGGATCGAATAAACATTCATCACACTCCTGAATACAGTAAACAAGCCTATTTTACAAGCTATAATTAGGAAATCATATGACAGACGATGAATAAAGCTGAAGTATCAAATAGATATTTTAGATTTATTAACTAATGTTTACAAGATTGTAAAAAACCTATCCTTTATGTGATAAAACATTAATTATATCATTGCTTCTATATATATATATTTCATATATCTTACACTTTAAGTATTTTTAATTTCATATTATTCCTTTCCGTTAAAAATATTTTAGTTGAACAATCTAGCTAGAACAAATGTTGTCTTTACTAAAATAATGAAAAGCCAAAGAATTGTCGAACAACAATTGAAATATGGTGATTTGAAATATTTGCAAGATATTGTCCGTCATATGTTACTAAAGTAATCTTACTTATTTTTTTTAAAAAAGGAGAAATTCAATAGAGGTCATTTCGAATTAATATGAGTATCCTTTAACAACTGGACTCTTTTGTTATACAATAATTTAAAAAGCGACGCGAGTTAAAAAAATTCAAAAAGAAATATTGCCCTCGGGTTTTCGTTGATTTGCAGGGCGTATCTGATTATTCTATCAATATTAGAAAAAACCAATTGTAATGAACCAGTTAAAACCATTATACAAAATAAAGAGGGAAAAGGAAAACAGAAAAAATGAAGGAAAATGAAAGAAGGAAATTCAAAAGAGGACATAATGACAAAGATGCAATTTCAAAACTGAAAAATAAATAATGTCACAAATCAAATAGAATATTAAGATAAAGGAAGGAATAAACTATAACAAATGAAGAGAAAGATAAATAGATGGAAAGAAAAAGATTATAAAAGAAGGACAATGTCAAAAAAAGTAAAAGGAATAAGAGATAGAAAAATAATAAAAGAACTAGAAACGACAGTTCGAAAAACAAAAGAAAGAAAAAGAGTAGAAAGAAAAAAGTAAGGCGAAAAATAATGGAAACTTTTAGACGGAAGAAAAAGAAACTTAGACGACAAAATTAATGAAAGATTTAAAAAATACAAAGAATAAATAAAGGAAGAAAAGAAAAAAATTAAATTAAATAGAATAATATACAAGGAACAAGAGTAAAATAATAAAACTAAGAAAGCAAGAATTAATAAATATATGACAAAATATATAACTCTAAAAGAAATTGAAGAAATAGAAAAAAGAACAAAAAAATTAAAGCTAAAGAAATGTCAATAGAAAAAAAAATGGGTAACTTAACAAGTGAGATCCTAAAACAGTAAAACATAATAGAAAGTAATCAACAGAAAATATTTCCGAATCGATGATAAGACATGAATATTTCAATGGGTTATTTACCAGATTTCTATTCTACCTTATTGACATTATTAATCTAATCAGTCGTCTAGTCACTGACCAGTTTTATTGTTGTTGATACCGTTGTATTTATTTCTTTTCTTATCTATAGTTTTAAATTTGCCGTCAGTAATTGCTCCTAGGGAATGTGAGTGAGACACACTCTAATTGAATATAAACTCTCGCAGTATAAGCGAAGAATAAATCTTCGGTAAATCTTGTTATTTTCTACACATTTACTTAGAGAATAACTAGTTATTAACTTGTCGTTTACATTATTAATACTACGAAAATTATAGAATTCATATTATTCCATTGTAGCTTGAAAACAAATCGTAACTGGTGTTTATTTTCATTTCATTTGTGAATATGATACATTGCTGAATTCTATCTTGGCATCCACAGGGTTTTCTTTCGTTTTTAATAAAGTTGCATAAGTAAGTGCCTATATTCAGTGGCGATTCTCCGATGGTGGTCGCAAGGAGCAAAAATTACACCCCAGAATTTTGGTCTTTTGGTTTGGCACTTTTATGACATTCAATGTTTTGAAAAATTGATCAGTTTTGACAGTGATCTTCTTTTTAGGTTCCTCTCTGAATATGTGGCATTATGGTATATGTAGTGTTATAAAGTGACGGATAAATTTTTGTGGTGAATAGAAAAATTGTTGAGTGGTTGGTTCGTGAAAGTGATTAGTTAGATATAGGAAAGTTACTGAAGACAACTTTCCACGCACTTCCCAGTTCATACATGTTACAAATTTCATGTATTTGCACATTTGATTGTGAAAAGATTTGCTCTTCAGTACTTTTCCCGTTGTGTTTTTTTTTCCAGTTAGCATTTAAGGCCACGTACAGAATTTTTAAGGAAAAAATCAGAGCCGACAATTCCTGCTGTTATGCTAATATTAACGTTAGTATAAATATTTTGATTTGTTTTTAATTTAACCGCTTTTGTGTTCCAACATCTTGATAGTGGAAGAGAGAGCAAGAATAGATTATAACTCCACTACTATGAATGAAAATTTGTTCCGTTTAATTTAGTGAAATAACATCCTTATACTCAAACTCATTCCTAAGTTGTGTACACGATAATGGCGTAGTATGAAAATGAAGAAGCTACTTGCCTTTATCCCCATTCTCCTAAAACATTATTGACCCATAAGTGCAACCAACTTTCCAACTTCTACAATTTTGCCTACATTTTGTTCAATTTTGTCCATTTATTTATGAATTACTATGCAATTGTTTGATATATATCAGTAAAAATTATGCACCAAGAAAATGGCCTTATTTCACGTGAGTATATTTCTTTCACACAATCAGTATATTTCTTCCGATGTCTGTTTTATTTCCGTCTTAATTCATGGGGTTCTTCAAGATCACTCATTGTCTATAAACTACTACATGAAACACTTAACAACACAAAAAAGATAAATCTAACTGATTAGAATCCCACTTTTCTTAACATTTAGCACTCTGAATTATTAATATTACTTCTTTTTCCATTGCATTCCTTTCAATTGAAAAGCCCAACTTCTTTTTAATTTCTCTCAAAAGAGATTTCTGTTGCCATATCTGAATATGCCAACAGAGCTATGTAATTCAAACTAATTGAAATTTAAGGAGCAGATAGACTTTCAAAAGTTAAACTTTTGTACAGCATAGAAAGTCATATACCAAGTGATAAATTATGTTACGTAACTGCGATCAACCGGGAGATGAGACGCCATAGCTAAAACAATTTCATTTATATCAGTTTTAATATAGTTTACTGGCTTGGATGTGACAATGTTTTTTGGGATCTCAAAATTCCTTAAGAATTTTGTCTTTTCTTTATTTCTAAACCATTTTATGGATTGTGCTTTACAACTGATTCATATTATCGAACCGTAGTCATTTAGATAATTTAGTGGATAAACTTTTATACGAATTCATGCATGACTTTCTACAATTTTATAAAGTTCTTGATAGGAATGGCTGCCGCATTTCTCGTTCTTCTTATTCTAACTTTTTTATTGACCTGTGTTCTTTATTATTTTCATTGAAATTGTTATTATGGCGTTGTCTTCAGTCGATATTAATTGACATAGTGTTTCTTTTTCAGAGGTTTTTGTGCCAACATGTTCATGTTGTTCATACTCGACATATTTTGATTCAGCATTGAATCCTCTATCAAGTTGATCATTTTGTCTTCTTATTTTCCGTTTACCTGATTCACTATTTGTCTTTCAATTAAAATTAATTCAAATATTTACTCCTTTTTTTTTTACTAATATTTATTGTGTTGTCACACTTTTCCTTTCTAGATAAGCCAATACAGGTCCTGGACACTGATGGTGCTTCAGTTTCGTTATTTTTTTTATTTTGGTACAAACTATCGTCCATTGTCTCTTGCATTAACATTTTATGCTTTAGAATTAGATTTCTCATTTTGGTGTATTGAATGATTTTTCTTGTCGACAAATCTAAGAAGTGTTTCGAGTATTTCATAATCTAATTTGTCACATTATTTGTCCTTCGACAGTGATTCTTCTGCAGCCATTATTTGCCTGTGTGTTATCGCTTCTTCTGAGTTTGCTGACATGTGCTTTTATTTTCACTTTGCTTGCATGTAACTATTTTATTAAGGACAAAATTGAACGTTTGGCTAAATACTTGGTTCATCAGTTCTATTCTTCCGGTTGTGCATTATTCTATATATATATATTAAGAATATTGACAATATACAATTCCAGATTTAATTCCAATGTTTACAGTTACAATCGACGTCATTTCTCTTACCCAATACATCTAGAACTGAAAAAGAAGTTTTCGTCATCAATATCGATTACTCCCCTCTATAATTGTAAGCCTAACCAAACTAACCTAACATGATAGAAAAACAGATAATATTGTATACAATATATTATGAATTATTATAACATTATGTACTATTTTACTTATTATATCAAATGCCGCGCAACAAAAATTAATATTAAAAAAAAAAGAATTGGTAAATGAGGCGTGCAATGTGAATGGATGCAAATGTAAATGGATATTATTAGAAAATGAAGTATAAATAACCATTGAATAATTACTTGGAGAGTATAATATATTAGGAGAGTGCGTCTCCGTAGATGAACAGGGTCAATGCACACATATTTTTGTCTCAACGATAGATTCTTTTGTCTTTTGGGTATTATTTATTATTCTCACTGTTCTTATTAATCTAATTGTTGTGAGAAATACCACATAATATATTTTTTCTGATATATATATTTTCTATAGTAACAAATAGGAAAGAAAAAGAGAAATAGTTAAAAAAGTCTTTGATCTTTCATCTTGAAGATAATACTAGACTCTTAACGATGAAGCTTTGCTTTCTTTAATTTGTGGCCGTTTTATTTACGCTATGCTGTTTGTGAGAAAGGATATCACAAAAAAAAAAGAAAAACAATTACGAAAATATTTTAGTCTTTCATTTTAATAATAGCATCAGCGTTCTAACCATAAAACTATTTTCATTAAATGTGCGGCCTATTTCATTATGCTATTCTATTTGTTAGAAATGTTTTAAGGGAAGAGGAAGGAAAGAGAAAGAATGGAAGAAAAATTTCAAGAAGTAATTAAAGAAAAAGAAAAACAGACTTTGGTCTTTAATCTTAATAATAAAATTAACGCGTTGGTGATTAAAATTCATTTCCATTAAGTTTGTAGCCTTTTTTCATTACGCTACGCTGCTTGTTAGATAGGATTAAAAAAGAAAAAAAAGAGAAAACTAAAAAAACAAAAAATGACAATAATAATTTGATAAAAAATAATAAATAATCAATTTTCATTAAGTTTGTGGCCTGTTTCATTACGCTATACAGTTTGTTAGAAAGGATTTAAGAAATTAGTAAAAACAAATAATAATAACAACTCAATAGAAAAAATACATCAAAAATAATTTGGGGTTTCATGTTAATAATACCATCAACGATAAAACTTTGTTTTCATTTAGTTTGTGACCATATTAAAAGTAAAATAAATTACAAGAATTATAAGAAGTATGCGCACATAAACACGCGCACATGACACAGTCACGGACACGTACACACCACCGGATAAATCAGATACATAAAATAACTGTAATAAAACAAATCCTCTTCAATCCAGGTAAAAGTCAACCTAATGGTTAAGTCACACTTAGATAAACCGCACATTAAAACAAACTGATATCATCAGACCAGAAAAAGGTCCTAACCGTAAATCATATATATATATATATATATATATATATATATATATATATATATATTAATGCAGGTTTCAGTGAATAATATAGACAAGTTTTGTAATTTAATTTTGTGTAGGATCCGTTCATACCGTCTGATATACTTGATGGTGATGTCGTTGAAAGACAACAATAAATCACAGTATTTGTTGAATTTTTTATCAGGTCTAAGCTTTCGGCTCACATAAGCCATTATCAAATAGTAAATATTAACACACAGTAAACATAGAACATTTAAGCTATTAACAATAAAGAAAATTGAATTGAAAATATAAGTCCATCCCTACCGTGGCGGATAGCCGAAGACAGTGACAAAATAGTGGTGTTGTGGTCCCTGGCCTGATTAAAGACATTTGAGTACGTTATTGGAAATATCGAAATTGATTGTATTCAAACCAGGTTTAAATTGTTTAATGTAGAGTGCTTCGAGGATTTTTAGTTTCTGCTTATTATTTTCTTGTTTGAGAATGTACGTGTTATCAACAAGCGTTTTTCTCAGAAGTGTGCGTTGATAACCGTGTTGTTCTAAATGACGGAATATATTTGAATTTTCATTTAAGTGCAACGTCTTCCCCCACCGTTAGTGATTTGCAAAAAACCAATGTAGTATATAAATTCATATGTCCATTTAGAGAATGTATCTCTAACAACTTCAATAATATCTACATTGGCCACACCACAAATTCACTCTCACGGCGTCTGACTTTGCACTTAATGAAAATTCAAATATATTCCGTCATTTAGAACAACACGGTTATCAACGCACACTTCTGAGAAAAACGCTTGTTGATAACACGTACATACTTAAACAAGAAAATAACAAACAGAAACTAAAAATCCTCGAAGCACTCTACATTAAACAATTTAAACCTGGTTTGAATACAATCAATTTCGATATTTCCAGTAACGTACTCAAATGTCTGTAATCAGACCAGGGACCACAACACCACTATTTTGTCACCGTCTTCGGCCATCCGCCACGGTAGGGACGGACTTATATTTTCAATTCAATTCTCTTTATTGTTAATAGCTTAAATGTTCTATGTTTACTGTGTGTTAATATTTACTCTTTGATAGTGGCTTATGTGAGCCGAAAGCTTAGACCTGATAAAAAATTCAACAAATACTGTGAGTTTTTGTTGTCTTTCAACGACATCACCATCAAGTATAACAGACGGTATGAACGGATCCTACACAAAATTAATAGACAAAACTTGTCTATATTATTCAAAGAAACCTGCATTAATGAAAAAATGCTGCCAAAATACACACAATATATATATATATATATATATATATATATATATATATATATATATACACGCATACATGTGCTCTAACACAAATACACACACATGTACATTCATACATGCTCCAACACATTTAAACACACACACAGATAAGCACAGAATACAATTAATGTGAGCAGCATTAGCAGCAGCCAGGAATTACCATTCCTTAAAAGGCAGAGACTCACTCGGACAGGCACACACTCCTCTGCTATTCTGAAGATGAGCTTTTGATCTGGAAATATTTATGTATTATAAATAGGTAATACCCCAAAACTTTTTATCTTCCTTTATTTTACTAAACGCACTGTGACAGCCTTCGAGACCTAACCTAATATACACAATGCTTCAAGCAAATTATAAAACTTTACTATTTTCTATGTGTTTCTAATTCATTTGCTGATATGTTTTAACAGCCTTGATGGCTATGTTTCTGAGATGCAACATTTTATTTAGTTAACGATATATTTTCTTTCGAATAATCAGAATTGAAATAATCGGAAATCATTACAGACGAGACCGACGAATTTATACCTTTTTATCAGATAATCGATCTGCAATCGGCTGCTCATATTAAAAGCCTTCATTTTAAGGTAAAATCTATTTTCTAATCTGCAATCTTTTCATATATTGATTTCATTGCCAGTTCATCGTTGGTTCAGCGAATTATTTTCTTTGTACTGACTATAATGACTATCTTCATATCTATAATAAAGATTTATTTTTCTATTCAATTTTGAATTTCTCAATAATCTTGTAATTACTGCTTTCTCTTTATTGACTCTATACGTGAAATTGCGTTATGTACTCATTATTTGCATAAAACAACTATTGTACATTTGATGATAGTAAAATTATAATAGCAGGAATATCCAGCCGTCTGCGAAGATTACGATAGAATTTGAGCTGAACAATTATTCTGATCATCAAATCGATTACAATCAATTGATCTAATGATTTTCAACTCCTTCTTTCCACACTGACAACAACAAAGCTTTCTTCTGTTTTTTGCATCCCACGATATTATTATTACGTGTAAGCTCATCATTGTTATAATCATCAATTTCATATATTTTCCTTATGCTATATTAATAACGTCAGACTAATATAATCCCGTCTTCAGCAATCACAGTTATCTCCTGCAATCGCACTTCCTTGCAAAATAGTTTAGAAATACCTAATACGATTGACAGTGTTCTTGTGGCATCACTGCACTAAACAACTTCTGAGTAAATAAATGCTTTGTGTTGCGTGTTGAAACTGATTTAGTCTTCAACACAAAACCAAAATATATAAGATCGAAGAAGACCTCAATAATAACAATAATATTAAAAGTAATAATAAAAGAAAAACGGCCTACTATTTGCTTACAGCTTGCATCAGCAGACTGTAAGATAGAAATCAAGGAACCTGAAATTCTATCAAAGAGTAAAGACCAGGAAATCAAAAGGAAATAAAATGTGAAAATTGAAACTTTAAATAATAGGTGCGCTTAGAATGATAGAAAAGGAACAGAATGACACATTAAAAATTATTCTTGCAGACATGAAAGTTTGTGGAGTAAAAACAGAAATAAAAATATAATAATAATACATATCATATTATTAATTATGTTATTAATATCGTCATAATTCAATTTCTGCTATGGTTAGACTGCCTACCTAGACTGCAGAAAGACCTAATGCAGACAGTGGCTATTCTTATACTTACATTTAATATATATTTCCATCTCCCATAACATCACTTGCTCTACATGAACCAAGTTCTTCTATGTGCCAAGGCTGTACGTATTAAGACAATAATTGTGTATTAATATGGGTCTTCCATTGATTCTTTCAATGTATATTTGTTTTCTTTTTATCATTCCAAACGCATTGTTTTAAGTTCTGTTGTATACACATTCCAAAGCGTACACTTAAGGTCAGAAATGTCTTCATTACTTTTTTTACTGAACATATTTCTAAAAAAAGTGTGCATTAGAATTTCAAAACATATAGCTTTATATAACTGGCAACAAACTCATTTCATATGTTAACAAAATTTCTAAGTACTCTCAATTTTGTTTTTATTGCAACATTTTCTTCTAAATTCTTCCCGTTCTCTTCCCTATTTTCAGTACATTCCCATTCTATTGAATCATTCCCGGCGCGTATATATCGCGAGAAATGATTTACGTCTTGCTAAACTACTTATACTATCTAATTATTAGAGTGCAATTTCTCACTGGAAGCTTTCTTTCATCTTGTTTTATGAGTCGTGTTCTTTTAGGGCGTAGTCAATCATAGACAACTGCATTTTCTTATCCTTAATTATTTTGTTTATCTTTTGTTATTTCTGCCAAAATCTTTTCCACCTGCTCTATGCGATGTACTGCATTAATCTGTCCCTCTTTCTCTCAATCTTTTCAGTATATGATTTTTCAGGTCCCCATCCATTCCTTATTACGTGACCCAATAATTTTAACTGCCTCATTCATGTGTTAACTATATTCCAATTTTGTTCCAATTTTCTCTAAAACCTCGATGTTGCTTGCATGTTCAGTCCATGATAACCTTAACATATTTCATTACAACCAAATTTCTGTGGCTTCAAATCTTTTCTTCATATTTAAAAATATTGTTCATCATTCACTGCCATGTGTGACTATATATTTAGCGTAACATTTCATTACAAGTTTTTTTGTTTTCCACTTTTAGTTTTCATTTTTTCATGATTTTGCTTACTTCTCTAATAACAGTGCCAACGTTCATATTAAGATTGATGTGTGTTCTCTTAATGAATCTCCTTACCTTGAACGTTTATTTAATTATAGCTCACCGAATACCTCAAAAGGAAATTTATACGGTCTAAAAATGCTCGATCATTATAACTCCCCAGAAAGTGTCTAACGCTGCTGTTATACTCTGTATTTACAATTGCCAAATAAAACAAAATAGGGAAAGTCACAACTATATCTAGGCTGGAAATACCTCGTCCTCGCTTGAATGACTTGAGAAAATTAAAATTTGATACGAGTCCATGTGGGTTATGAAATATTATCAACGCTGTTGTAACGTTGTCCTTCTCTAAAATAACTGAGACTTAGAAAGGCCATGTTTAGAGAAAGCATAGAAAACTAGGTAGAAGAAACAAATATGTTTGCTACATACTCAAACACTGAAATGAATTACTTAGTATAATACATACTATTTAAATTCTACACTGATGAGGATACTTGCTATATTCATACGGAGTATCAGTACATTGCCCCAACATTAGCAAAGCGCAGAAAGTACTCTGTGTCTTACTCTACAATATGTGCTACAATTCTTTCCTGCAGACGATACTTCACAGGCCTCCTCTCTATTGCTTATCCAAAACAAAAGATCAGATTATTTAAAGTTCATTGATTCAGCAGCTGGATCCTGGCACGCTAAATACATGTGTCGGAATCATTATGATTTGTTTCGTATTCCACTAATTAGAAGATTTACACCGATAGATTCTTCTTAAAGACTGCTACTTTGTGGAACAGAATATTTGTCCATCAACACAATCTTTACCTCTTTCTTTCAAGTTTAACCGTAATTATTTTTATATGACAAGATGAACAGCATTTTTGGCGTTTCTCACATTCACGAAATAACATACAATGCATTCGGGACGTGAATGTTATCTATCATATTAATTTCCTTATATTTGTTAATTTTTAAATATATTTTTATTTCATTATTTTACGATACAATATATTTTTCTTGATGATTGTCGATTAGATGCTTCTTTTATCAAATATCGCCATCATTGTGATCAGCAAATTATTTTGAAATTGACTTTCTATATCTGGTTAAATTTAATTCAAAAAATTTTTTTTCCAATTTTCATTTATATCATGGAATACATCCTTCAAATAAGTTGACAGCTCTCATATTTTTTGCAGGTAGTGCATGGAAATTATCTTTTATTTTATCTTAGACAGACCGCAGGTAGTGCATTAAAACGATTGATTTCACCCACTTAGATTTTCTCAAAAGATTTTATATTTAATTTTTGCTGTGCATTAATTTTGGAATCAAGGGTCTTAACATGACTTGAAAAATGATTGTCTTTCTTTAGCTTTTTTTCTCGAAGAAATCTTTCATCTTAATTGCCTTGGAAAGACCAAAGACTAGAAAAATGATTGAACTTGATATGACAATTTGGCCCGGTCAAATAATTTTGTTACTATTTTTCTTTTAAATATTTAGTTTAATCATTAGTGGCTAAAATTCCTTTATAAATGATCTGTACACAGAAGACAGTTTCTGTTTTCTTTCTTTTTATTTAAATAATGTCTTCAAATACATGACGTAACTGCCTCTGTTCAAATTTCTGCTCATTAAGAACATTTCGTTACTGATTAAAACGTTTTTCTCTTAATGTAAATCATTTGTGAACTAAAACTTTCCTTTTATTTAATCAAATAACTGCTCATTAAAGTCAGTTATTTGTTTTCTTGCAGACTGAAAATTCTGTGAAATTTGGTTTAATACGTTTGCATGCAGTGTGCAAAGTTTTGTGTTGCATTGACTAATGTATTCATATATCAATTCCTGTTGACATTTCTTTTACTCTATATTTATTTATTATTGCATAAGAATAACAACAACAATAATATTTGAATATATTCACAATATTTGAATATATTCACAAAATCTCAAGGATTTTGAAATGGAAATTTGAAAAATGTCGCACATCAATATTTGTAGTTGTCTTTGTAGTCCTAATATTCATTAGAAACGAAACCCATACATGCATTGAAAGGATTCCTAGTTGTCCTCGCCTCAAAGAAATAAAAAAGAAAATGTACCCATAACTACAGATCAGTTATCAAGAAATGCTTTACCTATTTAAGCTGAGTGAACTTAGGTTTTGTTTGTTTTCTGCCTGTGGATTTCTCTTTCGTATAGTTGCTTCCCTGATAGGTACAAACCCCGAAAGTATAAGTGCAACCTCAACTGCAATCTTTTATCTATTGATTTCTATCTTTCCGTTTCTCTCTTTCCGTCAGCCCCTGTACATAGTTCTTCGACTTGAGTTCTCCTTTCATGCAAACCTTGCCCCCCTATGGCAGTACTGCCTTGCTTGTGGTGTAACGATTATCAACAAAAGCAAATATGATCACAGGAAAATGTCATGAAGCCATTTCTAATCTATGGTCTCAGCTTGGGAACCGGAAACAAATTTGTACGTCACACAAATCAAAATAAATATCATAAATATAATTACGTTGATGATGTTAAAAATAATAATAACAATGACATTAATAATAATAATAATAATAATAATAATAATAATAATAATAATAATCCATCTATTTTACATGGATGACATAAAGCTGTATGCTAAGAATGATAATGAGCTGGAAAGTCTTCTGCAAACTGTAAAATTCTTCAGTGGAGATATTTGAATGAAACTCTATTTGAATAAATGTGCTAAATCTACAGTTTTACAAGGATCGCTACAACAAACATCCTCAATTAGCTTATACACTGCTGTAAGAATTAAAGATTTAGAGCCAGAAGAAGCTTATAAATGCCTAGGTGCAAATGAGAGTGAAAACATTCACCATCAAAAAAGAAACAAATAGTGCGTAAAGAGTACTATAGAAGGCTACGACTGATATTAAAAACTGAATTGAATTCTGAGAGCAGAATTATGGCCATTAATAAATAGCTTTGCTATCCCAGTGGTTCAATAGAGTTTCAACATCTTAAATTGGACTCTAAACGACATCAGGCGAATGGATTCATAAACAAGAAAGCTTCTTTCTAAGCAAAAGATGCATAATCCAAAGTCTGATGTAGACCATCTATACATACCCAGTAAAGAAGGTGTAAGAGGTCTTATTCAGCTAGAATTGTCATCCAAGACAACAACTATTGGCTTACTAACAGACATAGAAACAACAAAGGACTGGATAATACAATTAGTCAAACAACGTTAAAACAGAAAAATATATTCAATAATAAAAGAAGGCGGTAAATACAAACAATATTTCCATTTAGTAGATTCTTTAGAAAACAAATCAGAAGCCAAGAACCAACTATTGCAGTAAAAATATGAAACAAAGCCCAGGATATAGCTCTTGAACAGATGAAGCAACGATGGCAAGACAAGCCTCTGCAAGGCCAATATACAGAACGTGCCAATAAATCCAATGTTGATAAAGTTAATACTCCTCGATGGATACTTGCATCTGGATTAATTTCTGAGACTGAAGGCTTTATCCAGGCAGTGCAAGACCAAAGACTTTTCACTAGGAAATTTCAGGCTAATATTACACATAATAATATGGATCCAAAATGCAGGTTCTGTGATAAATAACAAGAAACAATAGACCATCTAATCGCAGGCTGTTCTGTACTTGCCCAAAATGAATATAAAAATCGCCACGATAGAGTGGGGCAATATTTACATTGGACAATGTGCAAAACACTATGGCCAATATGTAAACAAACACTGGTATGAACATCACCACGCTCCAGTTACAGAAATAGAAGATGCCACCATTCTATGAGATTGCCCCATCTACACAGAGAAAAAATTGAAGGAAATAGGCCGGACATTATTATTAAAAACCAGAAAGAAAAAGCTTGCTTTAATAATTGATATGGTTTGTCCAGCGGATTGTAACATAGCAACAGAGGAATTTGAAAAACTGTCAGAATATAAAGACCTGGAAATTGAAATAGAAAAAATGTGGAAATCGAAAACAATGTCGTGCTAGT
Source organism: Ascarosepion bandense (assembly GCA_037127315.1). Classification (NCBI taxonomy): domain Eukaryota; kingdom Metazoa; phylum Mollusca; class Cephalopoda; order Sepiida; family Sepiidae; genus Ascarosepion; species Ascarosepion bandense. The sequence continues at coordinate 3,817,316 of JBBBDQ010001401.1, forward strand.
GATAGTAGATGCACTTGGAATGATAAAAAAATGGAACAAACACGTTGAATGAATCCCTGAAAAAACCTCGCTTAAGTGATATACAACAATTGTCTTCTTAAGTACAGTCAACACACTAAGGAGAACTTTGTCTATGTAACGCTAGCGATGTTACAGAAGATAGAAAAACATGAAATGTAGCAATAACAACACACAACGACTTGACTTAGGTCTTCCCGCAGACTTGGTAGGTAGTGTGACCATAGAGGAAATGGAAATATGAAGAAAAATGACAAAATAATAATAATAATAAAGGCGAACTTGAACGTAAATTATCATCAGTATTTATTTCAATGAGCAGTTGTTACCATCCTCTCTGACTTTTATATCATCAAATATCAGGCAATGGCACCAAATCACATAAACATTATTTTCAATGGCAGAAAATAGAATAAAAATTTGCACGATGAGAAGGACGTAAACACAGTCAATTGTTTGACAACCTTAGCAAAGCAAATAAATAAAAAATTCTTCTCTTGTTGGAGCTATAGACCTGATAAAGAACGGAAAAATGTGCTGATCCCGTTCTCCAGAAAATAATAAAAAAGGTTTTAGCACCTGTACTTCCAATTGCTTTGTTCATTCACATTTTGCATTAATTAAAAGCGAGTCTGAAAATACGTATACTAAAACATGACATTTATAATATCCATGAATATAGTTTGATACACTTTTGTAATTTTCTAAAGTATTGTGTTTTATTTAATAAACAGACAGGTGTTTATCATTTTAAACGTTTTTTTCTCGTGAATACAATTATTTGAGCAGACGCTCTGCTTATGTATTAACAATATATTTACTTCCGTCTATCGATCTGATGATTCGAAAAAGAAACAATGTTTTTGAGAAAATTACTTAATTTACGTTTAGATAAAATAAATTAGTAGATATGATAATTTCGTGTAATCTATGAAAACAATGATTTCGATTAAAAGAACCGTTCAAATCTTGTTTTAATCATAAATTCTTCGGGGCTGAGACAGCTAAGACTTTTCGGATCTAACAACCGTTAGAATCCTGCTGGAGATGTCAAATTTTTCTCTAATACGTTTTCTCTATTATTAAGGCTGGTAGACAAATCTAAATAAATATAGAGTTCATGTTTATGAAATATCAACTATTTTAGACACGTGGGTTCAACTAGTACGTGACCTAAAAGCCACCAGTCAGAACCTGGGTTCAGAGAATTTTAGCATGATCAAGAAAGAGAACTCAGCTAAGCATATGATATGCACACACAGTAGAATCTTATGTCAGGAAGTTATATAAGCGGTCAAACTCCGAAGGGAGAAGACATTTGAAGATGATCAAAATTTAAAAATAAAACAACCCAAAACTACATACGCTTAAATTAACTATTAATGCAGTAGAATCTAAAAAATAAAAATAGGAATAGAACATTAAATTTCCTAGGACTCCAACAAGGTTTTAATGTTCCTGCAACTTAGCCCACATTTTCTACAGTCATTTTGAGTATCTGTAAATGAAGGATCTGATGTTGATTGAGATTCAGTGTTACCTTAGAAATCTAGTAGGACACTAAAATACGAACCTCACTTATAGATGCTTGAAAATTGTATTATGTTTGTCGTAATAAAAATGCTTGACATATGCCATGCTTTATGTTTACAAACTTACGTCAGACGGAAAATGGAATATTTCTGACATGTCAGGAGAATATCTGTCGTACAAAGTAATTTATGCATAATTTTGGGCTGTGAAACTTTTTCCACTTTAAACCATATTTTCCTCAGATGAAAAGTAAGTAAACTCTCATTAATGTATTGATATTTCTGTGTTTTGGTGTGTTACATTCAATCATACTACCTGTTTATATTTTTAGAGCTAGAACACAGTATGTTTTGTAATTAGATTTATCCTTATTAACTTTTTATGCCATTTGTAAGAGATATCTTGCAAAATCCGATTATTTGGGCAAAGAACTGTTGAAAAGAAACATACATGTGCGTTGCAGTTCTAGCCTCTCCTTGTCTAGGCTAAATTTCTATCTCTCCAACACATCTTCATAATCTGAACTTACATTCTCCTAGCTTATCACGACACAATAACGCCAGCTTTTACACTTCCATCTTTATTCTCTCCTAGGAATAGTATTGTTTGTTCATTTAATAAGATAAATAACTAATTATTATATAAATCACTGAAACATTTGATGAAGATTCTTACCTCACTCTTTAATTCACAGTTTAAGATTGATATCTATCTTCTACTGGAGGTAACAATGAATAGAACGATAAATGTTAATCGCTTTAAAGCAGATACAAATTGAACAAGATATCAACCAAACACTAAGGAATTCTTCACAGCAAATTGTTTATTATCTTGATTAATTGAGCCACGTGCTGACCAGCCTTGATCCACATTCGGGTCACCTAGGTTAACGAGAACTGCGATTAATCACAACAGCTCCAGTTAATCTTTATGACCTTGCTGAACCTTTAGAGAGAACGCATGATCATACTACTTTTGCGCCGATCAGAAAGCTACAAGTAACCACTTAATTCCATACAAACATTCCCGGTTAGAAATCAATAAATGGCCCTTCTTTCTGCGAGAGACCACTTAATTCTGAATACCAATCCTATCAAGGAATTAAACACCAGCCCTTCTTTTCCTATTATAAAAGCCTCTCCCAGTCGCGTCAAAGTTGAAATATTTAAGCATTTGTCATTGTCGTTATGAGAAAGCTGTTTCCAAACATTTGCCTTCTTAAACCAGGTCAACATATGTGAATTTGCATTGATTCATAATTCACTTACACGACAAAGCAAATAATGCTACGATTCTTAAAAAGAGGTTCTTCATAAATTGATCTTTTCTGAATCAGAACACTTTGCTGAGGTATATCTTTAATGATTATTTGATTATTCTATTGTGCCAGGGTTTAATATAAAATTCCAGGTAAAAGCCACGAATTGTGATTTTTAAAGCAAGCTGTCAGGCATCATTGGCTCGGAAAATTGCAGCCGAACAAGCTTCTTACAAATATATTATCTCTGATAGAATTCTGTTTTATATTGCCCAAATATTGTCAATTTTCTAGATTCTTAAGTTATATCTTTACCTAATTTTTTACATTTATATCCACATTCCTAATGCTCTCTATTTCATACACTCAGACCCCATAAACCGCTTGCTTAACAACCATTTACATATATATATATATATATATATATATATATATATATATATATATGGGCAGAAACACTTCTTTTAAGAAATATTTCGTTAACTATGACGGAGAAGGAAATTTTTATTAAATGTTTCCGATGGTAAGAATGAGTGAGTAAAAAAATAATCTCCAGAACGTCCACAGTTCGATGCATTTTCGGCCATGTCTTTAAATATTTTCAAGGTCGTCGTTTTGTTGTTGTTCGTATGCTTGCCTGTTTTAACTGTTTCGTGTGTATTATTTTGTATTATAATTGGAGAGACATCCCGAGCTATCGTGATTTGGGTGTAGCTCGAATTCGATTAAGCGGATTTCTATTAAAAAAATGTCCTTAAGACATTTACACCACTGTTAAACAAGTTAAGGATGCTGTTGAACGGGGAAATATTTGATGTAGATGTCCTCTATTGTAAGGAAATCTTTTTTCATTACAAAGACGGTAAAGTTTTTGCAAGTATTTGTCAAGCCCACTAAACGTATGTAGTATACTAATAAATGTTCTCTTGTCCTCATTTATGAACAATGTTTATTCTCACACAATATATATATATATATATATATATATATATATATATATATATATACAAGTGCATGTATTTCAACTGATTTCAAATCTAATTCTAGTAATCTAAAACGCCAAAATTTAGTCCAATATATATTGCTTACTCTACTGATAAAGATCTCTTCTTGACAATGATTCTGATTGTAGAACATCTTTGAATGTAACAAGTGAAAACAATAATTTGGACAATTATTTAATAATTTCTAAGCAGATGAAGATATAAACATATATATTACAAACCTTGTTAATAAAATTTCTCCGGAGACACACAGTCACACAGAGAGAGAGAGAGAGAGAGAGAGAGAGAGAGAGAGAGAGAGAATAGAGAGGCACACATATTTATTTTCTTCTCACTTATTTAATTCTGATGAAGTAACTGTTGACTAACACTTGATGACATACATTTTTAGACGGGTACATACATTTCTAGAAATGTATTCCCATATGAAGTCAAACGTAACGCCATAACTTTCTTTATATATATATATATATATATATATATATATATATATATATATATATATATGAAAAATGAAGTTGGAATACGAAACTGACGCCAGTGAAATATGGATGCCACTTGGTACGTTTCTTAGTGCGTTTGTTTGTGAGTTGTGCGCTCAATAATTTTCGCTTGGATTCTACTGCACAGAAAACGGTTTACAGAACTACATATTGCATTTGACAATACATATACAAATACGAATTTGCTGGTATAAAATACTGATGTTGTTATCATTAAGCCAAATTCTAATACTCTAAACCACTAACACAGTTTTCAAAAAGTATCATCAACATGAGGGATCTGTTTGCCTTGATAGATTTCGTATGTTAGATTAGGTAAAATTTGGTAACTTGTTAATTTTGGCACCATATTTAGTGCTACACCGTGCATTGTTCGCAAGTGATTGCTCGTGATTTTGTAATGGATTCATTACTTAACTAAAATTAACAAAACAGAACTAAATACATCATAAGATTTCTCAAAAAAATGCATTTGTAGAACATAAACTACAGTCATGCGTAGGCGAAAATAAATTTTCAGCTATTTTTATATTTAACACATAGCTTTTCATGTTTACGTCAGAGATGCAATAAGAGTAGTAAGATAAGAATGACTCGAAATATCGGAACGAGAGTAAATTAACACGTTTCCTCTATTTTGTTTAGCAGGTAGAACAACTGTCTTTTTTTTCTGATTTTCAAGTCTATGCACAATTACGGAAATATGTACGTAATTAAAATTAAGCAACGCCGATAATCGTGACTACATTAAAATACCAGAGGCTATAAGCTTGTGTGTACATGTGATATAATGTTTAAGGGCTTGGAATTAGATAATCGGAGAGCTGAGTTCTAATTCTAGCCAGATATTTTACATTCTCTTTCGCGTAAATAATTTTGGCAAAATTATAAATCTAACTCTTCTGTCCCCAAGCTATTTATTAATTAGAAGGATATGTATCAGTGAATCGTTTTTATCTAGAAAATATTTTTTATAAGCTATAAAATGAAAATGATATAATCACTCAATTAATATTAACCAAACTTGTAGTTCCCCTGTTCTCTAACACTTTCCTGTTGTCCAAATTTTCAATTCTTGGTATTTTTTGTATTGTCCTGTGGAAGAAGAAAAACATGCGTTTTCATACTGTTTGTATGTATATTGTACACCAAGAAAAATTTGTTTTGGCGCAAAATTACAACAACAGAAGATACAAATTGATGACATTTTCTTGGTGACAGTATTTGAAATCAATTGCAAGAAATAATATATATTTTACTAAAAAAAACAGACTAGACGCATTAACTATAAGACAACTTATTTTATGTTTGTCAGCACAGGACACCCTAAGTTCTGAACATTTTATTGAGAATAGCGAACACTATACCGCTTTGAGTGTTTTTCTCATTCTGTTGAAAAGGTGTAAATGAAACATATTTTTAGATGAAAACCTACACTAATTCGACTTTAAAATATTTGTATAACTTTCATTCAATAATCAAAGGTGTAATATTGAAATTCCGTCCTATCACATTTACTTAACTAAAAAAGGAATGGATTCAATGTAAATATTCACCCACTGAAGTTATATATTTTCTTTATTTACACTTGTTAGTTTAAAAAAATTATCAGATCATGCATGCCCCGGTATCATGTAAACACCAAAAAACAACGAAACGAGAGGCAAATTCAGGACATACAGAAATTTTAGGATTCGCTTCAGTGAATATCGTTAGACGATTCGAGTACTCGTCCGTAAAGGAGAGTAAAAATTTAAAGAAAATATTGATTTAATAAGTATTAAAAATAAAAATAATGTATTTCATGTAAACAGGTTGAAATGTTCTACATTAGTAATCGTAAAATGTATTAGATTAAAGATTACTTTTTAAAAATTTATGCGTGTATTTTAGATGTTTATATTATCCCTATGTTTATAGAATTTGTAATAATAAAGATATCAAAATCATTGTCAGTGAGATAAAATTAATATTTAGTTAATTTACGTAATTGTTAGATGCAAAGCAATAATGGATATAGATATTTCCTATTAGATATCTAATTTAATTAGCTACTACAGACAAATGAATATCCATTTCGACGCCGGACCACTACCGTATTTCCAAAATTATTTCACTAGCTACGAAATTGTAGAAAACAAAATATATTTTCAAAGACTGATCTGTCCTCGGAATGCCACCATACGCTACTACCATCCTGATGATGCATATAATCTTGACAACAATCATTGTATATTTGAATATTGCCCCATGGCTGTTGGGCGCTGTTTTTATATTGAGCACATATTTAAATTAATGTTTTGATCGTTCTTAATATTTGTTCTTTCCTTATTCACTTGTATATATATATATATATATGTGTGTGTGTGTGTGTGTGTGTGTGTGTGTGTGTGTGTGTGTGTGTGTGTGTGTGTGTGTGTAATTTTTATTGGATGATTTTTGACGAAATGTAAATGTGAACATGAAATTTACAAAAAACATTACGTCTCTTGACCTATATTCCAGGGCTAGGAAAATAAAAAATATGGATTACGATAAAAACTTTCACGGAGAAATGCTACTGGGAACTGGTTATGTCCGTCTTTGCTGCTTGCATGACTGTAAAGTGGATTATAATAATATTGGAAGATATGGCTAAAAATGTACAAAAGCGGAAGAAAGACAGGAATACGAAGGCGGCTTTACTAGAATACTTCATACTAAAATAAAACTAGGAAAACTTTTATTCGTTGTGTTTTAACAGTCGCATTCCGAGTCCGGGATGAAATCTTGTCCGGTTAGATTTACTGTCTCTACAAACATATGTCTAAAAGAGTAAATTAAAATTAAATCCGAATACTACTATCTTTGCCGATGTTGTTTTCCACAGTTAATTTCATTGGTACATATTTAACTAATTTATTCACTAGTATTATTTCGTGTTTGTTTATAAGAATATAGAAATATTTAAATTTTCCTTACGAGAATATAGAATGATTTTATTTTTGCTTAATTGTGTCAATAAGCCAAAATCAACATCTACAGCAGAAAACCGATGATGTCAATCCAATCATATATAGTTTAAGTATTTTTCAAAGAGAGTGTTCTTAATACATCGAAAAGAGTTTAGTGCAGCTAACAAATAAAGAAAGCAACCAAAAAGAAAATATCCGTTTGTTCAGACAGATATTTAAATAAAGGCCATAGAAACATCACAAGATTGAATATTTTTAATAAATACACTAGATATAAATGCAATTCATTCAGCTTACACACGCACACTCACACACACGTGTGTGTTTGTGAGTTGGTGCGTTAAATTAGAGAGATAACTAAAATATATCTTTAAAAGGAAACTTTTCTCATTTGAATATATATATATATATATATATATATACGTGTGCATGTGTCAGTTTGTGTGTAAAATTACAGAGATTACTAAAATAAATCTGTAAAGTACATTATGAAAACTTTTCTCTTTTGTCTTCATATATATATATATATATATATGTGTGTGGGGGGGGTGTACGATTTTCTTTACATAGAAACATACATGTGTTCAATATTTCTTTTAGTCTTTTCAATATATATAAACTTGTTGTTTATATCTATCAATGTATCCCTCTCTCTCTATATACATATATACATATATATATATATATATATATATATATATATATATATATATATATATGTTTGTGTGTGTGTATGCGTGTGTTTATCTCGACACAAATTTGCATGTTTCTAACTCTGTGAATATTATATATGACCACCCAAATCTGTTAGTTCTTCAAGATTATGTGGGTAACAATCAACAATAGCGCATAAATCAAGTATTTTCGATCAGTCACTAGTGATGTACATTGCTATTGAAAATATTTATTTGTAAAGGTTAAATGTATAGTATGAACATCTAAACGATAAGTATGCTGTGCACAGCATTATAACAGAAATACCATATCCGTAATTTAAGTGTCTTGTCCCTTAAGGAGATGATCGTGCATGTCTTTCTAAAAATTCCATTCTTTTCAAGTTATAACCAATGTTTTTATTTTTCTTTCTCGTGCTCTCTTGTCCATTTACGTAATCGTGACTGCAATGTTAGCCCCAATTTCTTTCTGCACCGTTTACTTTCAAAATGATGTCTATGGGTCCATGTGGATGTAGGCTCGTGCGCGTATTTCCTGCTCTTACAAGTAAGCTCACCTGTGTAGGTATCATAATGATTTGTTCTGTTGCTTTTTGCTCGATTGTGTAAATTTGGTTTAAAATGTTCATGTTTTCGGTTATTATTCTTATTGTTCGTAAATGTGTCACCGTTTTTAATATTTGAAAATGCATAGATGCTTATAAATAGATACATATATGCCTAGATGCATATGGGTGCACGTGTATGTACGCACAGTCACACATACACATGTTTTATATACTTTCATTTTCTTATTTGTTGTGTTTGAGTCATAATAGAAATAATATATATCAATGCTATTTTTTCTCTTCATTTCAAAAATTGTCATGTGGTGAGTCATTGTTCATAGATGGTTAACTGTTTTTACCTGTCTGAATGTTGATTATTTAACTATGTATGTACATACTTTAACCCATATACATATATGCTCATATGTATATGCGTATATGCACGCACTCATATTTCCATAAATTCATATTTTGTATCTTTTACCTGTTTTTTCATTTGATTTGTTGGTGGCATAAGACAATAGAATTGATGTGTTAATTGCAGAAAGTCGGATTTACAGTTACATTTTTATTTATTATTTATCATTGACTAGGTTTATGCGTGTATGTTTGTAGCTCGTATTATACTTATTTCGTTTACTGATTTATGTGAAAGTTATTTTTATAATAATTCTTTTTAAATATTTATTTTAACTCAATCTTAGTTGACAATGTACGGCCACACGAACTCACACTAAAAATAAACGAAAATTAGAAAAATTTAAAAAAATATTAACAGTAATTCGCGACAACCCCCCGAAAAGTAGACAGATAAATTTGCCTACGGACTATGTAGTCAGTGTGCTGAAGACATATGCGTATATTAATAATATTAATGTTTTAGATTTCGCAAACTTTGATTGCCTGAAATGTATTTCTTTCAATACTGGATGCAGCAATTCTGGCCTAATAAAACCCTACACCTCGGTAATATATATATCTATATATAATTGTTTCCAGCAAGAACATAACCAACTGAAACTAAATATTTTATGGTCTCAAGCAATCTTCATGCAATTGTCAGTCAGACCAACTGCCTACAGACTTCGCGTATATGCATAAAGCTTTTAGTAGCAATCTATTATGTTCTAGAGGGAATGCGTTTGTAGATATTGTTTAATGCCTCAATGCAAGGCATTAAACAAGAGTAGAATTCTAAATAAGCACTTACTTATTCCTAGAGCTTCTGATTTCATCAAATATTCTTCTATGTCCTGTCTCCAGACAGGGCGTTGACGATCATGGTTACTTTTTGTAAACTGTAAGTTTTTTTGTTATCTCGGCTTACACAAAATAGCGTGGAGTGTATACTCTTTATGACTCTGTCCCTCTTGCCTTCCGTCTGCCCTGTAAATATAAAAATCTTCAAACCCCCTTTCCTCACTATTTGACCTCAAATATTTAATTGTCTCTTTCTGATGATGACTATAATGTTTTTGTTTCTGTGTTACAACTTCTTTGTTTCTATCTTATGTCACTGTATTCTCAGAATGCTTTACTAGAATAACGTTTCTGCTGTTCAGAATTAGTTTTTGATTTGTGAGGATATTTTAAAGAATTCACTGTGATATAAAAGGAATCATATTAAGTAAGTGTTACGTATTCTTAGCTTCTACCGAAAAGCTTCTGTTTCTAAATACATCTCTTAGCTTTTTGAATGCGCCATGCGATATTATTCCCTATTCTCTGTGGGATTTTTGGTAGTTTCCATTCTTTGTCTGTTATCAGCACTATCATCTGCATATTTTTATGATGCTACGATTGTGGTCGCTAAAAATTTTAATCGAGAGCTACATCTCTTGGAATTGTTTCACTGTGTATGTTAAATAAATCTTGTAGTTAGACACATCTTTGCCTTGCATTCTTTTTATTCTATATATTTACTTAATATATTTCCTATAATTATTCACAGGGTTTGACACTGATTTAGGTTCTGGAATAATTCTATATCCTCTCCAAATTTGTCTATAGCTAAATATCATGATCTTTGCTAATTTCATGTGTTAACTATTACTAAGTAATTGTAAATTCTACCCTATGACTGAATAGATAGAAAAAGTTATATAGTTAGTTTGCCCATCCGCGAGAATGCCATAAAACGGATGGAAATTGACAAAGATTATGGCAATGAATTCAGAATTCGATGATAGCTTCAAGGAAAACCTCTTCTGATGCACTTCAAATGTGTAACTTTAGCGGAAATGAATTACGTTAATATGGAGATACTCGGTGAGAACTTAGGTTGGCGTCTTTCCGGAGTAGCCATTGGCGACGCAAAGACTAGGCTTTTGCTTTCGTTGACCAAATTAAATGATGACTGTGCTGAAATAAGTCGGTCTGCGTGATTGCGCTCATGCAATGCTAATGTGTCATTTCCTATATATATATATATATATATATATATATATATATATATATATATATATATATATGTGTGTGTGTGTGTGTGTGTGTGTGTGTGTGTGTGTGTGTGTGTGGGTGTGTGTGAGCTTAGGGGTGTGTATTGATATATGTCTAATAATATAGTTTGTACTAAATATTCTCGTAGAGAAATATCACGAATCTGTGATATTCACTCATACACAAACATAAAAAGCACATACACATTATAAAACAATAACAAATAAATACTTTCTCATCATCACATGTTTGCATGCATGTATACATATGTGCATATGCTAAATTTACTAAGCTGTCAACTTACATGATACATATTATTTAATATATATATATATATATATATATATATATATATATATGATTAAATAAATTGCAAACATTGTGTCTGCTTATATTTAATAAAATTCGTTCATACGCATGGGTTATCTTTTACGTAATATAATTGAAAGATGTCAGAAAGGAGCTGTAACTTTGACAGATGGTTTTATTATTCATTTCTCCATGTTCTCGTGTACATTCGATCCTTTTTCGAGACGATTTCCAGGTGTGTGAGTTATGGTAACAAAACATAACCATAAAACTGTGTTGCTAAAAATTACTGTAATGTTTTCTTGCTTCAAATACAAAGATTTACAAAGTGCTTAGCGTTCATCAGAACGTGAAAATTATCCATAAATTAATTTTTATATGTTGTAAAGTCATGGTCATGACGCGTTAAAGCCTGAAAAACCGTTATTTTTATAAATATTTTAGAAGATTACTATAGTATTCATGGCTGATTCTATTAACGGGAGGCTTAAGATTTTAAAAATATTGGCGTAAAAATATGTTGGTTGCTCTTGTATTTTTCTTGGTGTAGGATAGTTTTATTATCAATAGAAATCATCGATATCGCAACTAGCCTACACTAAGAAAACACCAAAATAAATATTTGCTGTGTAGTATAAGAAAGAAGTTGCTCTAGTCTTTGAGTTGTATTTTCTAGTGTGGTCCGAGTACGTTTCTTTGAATTGTGGGATTCATGAAGAAAGTAAACTTTGTTTAATATTTGTTAGTCAATTGCCTTATTTTGCCGTTTGATGAATAATTTCTACGCTGTGCGTCATGTTGCCGTGTGAATAAGATAGTCTTCGTGCTCTGTGCGCTTTCATTAATTATTCTCGGTATCGTTACTTCCATTGAAGAAAATCTTGTTGAATTTAGCTCCCTACTAGGTGAATGATTGTTATTTAGATGAAAGAGCATATTGGCAATAGAGTAATATTCGGATAGAGTAAGCAAAATTCCGTGTAGTTCTTATCGAAATATTGATTTTGTTGTTTTAAATTTTTCGCATCTGAAATAATTTTATGTTGAATTATGTTGAGTTTGCAAATCTTTCTCCTTCAATGAGTTTTGAATATTCGATTTTGAAAAAGTGTAGTAAGTAAACGTTCGTCTTTTGCGCCAATGGAAACTTAAATAATACGTCGTTCTACTTTCTTTTTTGTTGCCGACAATAAATGAGGAAAAAGTATAAACAAGCCCTGCTGCGTGAATGACAGTGTGAAAGAATAAGAGCATGTGACACTCTATATTTGATATATCAAGTTGATGGCGTATGACTCTGTAATTTCCTTCCTTTGTATGTTGGAATTACATGAGAAAAAAAAAGAATCAATGATTGCAACCCGTAAAAGAAAGTGAGGGAATAAGGAAATGCTGGTCTCCTGGACTTGACTCTCTTTTAGTCGACATGTCTTTGTCTGAAGAGAAACGCAAAATATCATGCGTATTTATGTGATTGGGAAAATACGATCGGATCAAATCTTTGATTTTCCATTCTTCCTGATTGGCCAATGACTAAGAGGTTTTATTTATTCTTGTTTTCACCGACATCAACAAATAGCAGAACATAGTGAAAAACCTGTTTTATTCGATGGCTATTTTTATTGTTGAATGCATAGATGTCTAAGCTTTTTTATTCGTTCATGAAATAGTATAAGTGTGTGTAAGCTTGAATTTTTCTGTGCTATCATATCTTTCAAAATGTGATATTCTAAAACTTTTTCTATATGTTTTAATGCAAACACACCTAGACAAATACAATCTCATATAAGCAACCTTGCTGACAATCAGATATAATACTGTCCAGTACCCCGCTCAGCTTGCCTTTTATTTTAGCCTGTAGGAAACATACGTTTAGGCATCTCACAGATCTTATGTAAAAGCGAACTTGATAAGTATTGTACCTCATTTTAATGCACCAAGTCCAAACATGGTGTAGCAATTCTTTTTTCTTTATCTTCTTCTTCTTATTATTATTACTATTATTATTTTCCTTGATATTTGTTGTATAGCTATTCGCTACCGAGTTTCAATCTCATACCTAAGATCAGATATGTCTTTATGATGTTTTCTACTGTTTACTTTTGTAAACAAAAATGTAAATAATTTAGATCACATGTATTTGACAAAGATAAAACACTTTGCAATGCGTGGAGCGGATTTATGAGCATAATTTTGGTAAGTCTTTAAAGCATAGGCGAATAGGATTCTCTTCAAAATGTCCATCATAACATATTCTAATCAATGCGAGAGCTCCAATTTCAGCCGGATTTTTTCATGACCTCATGTGACTCATTTTTGAGAATTATATTCAAAGACACTTGTATTTTTATAGTTTTCAAGTATCTTAAAATATACATTACAAGCTGCAGGGATAGTCATGTCAGTAAGAAAGCACATTCTGTTCTTGTTTTCTTTAATGACGGTGTATGGGCGTTTAACTTTGAGTGTTATGCGCATGTGTGTATATTGTCTCATAAAATTGTTACAGTTCCTATCTCTATAACCAGATTAGATTGATGTTCTTACATGTTTCTTTCAGTTTCCTTCTCGTAAAAGTTAGATATATTGCAGTGAATATATTTGTCTATACTATAATGCCGATTTTTATTTTCAGTGGGTGCGAACATCGTGGAATCTGATACAAGATTGTCAATTGTTTCTGAATATTTATCAGAATCTGTATTTCAGTTCAGCACAATTTTCAGTATGTGCGCTATTTAATTCCCAGTTACCAGGCATTGCTCACATGGAAAAAGTTGAAAACTTCGGTTTCATCTTTTAACCCTACACTACTTAACAAATTATTATTATTATTATGTCATTTTTCATCATATTTCGATTTCTGCATTGGTCTCACTACCAACCAAGTCTGTGGGGAGACCTAAGGCAGGTAGTGGCGTGTTGTTATGACTCCATTTCATGTTTTTCTATCCTCCCTATCATCCCCAGCATTACATAGATAACGTTTTCCTTAGTGTGTGGGCTGTACTTAATAATACAATTTTTTGTATATCTCTTAAGCTGGGGTTTCCAGGGATTCTTTCAATGTGTTGTTTTGTTCCATTTTTTATCATTCCAAGTGCACCTACTATCACTGGCACAACTCTTGTTTTCAATTTCCACATTTTTTCTATTTCAATTTCCAGGTCTTTATATTTTGACAGTTTTTCAAATTCCTTGATTGCTATGTTACAATCCGCTGGACAAGCCATATCAATTAATAGACAAGTTTTCTCCTTCTGGTTTTTAACAATAATGTCTGGCCTGTTTGCTTCAATTTTTCTGTCTGTGTAGATGGTGTAATCCCATAGAATGGTTACATCTTCTATTTCTGTAACCGGTGCTGGATGATGTTCATAGCAGTGTTTGTTTACAGCTTTTCCATAATGTTTGCACATTGCCCAATGTAAATATTGCCCAACTCTATCGTGGCGATTTTTATATTCGTTTGGGGCAAGCACAGAACAGCCTGAGATTAGGTGGTCTATTGTTTCTTGTTGTTTATCACAAAACCTGCATTTTGGATCCATATTATTATGCATAATATTTGCCTGAAAGTTTCTCGTGAAAAGACTTTGGTCTTGTGCTGCAAGTATAAATCCTTCAGTTTCAGACTTTAATCCAGATGCACGTAACCATCGATGAGTATTAACTTTGTCAACATTGGATTTATTGGCACGTACTGGATATTGGCCATGCAGCGGTTTGTCTTGCCAGCGCTGTTTCATCTTTTCAAGAGCTTTATCTTTGGCTTTCATTTTCATATTTTTTGCCGCAATAGTTGGTTCTTGGCTACTGTTTTGCTTTTCTACAGAATCTACTAACTGTAAATCTTGTTTGTATTTACTGCCTTCTTTTATTATTGAATATTTTTTCTTTCTTTCTTCATGTTGCCTTACTAATTGTATCATCCAATCCTTTGTTGTTTCTATGTATGTTAGTAAGCCAATAGTTCTTGTCTTGTATGACAATTCCAGCTGAATAAGACCCCTTCCACCTTCTTTACGGGGTATGTATAGACGGTCTACATCAGCCTTTGGGTGATGCATCCTATGCTTAGAAAGAAGCTTTCTTGTTTTAGCATCCATTCGCCTGATGTCGTTTAGAGTCCAGTTTAAGATGTTGAAGCTATATTGGACAACTGGGATTGCAAGGCTATTAATGGCCATAACTCTATTCTGTGAATTTAATTCAGTTTTTAATATCATTCGTAGCCTTCTATAGTACTCTTTACGCACTATTTCTTTCATTTTTTTATGGTGAATGTTTTCGCTCTCATTTACACCTAGGTATTTATAAGCTTCTTCTGGTTTCAATTCTTTTATTGTTACAGCAGGGTCTAGGCTAATTGAGGATGTTTCTTGTATTGATCCACGTAAAACTGTAGCTTTAGCACATTTATTCAAATTAAATTTCATTCCAATGTCTTCGCTGAAGCATTTTACAGTTTGCAGAAGACCTTCCAGCTCATTATCATTCTTAGCATATAACTTTAAGTCATCCATGTAAAATAGATGGCTTATTTTCTTTTGGCCTATTTTATAACCACATTCTGTCTTATTAAGTTGACTGGTTAGTGCTATTAATGATATGCAGAATAGTAAGGGAGATAAAGAATCACCTTGAAATATACCTCTTTTGATGTTTATTTCATCAGACTTATAGGTTCCTTATTATTATTATTATTATTATTATTATTATTATTATTATTCAGAGTATTTGTCCAAGTCATGCATTGCTAATTTCGGAAGATTAAGATATTCTTTGGACTTTACAATTTGCGTTACAGTCATACCTGAGGGCCACATAAGTTTAGTGTAGCTTTTTATATCATTGTTATTACTAATATAGATTTCATGTCCAAAATTATCTCAATTACTGTATCTAGAAATTTTTTATATTTTTCGGAGTTTTTTTTTTTTGCAATTTCCCCAGAGGTGTTTAGGTATTTCCTCTAGTAGATCTTGTCCTTCCGTAATATATTATGTCTCTTGTCTTTAATTCCTTTTTCGGTTGCGATTGACTTGACTATGTAATTGAATGTTTTATCGTTTCTGCTGCAGATGATATTAAATTAGTTTCTTTTATTATTGCATGTATACATATCTTAACTCCAGTTTTGTACGCATTTTCCAACTTGATCTAAATGGCTGTAGGCATTTGGCTTCGGTCGATTATGAATATGAAGAGACGAGAGCTTTCATTTTGTATTTTTGTTTGTTGCATATGTTAAACATTGTGATATTCTTGTTTTTTATTACCTATGATAATTTTATTTATAACGCAATATTTACAGAACTATATTATTTTCATCCTCAGTTTTCCTTAGCTATCGATTTGAGTAACATATTTACTGTTAATCTGTTTTGACTACCTCCAGTGTAAAGTATATACTTCTCATTCACTCGTTCCTTTTTATAGGATTTGGCATCCAGTGTTTTTCGTCGAGCATTGTTGGACCTGCATCCTTTTCCACTATTTCGAGTTATCGCATAATGAATATTTTACCGTACATTGTATTGTCATTGCTATATCTATCTACATATCTTCTCATTGAGATTTGAAGGAGGATCTCTAAACAATTTTTAAGTGACAAGATTTTGTAGAACAGCCACTCTCTGTATCAACTGATGGATTCTAGAAACAAGTTGGGTTTAAAAACTGGCTACATATCAAGAGCGGATATTTTATCCCATATTCACTTCTCCTAGGGGAAACACCAAACAAATCTAACGAGCTTCACCTACCCGGAGGAGACTGATTTTGAAGCGCCATTAACCCTTCTTTACCTCGTTCTCCTGTTAGTTTGAAATATTTACGCCACGAGAAGGCCAGTCTCTTTGACACGCTGACACCTATCTACATAAATATATACATGTAGTTAATAAAATTAATTAAATTTTAGGACCATACTGAGTAATATGGAGTATGATAAAAATGCTATTAATAAAGAATTAATAAGACTGAAGATCAGAAGTTAACGGTTTTCAATATATTTAGATTCTTGAAAATCAAAGTTCATTGTAAAAAAAGAGAGATTTTCTATAAGCGAGAAAAGCCTGTTAGCATAAAACTTACGGTTTCAGGTAGCTATTTAAACTCTTAATTGATGCGAATTTGCAACAGATCTAGTATTACACAAAACCTAATGTCTTGTTACCATAGACGAAAGATCATCAGATACATATCATATCTATATTCATAGAAAAGGCAGAGAGATACGACATTATATGAGTGAGAAAATGACTGAAGTCGAAATGGACAGACAACATTGAAGATTCTTCATTTGATCTGACCAAACATCTCTCAACATATAGCAAGAGCACTATAAACATGTTCCGGCTACATCGGAAGCATGTACTATTGGTAGACTTATAAAAATATAAGATTATAGAGAGTAAATATATCTAGAACGACACATGACCATATTTTCTAGCAAAATATCTACATATTGATTCATTATAATTTTACTTTTCATTTCAGAAGAAATTGTTAGCATAGCAAGGTGCAACGAGTCACTAACACAGAGGTTAGCATCAGCCATGGTAAACGACAGCAGAAAGGTGTTTCTCAGATGGATGGAAGAGATCAGTTTCGCTTTTGAGGGATTAAAATTAAAAATATATTATTAATTCATATTAACAGCAGATTGAAGGTTAATTTTTGGGATCTACAGGCAATTTAAACTTATCGATATGTACAGGTTTATTGATAAATCGGATTATATATATATATATATATATATATATATATATATATATATATATATATAATGGAATCCCGGTGATAGTCCTTAAGAGGTGTGCTCCTGAACTTTCCCCTGTCCTCTCTAAACTGTTTAACTACTGCCTTTCTGCATGCTGGAAGTTCTCCTCAGTCGTTCCTGTATTTAAGAAGTGTGGTGAACCCTCGGACCCATCCAACTATCATCAATGTGAAGAAAAAACTTGAAGCTATAAAATGGGGTTCGATCGAAGATTGCTGAAAATGCCAAAGACTGAACGACGAGGTTTTGGAGGAGATGGAAACGAAAAAGGAACTTATACTTAACACAAGAAAAGGCAACTGAATGCTGAAGACATGTAACGAGGAAGAAGAGGTTTGAGAGTCTGTTTCTCACAGGAAGGATAGAAGCAAAACACGGCAAAATACTTGATGAGATTGAGCAAATAGATAGAGAAGCATTATGATAGGTAACAAGAGAAAAGATGTTCAGAGATACAAGGGATAGTTAAATGTGAAAGGATATGAACGCCTACGTCCGGGAGAGACACGTCATATGGAAGAACAATTTGTAGTTCACATGAAAGCAAGATAAAGAAGGACATTCTACTGGTGAGCAGTGGGAGAGAATAAACTTTGCATTAATGTGTGGCACTTTGCAATGCTCAAATGTTTGTTTTAATTTTGCAGCGTAGTTTTTGTAATACCATTTAACGCTTGTTGAAGCCAGTGATGATCACTGGGACTGAAATCATGTTCATTCCACTCTCTCATTGGTTGAAGTTAAGCAGCAACTGAATTTGTCTATTGTAATTTGCTGTTTGTATTCTTTTTCATCTTAGTATCTTGTATTTTATCATTTCAACCACACCTCGGTTTGTTTTATTTTTTGTTTCTTCTTATTAATTTTGTTCTTATATCTGCTTTTTCTTATTAATAATACTCGATAATGCAAGATAAAATTGTTGAATAGTCGGTAAAATCAAAAATAATAATCGTCATATGCAGTGCTTGATCTCTAGCAATATAAAAGGAAAACTTGAAAAAGGTTATTATCTCTGGTCGTTGTTTCTATTGTGCACGAAACGCATATATATTTAATGAACTGTAATATCGAACGCAGGTGTGCATTCGAATATACATATTCACCTTTATAACCCACGAGCACATCAGCGGGGGATAATGGTTAACGAGGCAAACTAATTGATCATTAAGCCTTTGTGTGCCTGATTTTCAAGGCGTGCCCTATTCTAAACTTCGTAATTATTGACGTCACAAGCATGGATATATCGGCAAAATCAACCGATTATTCCGAATAAATAATTTACAAACTCAGGTGGTGCATGACGCGATTATTAAAGAATGCAAGAATATTCGAAACAAACAGTAATTTTTTTATATGTTGTGCACTGTAGTTATACTTTCTTGTAAAACGAAATACAGTTTCCCTTAACTTCTAAATTAGCATTGATTTTTCTCTCTCCTTTTTAAATATTAAATACACTTGTTGGATATCTGCCGGAGGTAAGGATGCAATGCAGTGAGTTTATTTTTTTATTTATATGCTTTCTTTTGTAGAGATTAGCAGAAGAAAATGTATTTTGTCACAAGTGCATTTAAACATAGCGGTGCGCTTGCCCTAACGGTTACCGTCGAGTATACATGTTTTTAGCGTGACGAATACAAATTCCAGCCGAGTTATTTGGTAACCAGTCAATCAAACATTGAGTTTTTGTTCTTTGATTCACGGTTAAAACTACACATCTTAAAATCCTACAAATATGAAGAAACGACTCTAGCAACATGTAGCGCCTTAATACTGCGTCCTGATGACGCGTTATAATGCCGCGGGACTATTATCTACTGAAACATTTAAAGAATTTTATCATAAACATCAAATTTAGAACGTTTATTCATTAAATTTTTAAACGTAGCTAGATTTACATTTATGAAGTTACCAGTGAGTAAGAGCAGAAACAAAATTATTGCACCATCACGTTTTTACAACACACCGTATCACAGGATTAAGTAAGAAACTATCCCCAAATAATTTGTGTCATAGTATATGGAGTACATCTGTCATGTATGGACTGGAGCTTCCCAGCTTACACTATCCAGCATCGATGGATTCCAAAAGCATCTCCAAGTCTTTGTAGGTGACGAATTAGATTCCATACTTCAACCTCTCTCTCGCATGTGCGATGTAGCAAATGTAGTCTTTGCTCTGTCGCTACTTTCACGGAAAGTTTTCTGATGAACGACATCCCTTTGTTCCATTAGGTCTAACATTCACGTCAAGAGTCTTCCATGTCTTTTACATTGTAGGAAATCCTTCACCTCCCCTACGTGTTCTATTATTGCGAAGCAAACTCTTCTCGAACAGTTTATTCACGCAAAACACCGCTCTATGTAACCGACTCCCGATCGCTAGCGGACCAATTGTAGGGCTAATCGTTATCTTACCCTCTTCTCCGTACGAACTGCTTCCTAATGAAACCCCAAAACTTGCGTGGACTGAGGCCCTTGTCCAGCGTAAACCTTACCGTAAATAAAAGAAATGAAAAACATCTCAATCTGAGATATTTGCGAATACTTATTCGCCATCTCGCAGAATAACAAATGAAACTCATATTTACATGGATGATTACGTTATTAATTTAAAATTTTACATTTACCACAATATCACATAATGTTAGAAATTGAAACATATCATTATTATTATTATTATTATTATTATTATTATTATTATTATTATTGTGCTTTCGTAATGTCATGTTAATAATGTTTGACAAAAATACGAAACTTAATCTTTTATATGTCAAATAATACTTTATTGAAATCTTGATTCAGTCAAATTAACATTAGTCGAATAGAAGCGATGAGTTTCTAAGCTATCTTCGAAAATCCAATATTTTTCTTCGGATCGTGTAAAATACTTTTTTCTGTTTTCCCTTGTCGGACGAATGTTTATTGAACTTCTCTTTTGTCCGGGTGTCTTATGTGCATCATCTAAAATCAACATAATTTATTTTAATGTAGGTGCAAGTATTAAGATTACAAGAGGAAAATTTTACATACTGTAGATATTTGGTCTTATCATAGATCAATAGTCGGTACTACGATCTAGTTTAGTGTTCATATGTGTTACTGCGTACGAATCATATTTTGACATATCTAAGTAAGAGACCGCTACATAGTGGTGTAACCATATTCGACAGTTCTCAAATCAAGGTTTCTTGTAATCATTAAATTCGAATCATATTTCTGATATTTCATAACCTCAAATTGCATAATAAATTTGCCAGAAGTAAATGATTTATAAAAACGAATAAGCACTCACGGGTAAATTATAGCGGTGAGAATTTGATTGTGATCTAATCGAATATCCCTTTATATGATTTAATATTTTGTTTCTGCTAATTCCAGCTCTAGAGAAATGCTAGACAACAATTTAAAATGCAAACTAGGAGTCGGATTTTACTGTTAACACTTTGGTAACGGTATATCTTAATAAAAATATATGAATCACTAAACTGATTGACGGGAGCATAGTGTAAATGTTACCTAGCAATTAAGAAATGAATACCATGTACGAAATTCATTTTATTTTTTACATTGACAGAGAATTGTATTGAATTATCAATATCAACAAAAGATACAAGGAAATAGGAGAAATATTTTTAATGATTTTTAAAATTTTATTTTAATGATGTTTTAATTGTATTTTAATGATTTAAAATGATTTTTCTGCTTTTTTGAAAACATGTTTCATGATTCTGAAATAGAGTTTGTAAGAAGACTCTGCACCATGCGGACAAATAGAGATTTTTTTTGTTATGTTAACATTTTCAATGCTTAAGAAATGCTACATATGTGGTGTGTGTAAAAATTCAATTCCTGTTCTTAGAATCCTAAATGTCATCGTTTGTTTTATAATATTAGTTTAGCATTTACATTGCTTCACACAGACACAAGCATACAGACGTTTACAAGTATAGAAACACAAGACAATTTAAAAGATTCATTCTGTTTTCTTGTTATACCTCACAGAAGAACGAAATGTATTTTCGCATCGTAAGCTTAACGCATTAGACTAGAGAAGGAATCATTGCAAACGTCAAGCGAAGTGAATGAGAAACAGAAAAAATCCATTGAAACCAAGAAAAAAGTTCTGAATTGCTATGTGATGTCCATCCTATTTCATGGCAATGACTGCTGAAGAATGATATTAACAGGAAGAACACTTATACTCAAAATTAGGAAGTAACATCTGAAATTCTAGGTGTGCATTAGAAGGAAGAATGTTTTAGCAATACTAAACCTACAAAGGGGCGAACGTCAAGAATGTGTCTTTACATAAGAACTATATAACTTGTACAGAGAGACTATTCATCATTGGCAGTCAAAATGAAAACAACATAAGATACGCAGATGTTATTGTACTGATAGCTGACACGGAAAGAAAACCAAAAGACCTAAAAAGGTAAATGAAGCATGTTAAAAGAAAGGACTGAAAGTAAACTACAAGAAAAACCAAATGTATAGACATCAGTAAATTGATGAACCCAAATGCCAATGACAAGTTGCGGTTACTAAAATCAAGCCAGTACAAAACTTTAAGTACTTGTGAAGTGTTCTAACGGAAGACGGAAACTGCAAAACTGAGATCGGAAGGCGAACAGTGACGCATCCCAGAAAATGAGAAGAGTACTCGGAGGCTGGAAGACTTCGCTAGAAGCACGAAAAAGAGTACTGGATTGGTATCTGATGACTGTTTTTCAATATAAAAATGAATGCTTGAAAATATTATCAAACATGAAAGAATATTTGAAGCATCTGAAATATTGTTCTACGGAAAGTTGCTGCGGATATCATGGCTTGAGAACATAAGCAATGCTGACGTTTGTGAAGTGGTGGAAACGAAAAGTAAATTAATACTGAGCATCAGGAAACGACAGCTAAAGTTCTTTGAACATGTGATGAAGAACAAAGTCTTGAAGAATTTGATAATCACAGATCTGATAAAGGGAAAGAGAGACAGGGTAATGCGGCAGATAACATATTCGAAAGGTTTAAGCTGGTGGATATCAGAACTGGGTTTCAGTGTGTAACAGCGATTGGGAGACGTGGAAGTAAATGATCGCCTACGTTCTGAAGAGACATGGCACATAGAAGATGAAGATGAAGAACTCTCAAAGTGAACACTACGGCAAGATTGATAGGAGAAAACTGCGAATCAACTTCCGGACGAGCTTGTGTGAATGAGTGACTGAAAGTGGTTGTAGCTTTAGTAAAAAGTGAGCAATTGCTAAAGAACTCTAGGGATAGGGAGAAATGAAAATCCATGATCACTTATGCTCTGAAGACACATAGAAGAAGTGGCAGAGATATGATATTAAGAACAATTTGAAAAATTGATCCAATTTAATGTAAACAAAATAAAACTGATAACGATAAGAGCGGACTTTGAAGGTTATGCAACGAACATGAATTTCATATTTGAAATGAAGGAATATAAAGAAACAAATATTGAAGTTAGTGTTAATTTTAATAAAACACAAAGTAAGAGGCACTGAAAGAAACTTATTCGAGTTGTATAGAATTTTAGAAGTTAAAATAATTGAATATATTAAATTGTTTCGTATACAATACAGAAGCTCTGTGGCATAATACTAAAACATTGGTTATTAAAATATGCAAATATATTGTCATTTGACAGATAATGGTAGGTTGAATGAATCTATATATACTAACAGGAAATAACACTCGTTCATTATTGTTATTCATGAAAATAAATAATAAGGTACTAAATTTGAGTAATATACATACACTTTTGTGCAAATTAATTGGAACAACTGCAATAGTTTATTTCTTTTCAAATGCAATCAGTTTTCGACCAAATAAGTTGTCAGTGTGTAATCGATTTCCGTTATTTCCTCCGATTAAGTCATTTGCAATAGTGTGAAATAATATGAATCAATTTTCAGTGTATATGAGGAAATTTGCTGCGTCTTGAAAATATTATGTCATATGAGATTACATCAAATTTTTATCACGCCCAGACACGAGGGTTTCGACAGGTGATTAGTTGTCTTACGGCACTTTTCTACGATGGACGTTACTCTACTAAAGCGTACGAAAATTTTAAGGCTGTATAAAACAATAGCAAAACCTTACAGAGAGATTGCGGATACTGTTGGTGTCAGCCTTTCAATTGTTAGTAATTTTCTCAAGGTGAAGAAACAATCTGGATCCAGCAGTCCAATACGTAAATGCAAATGCGAGAAAGAAGAGAAAAACAAAACCAAGAGACGACATATATGTGATAAGAGAAAGCATAAAAAAATCTTAGTAACGCATACATCGTTTTGTTTCAATTAATTTTCACAAGAGTGCCTTATGATGATTATATATGCATAGAATAAAACAGTCCTTAAAAATAGATTGTCGAGTAATTATTATCAGTCTGTGATTACGATATGTCTCCGGTTATCTTTTGACAGGCTTTATACTCAACTCTCAAGCCTACATCAAGTGACTTGAAAAGATAATGGCTTGCTGGAGGAAACTATGTCTGGAAACAAAACACTGCACAGTGCTACAGAGAAGGAGAATCTAGTCGGGGCTGCCAGATAATTTCTGTGACTACATCAACCAGTACATCTGGCCATCTAACTCACGAAATTTTAATCTTATTTTATTATCATATATTCTTTGCATTTGATTGAGAGACGGACAAAACCCATCGTAACACCAAAGATGAAGTTTTATGGCAATGTTCAATGACTTAAACAAGAAGATTGTCCAGAAGATTTTGAAGAAAATTTCGAAGATATCTGTAAGCCGTGATTGAAGCTAATGGCGATTTTACTGAATAGATTTGTAGAAACTGTAATGACTATTTCAAGTTATTTTTGTATTGTTATATATCGCCGTATGACGACAAAACAACAAACACGCATATATAAAAATATAAGGTTATATTTTTATTAATGACGACGAACTGTGTGGAATAGAGAACGGAAAGGGTGAGGGCGCATATAGAATGGCCGACGGGAGTGTAGTCTGCCTGTGTTGTCTCTCTCTGCTTCCACCGGCCGTTCTCTGCTACTGGCGAATCCGTGTGACGAGGTCTTTATATAGTCCTCTAGAACCGGGACTTTCCTTCCGGTTTTTTGCCTCGCCCACGCAACGCCCACGTAATTCTAAGAGGCACCTGATCTGTTTGCCTCTGTAGCCATTTCCGCCGCTGTCGGAAATAAGGTCAAAACGACATCCGCTCCGGCTTTGACAGGATGTATTTCACAAACACCTGTCTTGTCGCTTCGCCGCCCCCTTCACCGATGGAAAACACCATCGCTTGCATCACTTCCTCGGGTGGGACCAGGTTGTTATATTACACTCCTCGCCCTCCCATTTTCCAAAATGTTCAACTAAGAACATTTTAAGCGCAACACCCTCACACTCCCCCATGCCACACAAGCCCGACAATTGTACAAAACATGTGCACGCCGAAACAACAAAACAAAAAAAAATATATGGGGGAGCCTACATCGACAACCCAACAATGTTCGTGTCCATTGTGAAATTTTCCTGTACAAAAAACACAGAATCTCTTGCGTATGCTTCATGACGCAGTGTTGGAAGTCAAAATGAGTGAGACTGCCACAAAAGTGATGATAGAATTACTTATACAGAGGATAATGTTCTCCCAGCTCGATGTTTCATTGTTCTTTTTTTTTTCTTTTTTAAGTTTCTGTAACTTTCAATGTTCGTTTCCTTTCTCGACTCTGTCCATACGCGTAGACGCCTCGATGCACGACCATATGATCATAGGCGGTAACCGCGCCCCAGTTTCTAAACTGACATCGAGTAAATGACCTTTGACCAACACCATGCGTGTTTCCGCTCGAGTTTATTGTTACACATGTAACTTCATTTAATTTAATTTAATTTCAATTTAATGTTACTTTTTGGGCTAACCTAACAATAGAGGAAATATGAACATCCTCCTCTAATGCCACGTATTCTTCACCAATCTTCAATGCCCCCAAATCGAAATACATTCTCACCCCGTTCTGCATCAGCCAATCTCGGCCAAGTATAACATTTCTATTGACATTTTTCACGACTAAAAAATCATGGGGTATGGACTTACTTCCTATCTGGACCTGTAGACGACAAAGGCCTTCAACGTATAACGGGGATCCATTCGCAGTTCGAAGTTTAATGTCCCTCTTTTGCAGTTCAAGTCCCAGTCGCAATTTTTTAAATACCCTACAGCTTATAACCGATACCTCTGCTCCCGTATCTACCAATGCCCTATAAGGTCTACGTTCTATTCTAATAAAGATGGAATTTGGCGCGCCCATATTACCAACTATGTGCGTTGGTACCGTCTTGTTCCGTTCGATGGGCGTCGCACGAACGGACCTCTGCCGTTTCCCGGGGCGTGTCTACAAAATTTCGCTATGTGGCCTTCTTTCCCACAATTCCAACACCTAACAACGCTCCCGTTCCTCTCCCGCTCACGAGTCCCAACTTTTCTATTGTTCTTATTCCTATTATTATCATTATTATTAGTAGATTTAGCGGGGCTTACGGCTTCTATCGGTACCCGTCTTCGAGAGTGGCAAATTTCCATATGCTCTTCTTCGTATTCAGAGTTTGCGTCGAGTCGAATTTTCCATCTCAACTCAGATAACGCTTTCTGATAGGCAGCCTCCAGTGTTTGTGGCTCATCCTTCATAACTGCCATCTTTATTTCCCGATCCCTTAGACCTTTTATAAAAAATCCTAGGACTTGTTTTGTAACAACTTCATTCCTCCCGTCAACCACAACATATGCGCCCTCCGCTAGGCGTACTACTCTCTGCATGTAGTCCTGCACCCCCTCCGTTCTACCCTGCTTAATGTTCACTAATTCGACTAACCGTGCGTCGGGGTCTAAAACCAATCCGTAGTATTCCTTTAAAGAAGTTTTTAACTCCTTCCATGTGAGTTGTGGGTTACTAGCGATTAGTCTGTCTACATAGTGTCCAACAGCTCCCCTTGTTGTGAGAAGAGCTGCCTGACACTTGTCTTCTTCTGTCACGCGCACAACTCTAAAATACCTCTCCATATCCTCCAAGCAAGCACTACAACCACCATCTTCTTTGCATGCTAATGGCTGTATATTTTTTAAAAAAGATTCTCCCCTTAAAGTGTTCGACACCGAACAATTCTAGGGTCAGACCTTGAACAAAATCTGCAAAAGTATGCTGTTCCATTTTTTTTTTTTTAAATATAACTTATGAACAAGAGCAGAACACACACAAGATCGAATCAAAAGTCACCTACCTTTCGCTGCTGTCGTCCTGTTGTTTACTATTTTCGTCTTCTATCTGGTAGTTTTAATTCCGTTGAATTTCATTTGTCGCCGTGGTAACCAAGCTCGTATCTATCTGTTTTGTTGTTGTTGTTTTAAAACAGCAAGTCACTGGGCACCAATTTGCGTATGTTATATATCGCCGTATGACGACAAAACAACAAACACGCATATATAAAAATATAAGGTTATATTTTTATTAATGACGACGAACTGTGTGGAATAGAGAACGGAAAGGGTGAGGGCGCATATAGAATGGCCGACGGGAGTGTAGTCTGCCTTTGTTGTCTCTCTCTGCTTCCACCGGCCGTTCTCTGCTACTGGCGAATCCGTGTAACGAGGTCTTTATATAGTCCTCTAGAACCGGGACTTTCCTTCCGGTTTTTTGCCTCGCCCACGCAACGCCCACGTAATTCTAAGAGGCACCTGATCTGTTTGCCTCTGTAGCCATTTCCGCCGCTGTCGGAAATAAGGTCAAAACGACATCCGCTCCGGCTTTGACAGGATGTATTTCACAAACACCTGTCTTGTCGCTTCGCCGCCCCCTTCACCGATGGAAAACACCATCGCTTGCATCACTTCCTCGGGTGGGGCCAGATTATTATATTACAGTATTATTCAAGTATTTGTCGAATACTAAATAATATATCATGGCATGCAATTGTAATTCTGAGAAATATGCCTGTTAAAGTAAGATGCCAGTGATATTTTTATTTTCGCGACAATTTAGATGACAATTTGAAGATAATATCTGGAAAGTCTTATCAGAAAAGTGTTATATATCGACGAACAGACAAACACCATATATATATAAATATATAGAATATTTTTATTAATGACGATGAACCGTGTAGCCTAGGGAACAGAGAGTGAGAGAGCGCGCTTCTAAGGGTTGACGGGGGGGTCGTCGTATCTGTTGCACCTCTGGTCTGGTCTGGCTCTCTCGTCTGTCACTGTCTCTGTCTGTCTGTCTCGTCTCTCTGTCTGCGTCTGTGCGCCGAGGTCTTTTTATAATCTCCAAACCGGGACTTCCGGATTTTGCCTCACCCACGCACGCACACATAATTCTCAGAGACACCTGTTCTGTCTGCCTCTTGTAGCCATTTCCGCTACTGCCGGAAATAATGTCAAACAAACATCCGTTCCTTTCAACGACCGGAAAACACCCCCGCTTTTTATCAGCCTTTCCTCGGGTGGGACCAGATTGTTATATTACATTCCTCGCCCACCCATTTTCCAAAATGTTCACCTAAGAACATTTTAAGCGCAACACCCTCACTCTCTTCCCCATGCCACACAAGCCCGACAAATCTATAAAACATGTGCACGCCAAAACAACAAAACATGTGCATGCCGAAACAAAAAAAACAACAAAAACAAAATATATATATATATATATATAGGGGAGCCTACATCGGCAACCCAACAATGTTCGTGTCCATCTTGGAAATTGTTCTACCAGCTCGATGTTTCATTGTTCTTTTTTTTTTCTTTCTTTTTTCCTCCTTTTTTTTTTTTTTTTTTTTTTTAATATCCATTTTCACAGAATTGGGCAAAGTTCTTAAAAATGTTCATTTTCTTTCTCGACTCTGTCCATAAGCGTAGACTCCTCGATGCATAACCACATGATTATAGGCGGTAATCGCGCCCCAGTTTCTAAACTAACATCGAGTAAATGACCTTTGACCAACACCATGTGTGCCTCTGCTCGAGTTTATTGTTACACATGTAACTTCATTTAATTTAATTTAATTTCAAACATACTATGTTTGAACACAGAAAAATGGCCATTATCTGCCGTACATATCATTCATAGTCTGACCGAGAAATGTTCAATAGAAAATGAAGAAAATTACCCTGATTCCAACGTTAATCCGCATGCAATTTACTTGTGGAGGATATTAATTTAGTCTAAAAAAATGGACCCGTGACTCGTAGTTCCTTAGTTTGTACAATGTTTTCTATTCCTTGAACTAATTCCTCTGGATTCGAATCCAAGCATATCTGACCTGCCGACATCCCTCTGCCCAACGCAGAGACACCCGAGTGCCGAACACCCGTTGACCCCAGAGTACTATTCACAACGGATAACTCAATTTCCTTTCCCGAAGCACTGTTGCTTCTTTTACACTTAAAAATCCGCTTCCTAGCTATTATTCCAAGGATTATCATAACGCCGACCACGCCAGCAATGACCCCTATCGTCAACTTCTTCGGGAGTTGTTCATATCCTTCATTAAATCTTTCCATATCTATCTGTTCTAAGGTATTTACTAGTTTGCGGATAGGAATCTCCTCCATATCGCGCAATTCTACCGGCATGGTGTCCACTGAAAAATTGGGAAATTTCTGCGTAATTGGGGACCAAACCACTGAACCAGAGACGTATAATTTACTTTATGCTTTAGATACTATTAATACTTTTCCACGTTTGTATCTTTCTTTTTGTTCCGATCAACTGTGGAATCAGCAGGTCTATCCGTGTCAATATAAAGTTTTCAGAAATTAATATATCTTCAAAAGATATTTCCCAAGTCACATAAATGAAAATTCACAGAGGATGTTGAATTGATGGGAACCTGCACAAAAGCATAATTCACAAACATAGAAATGTAAATCATTTTGTAGTGTACAGTCATTGAAAAGAAATCCAAAAAAAAGAAAACCTAACACTGCACAACCCAACGAAAACACTGTTATCAACAAGTTAATCCAATTATCCACTTTAAAGAGTAGAAGAAACTTCCTTTACATGATTTTACATTTCACTTACTCAATAAAAGTAAGATTAATTAAGCAACATACCAGTAAACTCACTTCACATATCTGGTAAAATATTAACAAAAAAAAAATCATTAACTCAGATGTTTTATACTTACAGATAGGTAAATATCTCAACTCCAATCCTCCCGCCAACCCCAACCTATGCGCTACTCTCTACATGCAGTCCTTTCACCCCCTCCGTTCTACCCTGAATGTGTTTGACACCGAACAATCCACACTTCTCAATTCTAGGGTCAGATCGGCAAAAGTATGCATTTTTTTTCTAACTGGACTTATTATAAACACGAGCAGAGAACACACACACTATCAAATCAATGAGTC
This sequence comes from Ascarosepion bandense, assembly GCA_037127315.1. Classification (NCBI taxonomy): domain Eukaryota; kingdom Metazoa; phylum Mollusca; class Cephalopoda; order Sepiida; family Sepiidae; genus Ascarosepion; species Ascarosepion bandense. The sequence continues at coordinate 3,847,772 of JBBBDQ010001401.1, forward strand.
ACCTACCTTGGCTGATGTTTTATAATCGTGCGCCTGCTATATATTTTCGTCTTCTTTTTTTCTTTCTATCTGGTAGTTTTAAGTCCGTTGAATTTTAAATCGTTGCCGAGGTAACCAGCTCGTATCTATTTGTTTTGTTGTCTCAAAACAGCAAGTCACTAGCACCATAAAGACTTTTGTTATATATCGACGAACAGACAAACACCATATATATAAAAATATGATTAGTTATATTTTTATTAATGACGATGAACCGGGTAGCCTAGGGAACAGAGAGTGAGAGAGCGCGCCTCTAAGGGGCTGACGGGGGGTCGTCGTATCTGTTGCTCCTCTGGTCTGGTCTGGCTCTCTCGTCTGCCTCTGTCTCGTCTCTGTCTCTCGTCTCTCTGTCTGCGTCTGTGCGCCGAGGTCTTTTTATAATCTCCAAACCGGGACTTCCGGATTTTGTGTCGCCCACGCACGCCACGTAATTCTCAGAGACACCTGTTCTGTCTGCCTCTTGTAGCCATTTCCGCTACTGCCGGAAATAAGGTCAAACAAACATCTGTTCCTTTCAACGACCGGAAAACACCCCCGCTTGCATCAGCCTTTCCTCGGGTGGGACCAGATTGTTATATTACAAAAGCACGTGGACAATATTAGTTTGCATATTATCATTCATGCAAGTGACATTTTATTATAGCGGGTAATATTACATATTCCCTAATTCGAAATGAGTTCAGATGCTCACCAATTGAAGGAATTCCTTAATTTTAGTACGTAAGTTCCTAGATAATTTGACCTGTTCATCATGAAATGACTTAGAAATATAGAGAAGAGAATAATGTGTGTTACTAATGCAATTTAATTTAATACTAAAGGTAAATGTTATTTTATAAGTATATGAAAATATGTTATTTAGTTTCTTCTTTTGAAAAGCGATACCGATAGTTATTTACATTTTTACAGTAAAATTATTTTCAGACGAAGAAAAACGCAAGCCTAAAACATTATTACTTACTGAATATTATAATAGCATCAAACGAAACAAAGCAAAGTCTTTGCAGAATAGAAAAAATGGACAAAAGACGATAAATTCAATCTTTACAAGTGTAAATTTCAAATGAGCAATCTTTTAGGGGTCGAGTACTTGTCGTCTCTTCTCAATTTCATAGCCATATTGTCACTGAATCTAATCTTGAAAAATTATAAAGGAATAATACAACATATTCAACAGAAAGCGTCAAGAATCCCATGCATATGGATGATCTGTTTGTTCAGAAAGAGTAAAATACAAATGGAAGCAATGGAATAAAAATAAAAAATAGCAATTTTAACGAAGATACCAGAATCAGATTCTGTTTGAAAAAAGTCAGAATACATTTGTTGCCTAAACGAAAACATGTAAAAAGTAGTGAAATTAAAATTGCGGAATTAAGTAAGTGAAGAAAATATGACAAATATTTCAAATATTACTTGAAATTAGATGCAACATTTTCCAAATTAACTTCAGTGTGGATCTGAAGAAATTAAGAAATTTATTTTGTAACCGAAATATGTTAACATGATGAAATTGTATGGAGTAGCAGCCCTATTTTACTCAGACTGTCTTAAATTTAATATCCCAATGGAAAGAAAATCAACAATACCCACTCTACTATATCGCAGAAAAGAAAAGAGCTAACGTATTTAAAAAGCAAGTGACAACATAACACATTACTGGATTCACATATACTGAGAATTATAAAATACACTGATACGGCTAATGATTTTAGTTAGAGAGATATCAACATTGAAAAGTTAATAAATGACGAAAGCTATATATTTTATACCTAATCTTATGCTTTCAACTAGATATTGCACATAATTTTATTTGATTTGCTTTATTTTATTTTACGGTATATCAACCTCAATTGTACCTATATCCCGACAAGACATTTAGAATAGTTTCGTATGAGTAAAATATTCTTTGTAAGAAATAAATTTGTAGATCAGGTTTTATTGACATACTTTTCTAAAGAGGGTCACACGTATTTCTTCTTAGTTACTTATTAATTTTTTGTGTAAATATATTGCTACTGATATATAATTTTTCTAAAAATATATTGTTGAATATATCAGTCAACGGATGTCTAATCTGTTAAATCATAAGCCGTTCTAAACATCATATTTTGGCATTATTTTAAATAAAGAAAAATGTCCAACATTCGGATATATTTTTATTTCGCTGATTCTAAGCTTTCGACTCACAGGAGCCAACTTCAGAGAGGTTAGAGGGAGGTTAGCATAAATACCTCCAACATCAAAATGATATTATTTTGTGTTGACATAAAACATAGCTATGCGACGTCAAAAGCCACCGAATAGCAGACGCAGAGTTCCAGGTCCTCTTGATCATAATCTTGCCACCAGATGTAGTATATCGTCATACACGGATGAACATAATTTTAGACATCCAGGATAAACCTATGTATTTTTGCATATATTTTTTGTAGATCATAAAATGATTTGTTTGTATTTTTTATTTTATTACTGGTAATTACACTACAAATTGTTACATTTGGCCTTTGTATAATTATCAGGTAAGTAGTACGGATAACAATTATCTTCGATGATGAAGGAAAAACTTGAAGCAGCTGAAATATGGTTCTACAGAAGGATACTGGGAATATCATGAACCGAACATTTGATTTATGACGAGGTTTCGGAAAAGGATGGAGATAAAAGAAAATTAATATTGAGCATCAGGAAGAGACAACTAAAGTGCATGCAATGAGAAAGGAGGGCTTGGAGAAACTGTTACTAACAGGCCAGCGAGAGGAAAAAGTGCCAAAGGAAAACAGCGTATAACATATTTGAAGGACCTGATCAGGTGGGTGACGGAAAGAGGGTTACATGGTGCAACAATAGGAAGCGTGCTAAAGGCCAACAGGGATAGGGAAATGTGGAAAGCCATGATTGTCTACGTCTTGAAAAGACATGACACATAAAAGAAGAAGTACGAATAAATTTACAACAAAATGAATTTTTATACTTTTTTAGCGCAGAACTGATTATCATTTTACTATGAAAATATATTGTCACTATTCCATGTATAAACTATGTTTATTTTTGTTTACGCGTTCACTATTAGCCCATAGCTGAGATTCTAACTGATACTACCACCCTGTTCAGTGATGGATCTTTTTAAGTGTGTTCGGAATTCGATTTCTTTTCTTGATGAAAAATAAGTCAAGATGTTGCTAGTGCACCTGGATAAATCTGGTTGTCTTCTTTTAAATTTGCATTTGTAAAAACAGCATCGTCAAGAATTTACATGTTGGTATATTTCTTTTTCGATATTATAAATGTTTTACTTATTTTTTAAGATTTTTATGCAAACAGCTTTATGACATGTCATTGAATCTCATGGATAAACGTTTGATGAAGAGTCGACAAATACTGAGTTTCAGGCGCTTACAATTACCTAGGGCAGGTCGGTCACATTGCAGCAGCAGTAAAATCAATCTTGACGTGTAAAAAAACTCGAAGAAAAAAACACGAAAACAATGTTGAAGTTTTCTCTGACCTGCGTCTTACATAGTTTCTTCTCAGAACTTTCAACGCTTGAGTCTTGCATTCAATAGATCGGTACTGGAATTTGTGTGTAAGCAATATATCTGATTAGGCTGTTGAGATATTTTAGGTATAGATTTTCCCCTTAGCAGCACCTACTTAATCAGGATCCATCAATTAGCCATATTTTGAGATAATCATCTCTTCCGAAAAAGTATGCAATATATTTTAAAGGGTCAGCTCAAACAATGCGGCATTAGTCAGATGAAAGAAGGTTTAGATATATGATTGCAGGCGCATTAATGCCAACTTGACGTTTGCAAGGTTCGTCCATGCTGAAAAAGTAATTGATTGAGTGATCAGTTGCTTCTCTCTGAATTTCTGGGATTGTAATATTCATGATTCTATTTTGCCCTCCTTATCATACAGCAAAAAGCAAAACACTAAATATGAGCATAAAAATACATATATATTTTCCCCTGTCTTATAGTAATCATGTGCAGAGATTGCAGGTGTTATGAGACTTCTCGAATTTGTATTAATACTCGATAAGCATACGGTTATATATATATATATATATATAGGCCTCACAGATTTTAGAAGATGTTGCCAAGGAAAAGTCTTTTGCTGCTGTCTGGGTAAATTCGACATAGACAGAGTAAAATGCGACTACCGGCTGCTTACAGCCTCTTCGTGTCATCTATGACGAATGCGTACATAACTGATGATTGTTTGCACTTTTATATGTAGAATTAAACGGAAATGTTAAAAGTACGTTCCCTGCATTCATACTTCCACGTAGGTTGACGGAATGTTCGCTAGAACGTTCCATCAACCAATATGGTTGATATTTTGATACATTTGATAATTACAGAAAATTCTATAGTGTTCAAGATATATCTACAAACTTCCAAAACTTTGTCTTGTAGCAACACAGCGATGAATCGCTCTGAAATATATGAATAAGTATATTAGTTCCAAAACATATGTCCAGGCCACAGAAGTACAGTTTTAATGAATGATATTTATTACGTTTTTATTCTAGCCCAAAACATTAGGAAATAACACTTAATGACCAAAGAAAAAATTACTCAAGAAAATCTCCTGTTATCTTTCCTCTGTGAAAGGAAGTATTTGATATTAAAATGAACAGGGTAAGTTACCTAACAGGAACTGACATACCATTATTTAGGAGATCCTTCTGTTGGTGACCATCTGAAGAGAATATTTATACAAGTCATTTCGAATTGGTTTACCTGTAAGATTACCATCTCTAATGAAATATCGCTTGTATGAATGATACCATGCAACTTGATTCTGTGCACGTGCTTCTATGATAAAGAATTCCTGACTTTAGCTTCTAATATATACAGGGTGCGATGGACACATTTTCATCTAAATTATGCGAAGGTCAAAACAGCAATGGCATCCCATTTTATGTTGTGGTGACTCTTTTTTACATTATAATGGACACACCTTGAGTATACACATACTTCCGCCATAGTGAGATACGTCGAGTTACCATGAGTGTCCGTCGGATAACGTCAGATACCGAGGTTTCACGGAGAATACAGTCATAAGTACATAGCAGATCTGATCTCCACTTAGACCGTAGATGACTACGCAGCACACGCCAGCTTCCGATGTGGACATACTAAATCTATTACGGATTCTCTTAGGAGAATTGTATATATATATATATATATATATATATATATATATTTCTTACTAATCGTATTCCTAGATTACTAACCTGCGTTCAAGTGTGTATCTTTACGTTTAATATACTTATCTTTCTATCTTAATATGTGTTTGTTGTTCATAATTTTGTGCAGTTCCCATTCCCGCAATCCACAACATTTTAATAGGTATATCTCTCAAAATTAAAAAAAACATATTGTTTACTATTTTGACAAATACTTGCAAAATACAAAGTAACTTAAAATACTCACTACTTTTTCGACAAATTTATTCAATAGGATCGCCATTAGCTTAAATCAAGGCTTATAAATGACTTTGGAACGTTCCAAGACTCTTCTAGACAGTCTCCTTGTTTAAGTCGTTGACTGTTACCATAATCCTTCACCTTAGACGTTACGATGCGTTTTGTTGTCTCTCGGTCGACTGCGACGCACATATAGTAATTAAAATGATTAAATTCTGGAAAGTAAAGTGGCTAGATGTATTGGTTGATGTACTCCAGAAATTCATTGGCAGCCACGACTAGTTTTTCCTGCTTGTGTGGCATGTTGCAGTGTTCTTTTTCTAAACAAAGGGTCTTCTAGCATCACTTATCTCATCAAGGCACTTGATTTAGGCCTCCGACTTGAGTATAACCCCTGGGAAAGATAAAAGGAGTCATAATATCTCAATCAAGAGTGACCACACAAAACACTTTCATAATCACCAGTAAACTCATTTACTTACTTGAGCTTCCGGTAAGAATTCTAAATATTACAACATGCTCTTTACAAATTTTTTGATAGAGTCAATTACATCATCTGCCATGTCTTTCTCACTAACGGTGTCCTACTGACCAGGCTATCCTGTGCATTCTACAAAATCAAAATAAAATAATAAACATGCACGAAATTAAAAATATAATATAGCGACAATTTATTAATCACGTTAGGAAAAAAAGCTAGTAACGTGTATTGCGTCAACTCAACAGACTGCGTTGAAAAATCGAAAAACAAGCTCATATAATGTCACAAATATACACATTTTTGCCTTTAAATGAAATCATTTCTTTTGCTTGCATCATAGAAAATTGGAGTTATTCTTTTCTTGTCTAAACATTCTCGGCTTGTGGGATGAGAGTTCACCAAAAAAATCTCTGTCTTATTATCTTTCTCCGTATCTCATCCAGGATTGTTATTTATATCACTTGACCTTCTGAGCTTCTTGCTTTCAAAATATAATTTTCTGATTCTAAATACAAGATTCCTAAAATACATAAGAATAAGTGATATCAAAGTAAATGTGGACAGTCAGCATAAAGCAATGGATGGTATATCGGCGGCAGGAAAAATAGCAACTATGGATATCTTCCTACGTAATTCCAGAAGATAATGGACTCATGATAAAGAGATTGGGTATTTTACACAAGTGCTTTAGAAAATATATATGAAAAAAGCAGATAGAACACAAAATAATTGAGCCGAGGTTTTACATCAAGATACACACCTCGAAACCAAGCGAGTTGATTCGAACAAAAGCGAGATAACACGATCTGACATTTGGAATAAAAGAGAAGACAATAGACTGAACTAGATATGCTATTTAGCACGCCACACGGCAACCTGAAATTTTGAAAGAAAACAATACGAAAACTCAAACTGTGAACTAACGTCAATATAACACAGAGTTTTAGATCGATGTTTTATGGATTTGTGTACTAGAAAACTTATTAAGTCATTTCACCTTTTGGACATTCGAAGAAGAATAGAAGCAGACGGGCATAGGACTGAGTATGAGTTCAGGGGAAAAAGTTGTGTCAAAGAACATGAATGGAACGAGGATCGTTTCCAACCATGAAAATGGCATAGTATGACCTAGCTGTGAAGGTCTATGGAATATAATTCGTTTGATCATCTGAAATAGTATTAGCGATAGCGTAGTGAGAATCTAGCAACTTTTCTTCAGTAGGATAAGTGTCACATGTTAAATTAGTCGTCAACTAAAAAGCAAACTACTCGCTTTGGGATTTCTCGCTAAGATTAAATGAACATGCACAGATAGGTAGAGATTGCTAACAGGGTTTAGAATTTAAAAGTGCACGCAAATGATGTAACCAAAGACTTGAATCTTCGATTATGAAAAAGAGTTGACAACTGAAAATTAGGACGGAAAACAATTCAACTAGAGAACCCAAAATCTCGAGGCGAGGACTATGAGAAAACAGCGTATCATACCGCAGTTATTGCCTTTTAAACATATTAAATAAAATTGTAGATAAATTAAATATTAGAGAATTTTATGTATGGTTTGCAAGGGAGTTAATATTGATTCAGAAACAATATCGCAGAATGCAGAAATTTATATTTCCAAGAGCGTTACTAAATAAATACTTATAAACCTTAAGGCATTGAATGATAGAGCCTAACGCATACTTTGTATAGTATGGACTCGTATGGATAAGAATAGTCAAAGCCGGGTGTGAGAATACAATAACATATAATTATAGCCATTGATAAAAAAATGCCTGAATATATAGGGTCTAGTTTTCCCGCAAATTATCAGTAGTTTATATTTGTATTAATTTCATAATTGCCTTGTGACCACTTCACTATTTATAACCGTGAATATAACCGATCGTATACTGAGTTAAGTATGGAGACTTACGTTGTTTAATATCAAATGTATCACACAAAATTTTTTTGCAAAAAAGTACATATATAGTGATCGTAATGAAACAAGAAGAAAATAGAAAAAATGATGATAGAGATTAGAAAGTTAAGAAAGAAAAGGAAAGCGTAGTATAAGCGTTTAATATATTGCCAAGTAATTGAGAAAGAAGAAGTCGGAAGGTTATTAAAAATGGAACGAAGTCAACAAAGAAAATAACTGGAATCAAAAATAGGAAATTTGCCGGAAATAGAAATGGATGAAGGAAAGCATGTATACCAATATGGAAATTATTTTTTCCAAAAAAGTTCATGTAAACGATAAATACAAAAATAAAAAAAGGAACACCTAAGAAAAATGAAATAAGATGAGAACATTTGAAATGAAGTGAATTAAAGCGTTCAAGAGAAAATATTGCAAGGAGATTGAGTGATAACAGGATACGATATGATGTCTTAAACATGGATCTCTGAAAATTCTCAGCCGTTCAAAATTTAAACAAAAAATTAGTATGAAATATAAATAACCGTATAAAATGCATGAAATGACAGAGAGCTTAAGAAAAAGTCGACGTAATCCAAAGAAAACATTTTATATGCAACAGTCTTAGATAATATTTGCATAAACATACATCATCAAATATTATCTGGTCCCGTAGTGAGTAACAATTTACTATCATAAAACATGTAAACAATCTATTTTTATTTTTTATCTACAAAAGATTTTAAATTAAACTTATCTGAAATCATTACGAAAATAGCTAAATATTTATGTAATAAAATCCGAATAAATGTAAAAATGAATCGATAACCTTGTTTGCCACCAGTCTACTGCAGAAAGAAATGGCAAAATACTACGGGAAATTAGTCAGTCATTGGTCGAAAGGTCCATGATTGTCCAAAGGTTTATATTGTATGATAATCACCTGACTGATGCTGCATTCACTTATTACCGTTGGAAAGAAAGAACTACTGTTATGACGCAAGATTTTGGTTAAATAGGAGATGATGTATTTGGAATAAACACTGACCAGTTAACGCTCTGTTGACACGTAAAAACAAAAGAATTGAATAAGAATATCATTTCATTTTGGAATATATTTTGGTATTAAGTCACCGACAAATTACCGGTAAATACAAATTATTCCAAATATTCTTTTTAATAAATTCATCCCAGGGAAGGCGACAATGCCATTAGTATTCTGAGAGATTTAGAAAGTAAAAGTAAAAGAGAGATGAATGAATCTATCATCCGTCAGGCATGGATTTTCCTGGGTGAAGATCTTGGTAGATCACCAAATCTAGAAAAAAGATAAATCTGAGTTGAAAAACTTTCTAATACCTTTCGTCATGTTTACTTGTTATTGACATGCCACATGTCGTACGTCTAATACGCAACGATTCTAATGTGTTATAGAATTCCTGATTTAGGCAGTGTATACAAATCGCTGCTTCTTTCAGTGTTCTCATATACCAGAAATAAATGTAAAAATATCAAAAATAGAACGTACAAAGATAATTTTTCACAAAATAAAATTGCCAGAATGCAACCAAGTTACTGAATGATATTTTTGCATAAACATGAAACTAAAAAGTAGTTGAAGATTATGAAAATATGTGCAACGTATTACAGATTCTCCTAGATTTAAAAACATTAAGAATGATCAGGATGGTATCCTCTCGGCTGTCTCTGTCGCAAAATATTTGGGAATAGCTCCCATAAGTAATTATCCTTTCACAAAAAGATAATTCTAGCCGCTATACATGGATTTATGTTTTGTGCAGTAGATATTGGCTTGGAGCGAGAAATCTGAGAGCTGATTCAGATTTTTAGTTGAGTTCATTGCTTTCACTTACGTGCAAATACCATTAGAAAATTATTATTGGCTATTACTCCGTCTCTCCTACCTTCTGCCATGGGTTAAATAGCAGGACAGGGTTAAATAGCTTGGATGGCTTACTGCAGAAATAATAGCAAACTGCCCCGGGAAAATCTTCTGTCTATTTAGTAGTTTCTATTTCAAGACATGATTACGCAATTGTGTATCATTTATGGCTCTTAACTGACTGATACATGGTATGGAGGGTAAAAACCTTGATTAGTGGATTTTAGTAGTAGATTTCGTCTCACAATTTGTCATGGAAATAACAATGTGCTATCTATAAGCTTACAAGATCTGAAAGGTTGTATTCTTCCCAGACTGTAAGTTGCTTATTGAGTATTTCTAGCTCAGATTTAGCAGGAATTGTCAATTTTAGACCAACCAGACTTCTTTAAAGATAAAGCATATCATGTAACAGGTAATTCTTTAAACGTTTAACAGAACCATTTTTCCAGCATCTGTAGCGATGTGTATTATTATTATTATTTGTGATCTGGGGTGGACTTCAGTAAATTATAGTCAATTAAAGCAATGACATTCATTGACAGCGAGAACGCTGATCATAACTTGAGAAACATTTTCTGTTCTGGGATGAGAGAACGTTACTAGCTGATTTCTTCAATTATATATGTGAACGTAGAAGATTTCTGATCAAATGAGTACCTGGTCAGTATAAAAAGTGATATATACAGTGCCCTTCATAGACAGAATAATTCAGTTAATGAGATCGACTGGACTAGAAACTGCCAACTAGCACAAGGCTTTTTTCTCCAACGTACAATATTGACATTTTACAAATAAATTAGAACAAATGATACACACAAAATTTTATCATAACGGACAGTGTACAGCAAAGAAAAATGATAGTTGAAAAATATCCACAAATGAAATTAACATGAAATTAAAAAATGTGAGAGAAAACGACTATACAGACGGAAAAAAAAACATGAAATGTGGTAAGAAACAAATTCAATACCTAATTAAATAAGACGTATAATTATATAAAACTATCAAACTTTAGTTACGGAGAAAGCCCATGAAACGTGAAATTAAATATTTTATTTTGTTTTTTATTTTTTTAATCATTTCACCCTAACCAAGGCATTCCATTGGGTTACATAGGGGTTACATAGGGTAAGGTAAAGAGAAAGCGTGGTTAGATATAAGAAATGTCATAAGGAGGGTGATAAAATGGTAAGGGTACCGACGCTGAGAGTTGGGTAGATGGGAAGAGTGTTTGAAAGAATGGATGCGAGTTAGTGTGTTAGGAGTCAAACGTGTGTCTATTGACCTTACATTTAAACTCATGGAGATTGTAGCTGTCGGAGAAGCAATCATGTGGAAGGGAGTTCCACAGTCGGGAAGTGCGAGAAAAGAAGCTCTTGGAGTAGAAATTGCGGTTACATTTTATCGGTTTTACTTTAAAAGTGTGGGACCTAGTTGATAATCTAGTATCTCGTGCAAATTCTTACGTAGGGGGCACTAGCGATCAGGGAAATCATTATTGTAGATAAGAAAGAGCGTAGGACGTAGCATAGAGCCTTGAGGGACACCAGCGTTCATATGGTAGATCTGGGAGGCATGTCCGTTTAATACCACCTTCAATGTGCGGTTAGAGAGGAAGCATTGGATTAGGTGAAACAAATGTCCTGTTAGACCATAGCTCCGCAGTTTGCGTAGAAGGCCAGCATGCCAGACTGTCAAACGCTTTAAAGATATCCAAGGCGACGGTTCGGGTTTGACCATTCTTGTCCAGAGCCTGGTATATGTACTCGGTGATAGTCATTAGCTTATCAGCAGTAGACCTGGTGAATCGGAAGACATACTGTTTGTCCGAGAGGAGCTTCTGGGCTGTGAGATGCTAGACCACCTCGGCGTTGATAATGGCTTCGAACACTTTGCCAAAGGTCGGAAGAAGACTGATAGGGGGAAATTTGCAGCGTCCGAGGGTTCCCCAGTGTTCTTAAATATAGGAACTACAGAGGAAGACTTCTAACAGGCAGGAAAGCAGGAAGAAGATAGGCAGAAGTTGTAGAGCTTAGAGAAGGAGGTTCAGGGGCACATCTCTTCAGGACTATGATTGGGATTCCGTCCCCTCCGCTCGCTTTGTGGGGGTCAAGTTTTGACATTATTTTAGAAACCAACGAGGGTGTAATTGTTTGGTTTCAAAATAAGTGAATCTCCTTCTTTTGCTTCTTGCTAGGACTGTTTCACTTTAGGTTGTCTACAATTTCCAGTTCTTTGTAGCTTTCAATTCATTTTTGATTTTGTAATCTGTACTAAACCTAGATCCGCCAACCATTTAATCGGGCCAGCTATATTGGATATGAGTTTTTGTCCGCTTGCCTTCAATCTGTCCTGAGAGTATTAAATTTCTAAAGCTCTTTCATCCCAATGTGCTCTGTAAATTTGAACAGTTCATTTCTGATGTTAACTTTAAGTTTCTTTTGTGTTTCTTTTTTCTTTAAGCCTTTATCTATGCACTCATTCTTTCAATGGTTTTCCTACTATAATTATATTACTGGTGCTTCTAATCTTTTCCTCATCAGTTAGAACATTGTCTAGCATTCACCGCTTTAAAGGAGGAATGATATTTCGTAGAATTTCAGTATTTTGCCTTTGTTTCTAAATAATTTTCCTGGTTTTTAATATTTTAAGCTTTTGCATAACATCTTTGTATATTTGAATATGAATATTTTTCAGTCATTTTACTGTTAAAACAGTTCGCAAGAGCAACCTATTTATAATGCAGTAAAAAAAAAACTGCAACATGGTACCTAAATTTATATATCAGGTATATATCAGGTATTTTTCAAGATAATTAATATAAAATAATTAACGTGCGAATTGAGGGAAAGTAATCGCATATTTTTAAATCAGATTTAATAATTGAAGTAAAGAAATCATACAATAAATTAACAAACCAATTATGAAAATACGAAACTTGAAATTTTTAATTATTTTTAATAAAATAAATCGTAAAGATCTATATTCTTTAACAAAGTAAAACCAGTCATTCATTAATGTTTTAAGCCTTAATAAATGTCCTTTATCCGGTTAACACTAATACTAATAGTACGACTACTACTAATAACAATAATAATAATAGGTTTATAATTATACTTGCATGTTTGTTACACTCCGCCATTACATGAAATGAATATGTGTATTTTATTTTCATTGCGAGGAACTATTGAAAATATATTAGAAAAATATTTTGTTTCAGTGAAAAAGTAATCATATAATTAAGAAAAAAGCGATGGCGATGCTTGGCGCTTAATGAAACTTCTTTAAATAACGACGTGCGTCCATAATTATGATTGGATTTAAATATTTGTAAAAAAACTTTTCGGAAATTATCATCAATTCAATTTTTAGATAACCACGCTTATTTTACAAAAAATGCAAGTAACATATAATTCGTGTTAGTTATTGATAATAATTAGAGGCATAATTGCAAATTATTTGCTGAAAAATGTGCTTACTCGATGAGGTAAAAATCTCTTTAGAATGAAATTTGCAACAGACAGTATATTACAAGAACTAATTATTAAAAGAAACTTTAAAGTAAAATTCTGAAGATGCAGCAACTCGAAACTCATAAAATACCAACTGTCATTATTACACTAGAAATCATACCAAATAATTATTTTTAAGTTCCACTCTTCATTAAAGCGGTTTTGGTTGAATCACTAAAGAATTCACTCCAAAGTATTTCTCACGTATTCGCGAAAAATTTGTAACAATTTTACAAGTTATAGACCTACACTAGTAGAATTCGGAAAGAGAATATTATCTACTTACTTTGCCCAAATTATTTTGAATAATTTATTCATAATTAAAAGTTTCTCCTGTGAATTTTGCAAATTTTCATGTAGTGATACAACCCTAGTTTTACCGAATCTGCACTTGATCTGAAAACAAATTTTAATTTTACATGAGTTTCATATAGCAAAGAGATACACATTTTAATGAATGTTTTAAATGATATTCATAATCATACAATTTCATACAATGACGGAATTGATGATGAAAATATAACCTACTTATATAGAGAAATGTACAAGCAATAAGTATCTTAAGAATTCAGGTTAAAGCTTAGAAGCAGCTCGTAAAATAAGATACTACTTTTAAAGTTCGATGATAAAATAATTTCTTTCTATTGATAGGTACACATTTATAGATTAATTTCACTGTTGTCATTATTTCTCAAATCCGTCGAAATGGAGATTTACTAACAATCTGAACAATGATCTGAAATGTCTTATTTATTTTCTTTCAATAAATGTCAAACTGCACAAAATCACAGAACCAGTGAAGTTACAAAGTGACAGTAAAAACACAGGTTATGTGTATATGTTTCGAAACAATCTTAGAACAAATAGGTTAAGGTAGTGACCAAAGTAGGCGTTTGTTATTTCGCAATACAGAAATCAAGGGATGCCATTCATCTGAACATTTTCCATGGCAAAGGCAATATGATAAGCTTACAAAGCTTTGTCTGTGGAAAAGGGGTTATAATCTGAAAAAATATTTAACCACCCACGATGATGACTAAGGCTTTCTGACAACTATCGACTGGAAACTGAGTATATATGCGGCTGCTGCTCATATACGCAATTAGTACCCAGTTTTCAACATCATATGGTTATTTTTAAGGTAGAGGATAGCAAAAGTCAATTATTGTTTCAGGGATCGAACAAAGGGTTTTTTCCGCACATTATTATTGTATGCACACGTTCTTGTTTGGATTTCTCCAAAATAAAACTCAAGATACGATGTTACGGAGAGAATAAGAGATCAATACATATGAAAATTCAGGGTCATTACGTGATGCTGGACAGTTGCTTTTTAATGTAACCACCAGGTTTTTACCTGTTGAGCTGTTAAAGATAGATCAGATTAAGGGTCAGCTACCAACATTCGGTCATCTATAATGTAAATAAATATCTTGCATGTGAAGTTGTGTTCGCTTCATCAATTTTTATCTTAATTTTCTAAATTAAATTTTTATCTTATTTTTGTTTTTAAATTACTTAGAGCTGTTTTCATTTAGCTCCATAGATATTTTTACTGACGTTTATAAAAAGTTCTTTTTGATAAATAATGGTATGTCACGCATTAATAACTTTAGAGGTTTCCGAGCAATAAATGAACTCTTCTCTCAAATAGAAGGCACAATTTAAAGAGTATATTCGAATATAAATATTTCTGTTCATGAACTCTAATATACAACGATGATTTTTCAACGGGATTACAAAAATAATGTTTGCATATATTTTGAATATCAAAATCAGCTAAGAATATTTTACTGACTACAAGATTAGGCCGAAAACATTAAATCCAATACTCTTTCGTTCTTTTCAATAACGTATTCATATTTGTTATCAATACTAATATTCTCGAGAACGTGTTCATATTTGTTAACAATACTAATATTCTCAGTATTTTTGCATACTCCACGCTATTTATATTTGCAAGAGAAACTGTTAAGCATATCAACTCGTCGATCCAGTTTATTTTTCTTTAACTATGTTTATTCAACATTCTTAATGTAAATATTTTTCATCTTCGTTAGGCTTGCAATTTCTTTATTCATGGTCATATATTTTATATTAAAATTCTTCACGAATTTCTACTTTGTATTCCCTCAGTTAATTTCACACTAAATTCTACAATGATTTTGTATATTCATGTGTGTTCGTTGTGGTGCAATGGATATTAAAAATCGGATAGCCGTGTTCGAATTCCATTTGAATTCGTTGCATTCACTCATGCATAAATACTATCAGTAAAGGTATTAATGTCACTCTTCTTCCATAGCAGTTGAGTAGCAGAACATATTGCGTTTCATAGCTATAATTTTAAGCTAGTTTACAGCATAATTAAATAGATTGTCGAAAGCAACATGATCGCCCAAACGTTTATCACTTATGATAATAATCTGACTGACTGCTAGATATTACTAATAAATGCAAAATTTATATAGCGTAAATTAAATAAATAGTCATCTTATTAGATGTATGCTAACATTATGATGAATTTAAGCGATATAATAAAACACTAATTGAAGTCCTAATGACTAGTACTTGAAAGGATTGTTTTGGTATGATAACTCTCCGTTTGTGATTAGCTAATAGTATTAATAATTTATAATTTACTGTGTTAGCACTAGTGGTTATAGGTTTATGTAAATACGTTATACAAGAAATCAAAATCTATGATACGAAATGCTAACTTTCCTCTTGAGACTTGATAATTAATATATCCTTAAAATGACATCAGAATCGTACAACTAATGATAAATTATTGTGATACGATTGATGTTTTACAATGATATTCATCGTGACAAGGCTATGACCCATTCGAGGCAAAGAGTTATAGAATAAGAAACAATTTATGAGATATTTGGGAAATGTAGCGGATTAATCCAAACCTAGATAGGTTAGGATTTGAGTCATTTGAGAATTTTGAATTTGGGGATTGTTTGCAGAAAATAGCGGTTCGTAGAATGGAGCTGTTGGAGTGTAATCTACATCTCACTAATCGAATACAGATGGTATAAATGTGGCCTGCTAAAATCTGCTGGGCATAACGATTAAGAGTTATTAGGTATATAACTGGTAAAAATTAAGCAATGTCATTCGCCTAATAGATATGCGTTGTAGTGCAGGGAATATTGACTCGGAACAAGAATTCGGAAAGCCGATTTCGAATTCCAGTTAAATTTATTGCATTCACTTATGTGCAAATACCCTTGGGAAAGGTATTAATCTGTATCTTCTCTTCAGCTATTGGTTAAATAGCATGATATCTTGTGTTTTTAGCCTTGTTTGTTAATCATTCTAGCGCAGAAAGTAATGCCAAACTACTACAGGAAAATCTTCTGACCAGTCAGGCATGTCTTTCTAGACATGCGCGCTTAAACATGTATTACATATGGCAATTAACTGACTGAATTCGTCAAAATATTTTCGACGGAAATACCAATAGGTCAGCGAGAAACTTGCGATAGTACGTCTATGAAAAACGGGTTGTAGGATAAAAATTCTTCAAGCACAAGGACGCGATACACTTTGTTGATTTTTCCGATAGTGTAAAAATGTAGATATGTCAGTTACTTGGCATGTATAGCATGATACACTATTTACGGCCTGAAAAGATTGTTGTAAAATGAATTATGGATGTTTGAAAAAAAAACAATGGATATTGTTGCTAGAAGACCGAATACAAGAACATAAAAGGGAAAAGTTAAATCTGAATATCAGGTTACAAAGAAATATGCGCAATCATTTAAAAATAGAAAAACTGAGTTGCAAGAAAAATACTATACAGGTAGGATTATGTTAAAAACTAATGTCAAAGTAAAATTATGCTTAGAATGAAGGCATCAGATCTCACTGTCAAAAATGTATGAGAAATTTAAAAGTTCTTCTTAAGCAAAGAAAGATAAGTGTTTGAAGTGCATAATTAAGTTATTTTGGAAATGAATTACTATTACTTGTTAGTATTTCTAAGAAGAAAAAAAAAGAACTGAAATATTCATGTCATACGGAGAAAAATTTTAGAATAGGTTCATCTGAGATGTCTGTCATTCATTTATTTTTCGGTTACAATTGAGCGTACCTATATCTTCTGAAAGTGAATGAAGATCAGAACCGACAAATGAAGACCTAGACAAGTCAGCACTAGAACATAACTCTTTATAACCAAAGAAAAGTAATTTATTAGTTATTTATTTATCAAACAAATTAGTTTTGCATTTTTCAAGTTACCTTATCAATTTATTATACTAGTGTTTTATATAATATTTTTATTAATTTATTATTCAAAAATAAATTTCTTTAAGATTTTCCTTATTAAAATTAATTTAACACAAGAATAGTAAAAAAAAAAGAAAAAGTTTTATAGTTTACATAAGGCCTTTTCAATTATCTTATCTGAATAAAAATATACAGTACTTCAGGATTGACACCTTAATAAGACACTATTATTCGGTTATAAAAAGTTATATTTTACTGATGATGAGTTGTTTTCGTCTTGAAATATATCAGCGTTGAGTTATCCTGGCACTCAATTGGAGGTGTTTAGGCAGTGGTGTGTATTTGACGATGTTGATTTGTCCTGTAACTCACATGAACATCTCTCCTTAAGATTAACTTTAGCTTGACTCTTAATGAGCCAGATCATCAGTTGATAGCCGTTTCTTTTTAGCTTTGTGTCGAACTCAGGTTGCATTATGAAATAACAATCAATAATCCCAATGTAAATAGACTTGACTTCGATTACTTTTGACTGACTTCTTTATTTCTAATTTGTTATCTACTTCCACTCGTATATCACCAACCCTTGTAAATTGATTAGTTTATTTCCTGTGTTCCAGAAAGGCATTGCATGTTACAAAAAGCAAGATATTATTTTAAGATCGTAAGGATTTCCTTCATTTCGAGATAATTGTTTAGTGATACAATTAATACTAATTAACTAATAGCTAGCAGAGAAAATGTGTATTCATATATTTTTTATAAGCGTTTCACTCCGAGCAGGGGGGCTACATAGAGTGGAGAAAAGATAGTTAAATATACGAAACGTCAGAGGTGGATGATAGGGGGATAAGGATACCGAGAATGAGGGTTGGGTAGATGAGAGTGTTCTGAGAATAATCGGAAGTTAGTGTGATTGGAAGTGTCTATTGAGCCTATATTTAAACACCTGGAGATTGTAGCAGTCGGGAAAGCAGGCTTGTGGAAGGAAATTCCACAGGCGTGAAGCGCGAGAAAAGCTGTTGGAGTAGAAATTACGGTTGTATCATATCTGTTTAACTGTAAAAGGTGGGACCTAGTTGCTAATCTAGTATCTCGTGTAAATTCGTGCTTAGGCGGCTCCAGTGATCTAAGTTCATCGGAGCAGAAGTCATGAAAATACTTGTAGAAGAGGCACTGAGAAGCCACATCACGCCGGTGAGAGTGGTTGCAGCCGGTCTGCCAAGTCAGTATCAACCACATTACAGACCCTCCTTTGTATTTTGTCAAGAAGCCCAAGGAGAGTAGCAGGGGCACTCGACCAGATATGGCAGCAGTATTCAATACATGGCCGGATGGTAGATTTCTATATGTGCAGGATAGATTCAGGTGGGAAAAACTTCCGGTCCATGCACAGAGATCAGACTTTCGTAGCGGCAGATTTGGCAAAGGATTCGATATAGTCATCCCATTTGAAGTTCGCCGAAAATGTGAGACCAAGGAGGCGTAGTGTTTTACTCTGAGAGGCAAGCCTGTTCCATGCTAATGGGAGGTAGATGCGATTGTCTATGGTGGTTGATAACATCTTCGTTTTAGAAGCATTAAAATTTTCTAGCCATTTCCTACCCCCAGGCCACTACGGATTGGAGGATCTTTTCAAGCTCGGCGGCGAGGTTTGCTTTGTCGCCCACACCGGGCTTTTGATCGAGGCGAGAGTAGATTGCGGTGTCATCGGCGTACATGCCTACTTGGGATCTAATGGTGTAGAGGAGATCATTAACATCAGAAAGAGCGTGGGACCTAGAATGGAGCCTTGAGGGACGCCTGCGTTCGTATGGTACAACAATATTTACTACAGTATGTATAAGGCCCAAGTGCCACTCCTAATATTGAATTTTGTAAAATGATAGCTTATACAGGAGGGGATGATATCGATGTTTTTTTCTAGACATGACCAGATCAAGAATTTAGTGATCGGGGGAATTTCCACTTTGGATATTGTTCCATAGGACAGTGGTTTGTAGTTGGTTGTGTGGAACATACCTCTCGTCGGTCGAATACAGAGGGAGTGTAAGTAGTTTGAATATATTTAAATCACAGAGGGTCATAGCCGTGAAAGTTAATTCTGATGGAACCATGTCGTCAAGTTCTTTCCATGCTAGCGATGAGAGCAGTAAAAGACTCGCTACACCACGCTTATAGGTTGGAGTGCGGAAAAAATTTCTTATCCAACAATGCCACAAAGATACATTTGAACTCCACGAAGATACATTTGAACTCTTTCGAACATGGAAAACAAATGACACCTGTGCTCCATTTCCTGCTTTATCTGACTCTTATAAAACTAGAGGATAGCATGTAGTGTAAAATATCTGGAGTTTCGTAAAGAGCAGATCATTTTTTATGCATCTTTAGTTGAGGATCGTATATCAATTCCATTTGAGGTCGGGTGTGAGTCCCAATATCCTCTAAAGGCACAAGGATTTCTCGAGGGGACATCCGTTCATCGGGACTTGTGATAGTGAATAGTCTGATCAACGGTTCTGAAATGTAGCCAGCCAGTTTTTACGCCACTGGGAAGATAGTGTTAGATTGGAATGACTTGAATATGGTCTTAGGTAGTTTATTAATGTAAATTTCAACGATGGTTGGTCCGAAAAGTGACTCCTGTGGGCTGCCTATATTGACGGATGTGGCCTCAGAGTATTGACCGTTAATATCTACATTCGTGAATCTACCTAGGGAGGGTTTTAGAATATATAATATAGAAATTAGTCCAGTGATTCCATCAGCTGAGAGCTTATGCAGTAAACATTTGTTTTACGCCTAGACGAAGATCTTCAAGATATCTAATGCTATAGATAATGCTATAGTTCTTTTACTTCCTCTATCGTGAAAGGCCTATCTAATTCCCTGTGTAACGCTTGTTAAGACGTCAGCATTAGATACGAAGGATCGAAATACGAATTGCTTGTCGCACAAGAAATTGTTGCTAGACAACTTTCTTGTTGAAATTGGCCTCAAGATGTTTGATGCTACTGATGAGACAAAAGAATCTGTTGGTGGATAGCTGTCCCACCTTCCTTAAGTGAAGACACGTACTTTGCTACTTATCGCATGCTTTCTCATTCAAACACTAGTTAAATAATTTTTATAGGATCAGAGAACCATCTGGAATATTATTCTGAAGGAGGTTACTGAAATTTTATCGGAGCATGTAACTTTTGGGGAGTCAAGTTTGTGATAAATATAGAGACGTCTGTTACTGAAATGTGTATATTATATAAAGTTTGTTCATTGAGAATTAGAAAGTGGGTCTTTTGTCATTTATAAAATCGAGGTAAAGTGCTTCGCCTTGGCTATCGAATAGGATATGACCTCAGGTCTATTTGTAATAGTTTGTAAAAGCGGTTTTCATCTGTTCATAATTAAGTTGGAAATTTTCCAGACACCGCATGATTCAATTTGTTCTCTTTTGATCCATATTCTGTACAGTTCACGCGTAACCGCACTTTGCATTTTCCAGAAATCTCTTACATTGATTGTGGGGGATACTGAGAGTAGTAAGGACCGTTACTTTTGATAGATATTGATGTAGTCGTTCCTGGGAGGTATGCCTGAAGCGTATTCAGGAGTTACCCAGGGATTATCTTTTGGTTTTGCTGAATATTTTGGGGGCATGAAACACTCCATCCCAGAAAGTATCCTCTCGGCAGCAATCTTGAAACCATATTTGAAAACATTTGGGAGTGTAGCTTTTCACATATAGGACCGACACTGTCCCACTCTGCAATCTCATAGCAAAACACCGCTCTATGAACAATATATCAGAGGATGTATTGGTTTCGTGTCAATCTGAACACTTTAGTGTGATCAAACATGCCAATAAGGGTAAAATTTTTACTATGCAATTGTCCGGAGAGGATATAAGAAAAATGTCGAGGAATGTCAACTGCTGTCATGTTGCAACCGGGACACTTGAGTTTTTCAAAAATCTGAATAATATCATAAGCAACTGTAATTTCTCTGCAATATTTGACCCTATTAGCTGAGAATAGGCTAATTCGTTTGTTTAACTTTACGATCCCCACTTATGTGAAACTTTTCGACGAACATGCAACGATGATAGTCGTTCATTTTCATATAAGATTGAGGATTAGCGACCAGCATACTGAGAAAGATACAGAGGAAAGAAAGATATGGATAAGTGCCAAACATGTAAGGGTAGTCATCATATTGTGTCCAAGCCTAAGAAAACCAATAATTGATGTAGTAAACGAACCCGCGAACATGGTGATTTGCGTTCTCTTATTTTGATATAAGAGTTGAAGAGCCCATGATTGTGAGCTCCTTCAAAATGGTTGGGACGTTCATACCGGTTTCAGAAAGGAACAGGAATCCTGATTTAGAGTGGAGGAGATGGAGTTCCTCTTTTTAAAATTAGTCCCCGTAAATTAGTGAGAGAAATAGTATACCTGGCTGAAATATTTTCTTTGCGGTAAAATTGCTAGTTTCTACTATTTTCAATTTTGGTGTTTTCATATTCCTCAACTTGTGTAAATTTCTGGTATATCAGTTGTTTACCGTGCAATGAGGAAAGTGCTGTTGTAAGTGTTGGAACAAAGGATCTAAGTAGGTTTTTCAATATAAAATGAGAGAGAATCAGATCCTACCCCCTGATCCTATTTAAAAACCGAAAAACCTGGTGACCAGAAAAAAAATTCCCATTTTTCCGATGAACAATATCGAAAGATAAAGCCCATAAAGACAGACAAAGAAGAGTTATCGTCAGCTATAATGAAATCGTCTACCGGATATTTAATATTAAAGAGAAGTGTTCGTGAGACAGGGATTTTGCTAGATAGATAAAAGTTTTTAACGTTCCCTGCCAATACCAGATATGTAATTGACTATTCCATTTACACTACGTGAAAAAATGGAAATGATATATTTGAGCCGCTACGTGGTTTCATTGAAAAAATGAAAAAGAAAGAAGGTAAGGTGAATGTGTTTACCGTCTTATGTCAATATCCCCTTAAAGTAGTCTACTGCGTTTTGACTGCGTAGAAAATCAAGACTGTCGAATGAAAGAATACAAGGAAGGCAAAAAGTTTTTGTGGGCTCTTTATGTTGTATATTTCAAATCTCTTCACTTCTACATCTTTATTTCTTTTAATAATGACCAGCCTCTATATTTACGTTTGTTATTGCAATATTATTCATAATTTGTTTATCTCAAATATTTTAAAGGTGTAACAGGTAAAGTTCAACCAATATCTTATTGATAAAGAGCTCGCCACGAGCTTATTCACTAATTAACAGAAGAAGTAATATTCATCAGGAATTTCTAATTGGAACCAAAGAAGAGAGTGTTGCATTGCTTTGTAATATCTGTCTATCTGTATGGCAGCCAATGTTGGACGACCTTTCCAAGAATCAAGGAGCGTCAAGAAATGTGGTTCTGTAAGAGGATGCCGAGGATACCATAGATCGAACACTTGAGCAAAGACGATGTGTTACAGAAGATGTAAATGAGAAAAAAAAGTCATAGTTAATATCAGAAAGAGACAGCTGAGCATCCTGAGACACGTAATGCGGAAAGAGAATTTGAAGAATTTTATAATCAAATGACTGATAGAGGGAAAGAGAGACAAGGGAATGTAGTGCGAGACATATTTGATAGGCTTTAGCAAATGGATGGCGGAGCGGGATTTCAAGCGGAAAAATATTAAGAGCGACAAGGGAGACAAGTGGAATTCTATGATCGCGTATGCCCTGAAGGGACACGACAAATAAAGAAGAACAAGAAGAATAGTCATCAGAATATTAATATGGGAGAAAATGACATTTTCTCGGGTCGTTCTAATAATAATAATAACACTGATATTAATCGTTAGTTCATTTAGATTATTGGTAGCAAGTAAACCTCACGAACAGCGAGAGATACCATGAGCAAGCTGTATAAAATCTAAGAAAAAATGATGGCAGATATATAGATAGATGGATAGAGAGAGAAGAAGAAGAGGATGGTGGAGAGAAAATAGAAACAATAAAATAATCCGAAAGAATTATGAATATGAAATACTGATTTCCATCTCCTACTGCGATGGGTTTTAAAAGTGTCCCAGCCGACGAGCCATATCAGTTTTTCTCCTGCAAAGATAGTTGATTAGACTTTTTACAGTTTGAGATTTCAGAAACATTATTCAAAAAAATGGAACCTTTGACATGACTACATGTAATACTTGTCTGTCTCAGATATATCACTTGAGGCGAAAAACCTCTTAGATAGAGACATGAAATCATCCAATGAACCAGCCAAAAAGATTTCGCCGCGAGGACTTGAAAGATAGGATATGTCATCTAGCTGAAATAGCCAAAAAAATAAAAATGAAAAATTATAGCCGCAAGGCATAAACTATACAAATAGGTCAACATTTGAGTAAAAAAATAAAGACATAAAACGAATGTATGAAAAATAGGAAATATAGATTGGGAAGTTGGAAAATGGAAATATTTCCGATTGAAACAAATTCACAGACTTTTTCCATTTTTTTTTGGGGGGGGGGGGGGCTAAAAATAAATACAAGATAGATTTTCTCTGAAGACGTAACGCTTTCAATTAAAAGATCGTTGACTGCGTCTGGCCAGACATTTCTTGTGACTCGCTTACCGCAGGGAATTTATCAACCAGATAAGAATATATAAAAAATGCATCAGAGACGAAAGTTGAGATTCCTTGGCGGACACGTTTCTTTTGTCTTCTTTACTCATGTGCATATAAAAAGGCGTCAAAGAAATATCGTTGGTTGTGCTCGTAGCATATTTTTTTAAGAAATAGAGAGTTTAAGCTTTCGTTGTGCTGAAGTATTATATATACGACGGAGCATGAAAAATATCTTCAACCGTCGAAATTCCCAATATATTACCACAGGAAAAATAGTTAACTTACACTTGGTAAGTTGCCAAGAAAACTGTCGGCACCATATCAAGCATATATATATATATATATATATATATATATATATATATATATATAGGCAAGTACGCACGAATAATGTCAACGAGAATACCATTCTTATTTTGTGACGACACACTTCCAGACGCAACAAATATAAATCATCCATATTGCTTATACTCTTATTGTTTTAAATACACACACACACAGACACACACACACACACACACGTATGTATATATTAACCTGGTATCGTGCTTTCTAACACATTACGATATGAGTTGAATAGTAAATTTCATCGACAATTTACACATATTTTGCACACACACCCACACCTATACTGAGAAAGATAAATAGATGGATAGTTAGATATTAGGGAGTTGTAAATATGGTACCAATAATAAACAATAATAGGTAAAATTGTATTACTGTATTTTCAACATGATCGATATTTAATTTAATTTCATCTGAATATTCTCCAAGCGAAATAATGTCCAATGATATATTTATTATTATATTCCAGGTAGTTTTATTTTCATTGTACACACATAAACTGAAAACCCTTATTAATAAATATATATATATATATATATATATATATATATATATATATATATATATATATATATAATCGTTTCTTTAAAAACGACCGACAAGGTAGATTTGATTATTTTAATTAATTTGTCTTTATTCTTACATGTTTCCATGTTGCTGTAGATAAGAAAATTGAAGCTGTTCCATATTTTTCTACGTTTCAAGGGTATTCAGCCTCTTGACAGTTCATTTTCAAGGGTGTCCTTTTTTCCTGTTTTTTCTCATATTTGATTGTAATGTAATTTTTTCTTTTACTCTGTATTTTTTCAGACGACTTACATGCCACTTACCTAGTCATAATATTTCAATAGAAATATTAACCCTTAACTTACAAGAACGTTTAAGAAGGTTTTTGGTTAAAAATGCAAAAATACTACTGAAATCACAACATCAAAGACTACTTGCTAAAAGAGAGGCACTCTATATCAAACAAATTTTTCTTACTATAAAACTTATTATATGTTACTGTGGAAATGACGTTTTAAAAATGTTTTTTTTAACATAGGCACACGCTCATATTATGTCTACTACGCGCATCACGTGACAGCTTTTAAGAACTCGCCTTTTCAAAAAACATAAGACAAAAATCATTAAATCGAAAATTGACATTACAGCCAATGAGAACGTAACAACACTGGAAAAGTAACATCCTTGAAAATTGCTTGGGAAGAAGCTGAAAGCGCTTGGAAAGTCTAATATTATGGAACATCTTTTTACATTCGTTGCCTCCAGCAAAAGAAAACATAGAAAAATACTCGAAAAATTAAATCAACATTTAATTAAATCTCCCTTGCAGCCCAAATATATATATATATATATATATATGTGTGTATGTGTGTGTGTGTGTGTGTGTGTGTGTGTGTGTGTGTGTGTGTGTGAATGCATGTGATGATGTTTTTTTTTTAAATATTAGATTGTTAAAAATATTTGCAACATCGGACAAATTTAGTGTAAAACCAGTGGGATTGTTTCTTTTAAAATATAGAAAAATGCATTTGTTGATTCGATGCTGTAAGTTTTCTTTTGAGAAATTATATGATTGATGAATGTTGGTTGCTGGTATATAGGTGTATTTTGGAATAGGATATGTCGGAGATGAAAACCTGGTTTACAGAGATTTCTATCACTGTGCAGATATCCGAGTAGGTAATCGGCGATAATTTTTTGGACTTTTAAGCAACGATATCAGCGTTGTCAAATGCGAACATTTTATTTACGAATTTTTAATGATTCTCTGGCAATTGTCTTTAATTTAGTAAATTTTGTTGTAACCATTTAAGATAGATTACAAATTTGGGTTGCAATCTTGTCGTTTTAACACTACATAATTATTTTTAAAGTCAGCGCATCTTATGTGGATATTAAAATATTGCCTAACGCTTTTGCAGCAATTTTCGTGAGGATATTCTTGAGTTTGTTGTGTGTAGAACGGTTTTTCAAATTTTCTCATTATTCATAATGTTAGAAATTAAAAAATAAAAATAAAAATAAAAGAATTCTCACAATCATCTCAGCAGCGTGTCACACGTGAATGTCTCAATAAATGCCCCTGTGAAAACAAAGCAAAAAGAAATGACAAAGTAAGAATCAAATAATTAAGAGAAATTAACAAAGCCAGCGCCAAAACACTTATGACAATGTATATTTAAATCGCCGAAAGCGCTTGGAAAAATAAAGATTTTACAAAAATGTTTGTACTTCATTACTTATACAACAAAAAAACATAAAGATTTTGGAAAATCTTAATAATTTCATTAAATCGTCTTTGTCGGCCGCATGCGTGTGTGTGAAACTTTACATTTATCATGATATACTCCACTTCAATTTCAATTTTTATTCATTTCTTGTTCAGAGAGAAAGACAGACAGACAGACAGGATGGAAAGAGGGGAGGGAGAGCAAAAGGGCGACAGAAACTCTAGAAACAGCATTAACAGTTCAAGTTTTCCGGCTTGAAAGGAAAAATAATTTTTGCAGTTAATTCTTTTATCTTCCTGGTACTTCAACTGCATTAATATTCTGAGCTACTAGTTTAGCATTTCGGTCCCACCGTTTTATAATAAAACCAATCAAATGTAACCCCAACTTCTACTCCTACAGTTTCTTTGCTTACGCTCCTGCCTGTGGAATTTTTTATCCGTATACTTGCTTCCCTCCAAAGCTACAAACCCCAAGAATTTAATTCCAAAGTCAATTGACATCTCTTTTCATTTGATTCACATCATTTCCATGACAACTTTTCTATCATATATACTTTTTCTTTAGTTTTCCTCTCATGAAGCTCTCTTTACAAATGTACTGTCATTTTTCTCTGACTCATTAACTGATTACTTGTAACCGGTTCCTTTTTTCATCACTCATCTCTTCTGCCTTGCTTGGGGTGAAATGATTAAAAACGTGTGCGTGAGAGAGAGAAAGAGAAAGAGAGAGAGAGAGAAACACAGATATAAATAAATATAGATAAATATAGACAAAATGCGAGAGTGATCGTGTGTGGTAATCGAAAAATAATTTAGTCTCCTAAAAAGATTTATGTAAACTCTGGGGACAATGTTATTAAAATTATGATGTATTCTGTTCGGATTTGACTAATATAAGATTATTTTGAATGACTAGATGAATATGTGGAGAAAAACTAAATTACATGGTGTTTTACCTGTCAATTAAACATAGACGACATGTTGATATTTAGCGTGTTAAGGAGTAATGAATTATCTTCCTTGCATTAAAATGTCCTTCACTTGCTTTAAAATAAAGAAAAGCAGTGTTATTTACCAAAGTGTGTTTTTATTCGTTTTGCAACTTATTTCAGCGCGCAGCAGTGAAAATGTTAGTCATTTTCTGTCAGAAGCATAACCTATGATTTGAAAACTAATTCGTACTCCACGTTAAAAGTTTTATGTTCAGTAGTCAAAAGAAAATTTTAAGTGCCGTTTGTAAAATTGCAAACTTTATCATGAAATTCACATTGCGAAGATTAAAATATGAAGAAGATTACGAAAATATCTTCACTCTGACAAAGATACCATGTCTCTTGTGTCCATCATATTATGAACCTGACTAAGGAGATATATATAACAGTTTGAATGCAACTATTCTGTAAAAACTTCAGTTGACAATCCATCAAAATTTGATGTTTTCTGAGAGGGACTACAAAGGAAGACTCGAATTCTTTTAACTAGAGACAAAAAATGTCATCGCGACAAAAGATCAAACTGTTGCTATATTGTTTAACTAGATTAAGCTACAATGAAGGGTTCTAATGTTGAGGGTCTGCTGTCTTTTCAGTGCCTTTTTTTTTCATTGAAACGACGATGTTTTCCGATCCCTAAATATTATTCTAACAACAAACATGCCAGTGACATTATATCTAGGGTTGACATTTTTTTTGCCAAGGATAATAGCATCAAGGCTAAATTGAATCATGAATGAGAATCAACCAAATTCAGATTTTAGACTAATTCATGTAAAAAGTTTTGTGCTGGGGAATGAAATTGTATTAAAATGCACAATGTTCTAAAAGAGAAATCTACGACATTTTTTTAAAATTATTTCGCCCAAAGCAGTGCACGTCCGCCACTGGTGTGGAGGTGTGTATAAAGAAGGAAAATGTAGCCACAGGGGATGGATAAGAAATGGGTGGATAAGAAGGAGATAGAAAATAGCAATTAATATTGCATTTAAACTTTTGAAAATAGTAGCTCTCAGGGAAGCAAGCCAAAAGAAAGAAGTTCTACCAACTGCATTTGATAGGAAAAATATCTTAGAGTAGAAAAACGGTTATATTTAATTATTTCGACGGTAAAAGCGCGGATCGTTGATGCAAATCTAGTGGCACATGTAAATATACGTGGTCGGGGAAGCAGAAAAATTTCTTCAGACCTGTTGTCATATAATTAATTAGAGAAAAGTGGTTCATCAGTGTGATATCAATGTTTTCTATTAAGAGAGAGAAAGAGAGAGAGAGAGTCAGAGAGAGAGAGAGCACAGGACTTCACCTAATTAGGAATTTACAGAGGGAATTGTAAACACTATTAATGGTATGCAGGTCTTAGATCCTTAATGACTAGCTGTCTAAGCAAAAGCCGTTAAGTCTAAACAGTGGTGAATCGATAGCGCTAGGCATATATGCCACCAATACAAAATTTCTATCATCTGGCTGTCATAATGAAAGAGAATGAGAGCAGTAAGTAGGAATTGATAGTAATACCCAGTCAGATTCCAGCAGATTTTACGATGGTATAATAAACTAATTCTATTTTAAGTGAGATTTTGACAAAATAGACGTACGAGGAAACAAGCACTATTGTCATTAAGGTTGTTCTGTGACAATGAATTGCTTGTAGCTTTTTTAGGTATACAATGGTATTAAAATTGTTTCTCCAATTGTGGCTTTCAGTACAAGTAGGTACTTTGCGCCATATAAGTGAAATTCAGTTAAGTGTAAATTTAAGTGTTTGTATGTTAAAGTAGATGCTTTTAGCTTCCTTACAAACTGGAATGGTTTATCAAAAATACATAAACTGATATGATATGTCGAAAGTCGTTAAAATTAATCACGATTTTTTCGTTTTTGTATTTTTATTTGACAGCGGAAATTAATTTCTAATTCGAAATGGCTTAAGCGATGAGATCTAGGTCAGATGAAATATCAATTGCCAAATTTTCATCATATATATATTTCAGGTGCATATAAAAATCGTGTTATCATTTATTTATATGTTTATTAAAGATATGAAAATTTAAATACGTTGAGAAATCGTTAATATAAAGCGAAACAATTGTAGGAATGAGGATAAAGCCGATATATTATATATCACTGTACGACGACAAACAACGAGAACACGCATATATAAAAATATAAGATTATATTTCTATTCCTGACGACGAGCCTGTGTGGAACAGAGAATGGAAGAGTGAGAGCGCGCATAGAATGAGTCGACGGGAGTGTAAGTCTTGCCTGTGGTGTCTCTCTGCTTCCACTGGCCGTTCTCTGCTGGCGAATATGTGTGTCGATTTCTTTTTATAGTCTTCTAGAACCGGGACTTTTCCTTCCGGTTTTGTCTCGCCTACGCAACGCCCACGTAATTCCAAGAGACACCTGTTTTGTTTACTTCCGTAGTCATTTCCGCCGCTGTCGGAAATAAGGTCAAACGAGCCCGACTCATAACCCTGCGACATCCGCTCCAGACGCCGACAGTATGTATTTCTCAAACACCTGTCTTGTCGTTCGCTGACCCCTTCATCGACGGGAAATATCATCGATTGCATCAACCTTCTTCGGGTGGGGGCTAGATTGCTATATTACAGATATATTATCATGTGCTTCAGAAGACTTACCAATAAAATTGGTTTTCGTAGGCCTGCTTAACAAGAAATACTTAATAAATGATAACACTTTCCATATCATGTGTATTTATGCCATAGTTTTCTATTCCACACCATGTGAAAGGATCTCAATATATGTAAGCCAATCGCCATCGTTTCAATAACTTCACTTTGGTTTGGGATACTATTATACAACCTACACCAATACATATATATTAATTGAACTTTAACGGGTATATTATAATTAGTGCACAACGCAGCGGTTACTTTCTATATTCTCATTATATGATAAATTAATCCAAAACAATGTTCCTTCTTAGTGATATGCTTATACCTAAAGCAATGTATCTATTAACTTGTTCAGAAAATAATATCCAATTTTGGAATAACTATATTAATTGTGTCCTATTAATTTTTGCAAAAATATATATTACTTGTTCCTAATGAATAAGTAGAGAAGTTAATTTGAAAACAATAGTTTCCAGAATTGAATGTAAAACATTATCTATCCCATAATCTTTGTGTACACATCAGCTTGAATATAGAAAAATACTTATTTACGTTTTTCGATGATGTAAATGCTTGTCCATAATTCTACTTAAACTGCTTCCACCGTCAATAGAGCGTCGAGTGAAGAATCTACTGAATAACAAACAATACGGCGCTGGTTTTTTGTATTCTCACAGTAGGGATACGAATTTTGAACATCGACGTCATTCTGTGACAAACAACCAACATTTGAAGAAACTAGTCTTTTAAATGTATTTACGTACTTCAGCATCAGTTCATCACAAGAAAATATCAAGGTACAGAAACTCAATATATGAGTTTCACTTGAATATTGTGTGATTTAAAGAGTTCGATATTTTGAAGTGTGTTTCAAAGTTCGAATTATCTATTTCTTGATCGAAAATTGACATCTGATGACAAACAGATCATTTCTGACATTCGCTCATGATCATGATGATAGAAACACGCAAACATTTTTCAAAACCAATATTACGACAACAGAATATTATTGGGACTCACTTGTCTGCCATTTGAGATTTTTATGTCACTTTTTTCAAATTTAGGCACCAACGAATTATGATGCCATCAAATGGATTAAATACATATTCAGTTAAACTAAATTTAACCAGCTCATGTCATTCAATTGTTTTGGACACGTGCTTTCAGGATCACACTGCAGAATTTGATTGACTTGTATAACGAGCCATTGCCACAAAGATTTATTCCACTGACATTGTTCCCAGTGGCTAGAATATTTTCAAGAATCTTTAGAATATTTTCACCCAAAAAACATTCCGTTGAAAAGAAGATGCATAAATAATATTGAAAGGTTTCTTAACATCCAAACATATAGATATTTTATCGTAGAAATATAAATAAATTATTAGACAATTCAGAGGATAAAAGAATTACTGAGGTAAACACTGTTTAAATACAGTTATTCAGGAATATAAGTTGATTCAAAAATCGATCATTATTTTCAAAACAACTTAATAATTATGCAGAAGTATTTTCTCGATCAGTTGGTGCCATCTGTTTCTGACATCAGAAACAGCACCCCACCGTTGATTTTTAATTTAGAAATGTGCATTTGTTCTTCCGTCATGAAAGATTTGCTTCCAAACGATGAAGATAGATCCTTTGAAAAATAGAAATAATATAAGGCGTGGACGAGAAGCGCAATAAGTAACTATTGATTTATTCGCACGAACCTTTTATGTAATGAGGAGGCAACTTTCGGTACGTGACGAGCTCAGCTGGATATAGCGAATTTGTCCATGGGGCATTTACGACATTTCACTGAAACGACAAAATCGCTTTGTATCTTTAGAATAGCACGTACTATATTGAACATTATTGCATTTTTATCATTAATAACTAAGAAGGAGGTTAGTAAAATGGCAAGATATACAATGCCTACAAGACAAACGCAGTAAACATTTTCACACTTATTCATTCATTTTTATAATATTGTCCAATTATATAAATATTATATATAATCTTCTTTCACAATGCATATATATATATATATATATATATATATATATATATATATTGATAAGGAGACATTTAAATATTATTTCCTTATATCTGGAATATAAGTTATCTTATTTAATTCAAATAAGTATAAAATGGATTTATTTTATTCTGAGTTGCTATATTATTTTAATGATGATTTTAAAAACAAACTTTTTGGTCTGTAATTCACTACGCAAAAATAATATGCAGAATCTTAGTCTTGTTTTAAATTTGCATTTTAAAAATAATTTAACTCTTTTGAATTAAAGTTCATTAAATATTAATTTACTTTAAGTTTATGAGGTTTCTAAAATAAACAAAGAGAAGCGTATACGCTTCGCTTCTTCTATGTGGTTTAAATTTTCCGAAGATATAATTCGATTATATTATACATCTCTTTGAGTTTTATACAAAAACTCGAAATGAATAGCAGAAACAAAATCTCAAACATGGAAGCTGCATTGAATCCCGAAATTATCAGACATTATGCAACGATTTAAATTTTCCTTGCAATAGATGCATCTATAGACACGATGTAGTCCCTCCACCTGAAATTAGTTGAAAGCGTGATGTCAAGTAGAGACTGTGATTTGATATACAGTAATACAAACTTACACATTCTGTTCACAGTTAGAAATTGTTTTCTGTGGTGGCTAATGAATTGCATTTTTGGTTTTAATCCAAAATATTTATGGCATCAGTCAATAGAAAAAAGTCTGTCGCTTCATATTTTTCTTCATAGACGTACAAATATTTAAGCATTCATTATATATATATATATATATATATATATATATATATATATATATAAGATTTGTTATAACGTATCAATTCAAAGCTACTTTCTTTCGTTTTATTCATTTTCATTTATCTTCATTTTTTGCTTTTTTTCTGAAAACTTTATGCCTTTATCATTTTCAGTTTCCCTTTAGTGTGCGTCTGTGTGTGCCTGCGCGTTAAATCAGTTTTTCTTTTATGTGACAGACAAGTACTTTTTATATTTTTTATCATTTTCTTTTGTCAATATAATTTTTGGAAGATCTGTATGTGAGAAGTTGTCAGTACGGCTTATTTCTAACCTTTTTTCACTTAATACATTAGCCATTTTTGAAATGCAAATAAATATTCCTTAGCTGAGATATTTATTTTCTAAGTTAAGATGGCATTTATAAGGATTAATTCGTCTACAAATATTTAAGCAAATTGACACACACACACACACACACACACACACACACACACACACACACACACACACACACACACACACACAAACACACACACATACACACACACACACACACACACATATATATATATATATATGGGAAGATGATAAGGAATGAATCTGACTGGAAAAAAAACCTCATGAAAACATTTGATGTGTCATA
This sequence comes from Ascarosepion bandense, assembly GCA_037127315.1. Classification (NCBI taxonomy): domain Eukaryota; kingdom Metazoa; phylum Mollusca; class Cephalopoda; order Sepiida; family Sepiidae; genus Ascarosepion; species Ascarosepion bandense. The sequence continues at coordinate 3,881,575 of JBBBDQ010001401.1, forward strand.
GATTTTCCTATAAATATTTTTATACAGAAAGTGTGTATATATATATATATATATGCAGGTAAGGATATCAGTTAAATTTATTATGTTTATAAGCACAAATAATTTATAAATTCACGTTTCTGTCTAAGTCAAATTAAATTGTATATTTGGGAAATTAAATATCATCATAGTTTCCAATTTTTCTTATCTATAACCACATAAAACAACGCGTCGAAACAAAAATACAATCAGATTTAGAAACGGTTCAGTTCACAATAAATACCTTGCATGAATAAGCATAAAAATGTATTGAATCGTTAGAGAAGCATTGAAATCAGTTTATTTTCGTAGAAGGAGGCTATGTTGATGATTAAATTCGAATTTTGCCAAAAATCTGTTGTTTTATTAGCTAGGCCCTTTATTTACTGAATGATGTCTCATGAAATTACGAATTAAATATATATATTGCAGTAGAGCGTATATTTTTAATTTTAAATCATATCTGCCTATTTATAGGCAATCATTAATTAAAAGGTATGCAATGAATAGTTGCATTATCTAACCACATCAGTAATTGAAATTACAAATCGTTCCTTTTCTGTGATAATATTAGGATATCTCGCAGTTGAATCTTCTCCTTCTCTTTCATTGGTTAATTCTTTTGATGCTCTCAACACAAAGTTGCTGAGTATGCCGATGAATTACATTCAAGAGCAAGGCCTTTTGCCGGGTTTTTGATGCGCATAAACAAAGTTTAAATCTTTGCTTTTCCCTGTTCAAACAAGCCAGAAGTTGTACCTAGTAGTACCCCCGTTATGGATAGCTAGCGAACATCCAAAAGCTAAAACAAAACTACTAGCAAAGTATAATGATTCTATAGACCAGTGCTATAGACGAAGAATAATATGTATATTTATTTCTAACAATAGCAATGAAAAACATCGTGCCACTTTTATTTGAAAGAAGAAATTTCAAAGATTCCTCAAGAATTCATAATAATTATGAGTTGTGTGATCATCGCAAAGAATTTCAATTTCATCTGAATTAGGATATATACACAGAGATGAAAATAATAACTGAGTTCATAGATAGGAATATACCGAAAAGGATAGAATGATATTGCGTCTGATTAATAAATGCCTGACTGTTTTCGAATCTTCAGATAACATTCTTTACTATCTTCTTTCAAAATCAATTCTGCTAACTCTTAATCCTATCAACCGAAGTCTACACAGCTGCCGAACCAAATAAATCTCAACTTGGCTCGCTTTTATCTAATATATAAGCAGAGATAACATTCTATCAAACAGAAATATTTTTGTGTACTGAAAAACACTTGATTTTGCACATATGCCTCTTGAAATATATAAACACACAACACGGCGGTCTTAGATTTCGAACTACATAAAAAATACAAGTCAGTAACAATTCAAGTTTCTTGTATTTTCGATATAATACATTTTCATTAATTTCACAGCAAGTATGACCACCTAAATGTCACTCGCTTATTCTTTTTGTGGTTTGATTTCTCCATAAAACTTTTACGGGTTTCTGCAAAGTTCTGTATTTAATTAACTGTGTATGTTTTTATTGCATTAACTTAGTAGTAAGATCTACATTTATAACATTTTACTGGCCACATATATCATTTAAAAAAAGTATAACTGATTACTTTTGTTTGTTTAACGATACAGCAACCACTTATGCATCTTTTAATTTCTTAATTAAAGTTTTGGGATACTTTGAACTAATAAAAACTTTATATATGTTACTTAGCCGTTATTATTAGATATATTGTAGATAATTCAATATGTTTATGGATATATATTTTGGAATAAAATTTTATATACATAAGAAATTGTAGGGTATTTATGGATTGATGTAATGAAAGAGTTATTTCATGTTGGTTGATGCATTCCTGGACATTTTAGTATAAATAACTATGGTTTTTAAATTTTTCATATAAAAATGCATCTTTATACTTTCCTATGGTTTTGTTTAGTTGTTGGATGTTCACTATTTGTTCATAGCTGAACACTAATAAATGCTACCACTTCAGTCTAGGCTGAATAGGGAAAAACAGAATTTAAGATTTTGTTTTATGCTCCTCAAAACCTCGACAAAACGTCTTGCTGTTGGGTGTAGTTCATCGTCATACCCAGGATGTTTTTATATGAGAGCGCAAAAGGATTAACTTTGAATAAGTGGATAAGATTCAACTGGGAGATATCACAAAATTATCACAAATAGGAACGATTGGGAATTTCAATTTATGATGTGGATAGATACTAAAACCCATTGCCTTCCTTGTCATTAATCATAGCCCATAAATAGGCAAATATGATTTTTAAAAACAACATACGCTCTCACTTAAATATCTATTATTTAATTCGTTTTTTCGGGACACATCACTTAATAAATCCTTTGCTTAACTAATAAAACAAAAGACTTTTGTTGAAAATTCGACTTTAATTATCAACATAGTCTCCTTCTATGATGATACTCTGATTTCAATGCTTCTCTAACATTTCGATGGATTTTTTTGTAGAATGACTTGCCTTTGTCCTCAATATACGACTCAATTTCCGATATCACTTCTTTATTAGAGACATATCTTTCTACCTGGATTATTCTTTTCGGTCTGCCAACTGCCAGTAATCGCTAGGGACCAGATGTATAGAACAGGATGGATGTGTAATCAATTCGAAATTTAATTCATGTAGTTGTTTATCGTTGAGACCGATTTGTCATACGGGGAGTTGTCTTGGTGAAAGATAATATTTCTTCTTCATTTGAGGCTATATTTTGAAGATGTTTTCGTCAAACACACCAATGAGGATATATTAAATTCGATATTTATGTTTCTTCCTTTCTCCAGGTAATCGATGAAAACATACCTTGCGCATCCCAAAATACAGAGACCAAAACCTTGATGTTTGCGTCTTTTGTCGATTTGGACGGCATTTACATGCTGCTGTTCAATCAACTGACTGCCGATTTGACACCGTGGTTAAGTGGTATATCCATGTTTCATATATTATCATATATTTACGCAAAATCCACTTCATATTGCGTTGAAAAAGTTGCAAACAACGCTCTGGATGGACAAGTCTTGATTGTTTTTCAGCGACTTTGAACACACCTGGCACCCACTTTGAAAACAGCTTTCTTTTGAAAAATATTCATGCATAATGGTGAATGCACTGCTTTCATATGTTAAACTTCCCTGTTTACTTCAATTTACAATCAGCCAAAATGAATGTGTTTTTTATTTTAGTTTTCCAATTTTGGGCTACATGATCGTGCAACATCATTTGTCATTGTACGATCGCGTTTAAAGTCAGCATATCACATATTAACCATTGTTTCTGATAGAACTGCTTCAGAATAACGCTTATCAAGCAATTGATATGCTTGAACAACATTTTCCCATCACATATAAGTATTGATAAAAAGTATAAAAAGTTATAAACAAAGAATGCACTGCTGAAAACTTATTGAATATCAGTTAATTTGTATAGTATTTAATACTGAACAACCTACTCACAGTTTAAGAAAAAACTTCTTTAAAAACATGGGCATAACATGTTATCAACACGGAAGTTTTAAGAAAACGGAATAAATATGGACACTTATGCACGGAATCAGAAGGGATATAAGGAATTTTTTTGATGCAAGTAGTAATTGGAAAATATGACAGAAGTAAGCGGGTCAAATAAAATAAGGTGAAACAAAGATCAGGAGGTTTGGAAACTACACAAACGTTGCTCAGAGGTACGAGAGAATGTATCACAATGATAGCTTACTCGATGTGGTATAGAACATGGTGATCTTATATTCAAGGTAATATATTTCTTTACTGAAACCATTCAGTTGAGTGTCATTGAAATCTTTCATCGAGTTGTGTGACTTACATGATACACGCTAAAGCGATCATTTCTCTAAAGAGACATTGTGATCTAGTGAAAAATTTTCTCTTATTTGGTTATCATTACTTTCTGCGGCAGACTGGTTGCCAAACAATGCTATACGACCCTATTTGCCCTGATATTTTACACATATCTTGAAGAAGAGATGGATTCATAACTTTTTCAAGGTCATTGGTGTGTATATGAATGCAACGCATACAACTGGAAACTGGGCACGTGGCACTATAATCTCTTGTTTCTAGTCAATATCTACTGCGACACAACGCACTTTCCACATGCAATATATTCCTTCTTCGTAAACCCAGACCTCGTATATCATACTTCATGTTAACCACTTCATGTCAAGAGACACCTGTTATCTATCGCATTTATAATAATGTGCGATAGATGATATGCAACCATTGCAGCAACCTTTTCACTCCTACAGCCTTCCTGTTCCGTGACCGACTACCTTGGGTGGCACTCTTGTATTAGAGTATCATTATTAAAAAGAAAACTATGTCTGTGAGTGATCTAAAAACTGTTGAACAGTAGTATATTTATAAATATTTCCGGAAAATTGTGCTGAAATAATCAATTTTCCTTTTCCTTATTTCGAGGATATCTACTAACAGAAGTTGAATTTTCCATCGTTAAACGAGATTTTTAGAACAGCGAGAAGGTATTGTTTTAACCTTGATTCCAAGAGGATAGTTTTTGAAAGCAACCAGAATTGTAACATGATTTCAGGAAACATTGTACAGTAGCAATGAAAATATTTTCTTGAAGTTACTCGAGGGATTGCAGAATTCGAAATAGCATTTAAAGAAATGTGTTTAGCATATGATTTGAAAAAGTAAAAAAGATTTAAGATGTATAAAACAATAAACTTCTCTCTTTTAAGACAAATTATTTGACAGCAACTGCTGAGGAATCAACGGAACATATTGTCAGTATGTTTTTTTTTGGTAACGAAAACAATTTGTATTCTACAATTCTACACGCTATATGATTCGTTCGTATTGGTTTTCTTCACTTTCTCATACGGTCTTCATGAGCTGGGTATTTTATTTGTTAATATTACATAAGTGTTAAACATTACAAATTGAAGCCTAAATGTATCTCAATATACTTACACTGTTAGGCCCACTTTTGTTCGTAGGATATATCAGAATGAGTAATAGACATATTAGCTGTTTTCTTATTTTTAAACATTTGGCATTGATTGATCGTGCAACAATGTCTCTTGTAGTTTGGAATTTAAAAATCATTCTCTTAAAGTATTTTTCTGAAAAACCGATTTCTCAAAAACAGTAAATGTTATATCTCTTTTCAGTACTGTTTAGGCTTATGTTCTAATTATTTGTGTTAATATTGTGTAATGTCAGCACCTTGAATACGACATTATCATCTTTTCCAGTTACATGTTATCCATGTTAGGTGGGAATTCAAAGATTGTTCCGGAGATATAAACTAGTTTTGAATAAGTCGACTCCCCGTTCCTTAACTTTTATATAGCGAACTTTTCCAAAAGAGAACATCACTATATTGCAGAGAGTGGCCAAAAACTATAATATAAGAGCCACATGTGATAAGCTTCAGATGTTTGAGTGTCACAGGACATGAACGAAGTTTACACATATATTTTTGTTGCATAGACATGAACATTAAATATTACTTGTAATCCATGGTATATGATTTCATGTACCGTTCATAATTATACAGCTGGATATATGTCTTATTTCAATTTATATTAACTATGAAAAGAAAAGCTCACCGAACATATTTCTAAAAGGGCTGCATATTTAAAGTCGAAATGTCTCACGAGCCACAGTTTGACAACCCCTGATACAGTCTATAATAAAAGCTAACAAATATCAAAAACATTTTCAAAACACGGTACCTTAAGCATTATTTGAATATTGCATGTGGTGACGGCGCCAATCCTTCCGGGCGTGGACTCGTTGGACAGCCATATTTGATACCGTCTTGGGATTAATTATGTGCGCTGCACGTCGCGGGGACAGCAAATAGCAGACAAAGCTGCTTAATAAAGACGCAAATTTGCCAGTTGAAGAGTGGAACATTTGGCCATAAGTTGAACGATGTAAAACTCTTCTCTCAGGATCTATCTAAGGACAGATTTTACTTGATAGACATTAAAATGGAAGAATAATATTCTATATCGAGCAATGATGCCTTCAAATTTTATGACTAACATGCGTCCAAATAATTCTATTTAGTGTAAGTACTCTTTGAAATATTTCATTTTCTTTGTTAACGCTATATGTACACAGGCTTGGTGTCATGTAATAATAATGTATAGTATTAAAGAAAGCTGATTCTCTGTTCATCACTAAGCCTCTTTATATGATTTGCATGTGTGTATCAAGTTTGATTAAAAGATACTAGAATTGGAGCAGTGGTTATTGATCGAAGATACGCAGAGCGAAATCACTTGGTACAGATTGAGTTTGAACGCCGTCGTGCCTGCACACTATGGAATAACTCTCTTCCGTATTTTGTTTGCTTATAGCAGTGCTTGGAAGTCATATGCCATTGTTTAAGCACACCACAGATGTTCTACCTGTGATAATGAATTGTTCAGCAAATTTTGAACAAGCACAATATTCACCCGGTTTGTCACCCACCATATTTTCCATATCCCTTCTCTTGCAATTTTGTTGTGTTCAATAAACAAATATCAATATAAAGGAACGGGATTTCAAAGTCGTCAATGAAACTTACAATCATGAGACGAGTCAGCTGCACGCTAACCTCAAAAAGTTCTTGGAAATGCTTCCCTCAATGTAAACGACGTTAGCTAAAGTGTGTAGCTTCTGAAATGACACTACTTCGAAGCAGATTGAATGCCGACGCGATGTTTATTGTAGTTTTATGTTTAAAACACATTCCCGATTATTTATAAACGTATTTCATGTTTTATAGATATGTGTATGTCTGTGTTATTCGTTGCTGACATACAAGTACTTGTGCCAACACACTACCACATTCACTATCAGATACAATTTGACTACGATTTTTTTAAGATACTCGAATAATAAGGACAACAACCATTCCGTTTGGGAATCATAATTACCGTAGTGAGCAGTAAAATCATAAAATCATATATTCATGGACCAAAAGAAGAAAAAATAACATTAATTTTACACCATAAAAACTCAGATAATTATGAGATTTTATTGAACAATAAATATATATCAACAGCTTTAAGTCGATTAAACTGTCTTTGTGCTTACATGTGGGTATCACTCCAAAAGGAAATAGTAAAAATAATCAGTGTCTCTTCTTACATAAAGTAAGAATTCTTCTGTGTTTTGATATTTATATTACTCTTCCACTCTATTCGGTGATGTTTTATTTATAGCTTAAATAGATATATATCTATTTATTTAGATTTATATATCGGTACTGGGAAACATAGTGATAACCAAAAATGAATGTCGTCATCAAAATTGATGAAGATAAAAGCCGATGAAAAATCGAAAAATATTAATATTCATAAAGTAACAATTCAGTTAAAAAATGCGAAAGTGGAATAATATAAACCCACAAAATATTTCTCCTAAATAACATATTAAAACACCAGATAATTAAATACGAATTATTAAATTTTCAGAAAGTATTGTATAGTAAAGAGAAATAATTTTAATGTTCAAATTTTCACAAATTTAGGAAATATTTCAAAGGGATTACATTAAAAAAACATGCAAAACAAAAAAAAAAGAATAAAAACACAGACATTTGAATAAAACTAAAATACGCATCTGTGTCCTTATGAAGACGTTGTTTTTTATCAGCCACTGTCTGATTGAGTGTGAGCCCAAATGTGAAGCCCTTTGTTGTTATTTTTATGACACTTTTTACATTTAAAATAAATGTATTTCCTAATGAATGCTTTATGTAAGTACACAGCTAATTTATTATTTAAATTTGGCTTGTTTTCCGAAAAAAGCGAATTGTACCAAATTGATATTAAAAATATCAATAAGGTAAAATACTTAGCAAACAGAAACCAGAAACAAATGCAACTAACCAGATATAGAAACGGTGATAACATAAAACTGTTCACTGCCAGTTAATCTGCTCATGTCAAAAGAGCTGATGTAGAAAAACCCCGTACATAGCAGTGGCTACGTGGGGCAGTGTTCTTGCTGTACATGACCAATGCTTGCTAACTTGGAATTACCATGCATGCGTATTGAAAATTGTGTTAACCCGAAATGTAAATTTTTCATAATCATCCAGAAACAATAGAACATCTCATCGCAGTTTGAACTGTGTTAGCACCCACTGACTATAAACTCGCCATGTTAGTGGGTCAATTACTGCATTTTTAATATGCCATTTTTAATGAAAAGTAACTGCAATAAGCTGGCAGGAACACCACCCAGGCGTGGTTACAGAAATAGGATCTGAATAATTTTTACTAAACAAATTGACAGAAGAACCAATACTAACCTACCAGACCTCATGATGAGAGACCACAAAAACAAGACGTACCTCCCTATTGACATGTAGAATATCTTGGAATTCATCTTAAAAAAACTCAAGGGACTTTAAATTGAAATGTCCAAAATTTAGCACATGTGGACATCAACAATTCAAGATATATTTCGAACCATCGGATTGATTGAAAAAAGTTTCGGCTACCTCGTTGATCGGATTCATGACTATCCCATGCTAAATACAGGAATGTACTCAAAGGTAGGGGCCACATTTAAAAAGAAAATTCCTTTGTCTATGTCAAATAAGTGTAATCTACGATTGCGTTTAGTTTTGTTTTGTTTTTGTCCTGTTTTTTTAATAATGCTCAGTTGAAAATGCTATGATGCTAACTCTGAACTCTGATCAATCAATGTCTCCTTGGCTACGCTAGCCATACTGCCGCTGGCCTCTTCTGCCGGGTTGGCCGTTTGAATCGTTTAGATCATTGCCTATTCTAGCGCTGAAGAATTCAGCGTTTGGTCCCGTCTAATCTTGTCCTTCCTTTTTGAATTTAGCGCCATGAGTGTTCCTACATTAAATAGATCTTCTGTCAACTTTGATTGTGAAATAGTGGGGACGAGTAAACCCTGGACAATAACATGGTATGACTTTATATATTAATATTAACAACAATGATAATAGAAATAAAATTTTCTCATATATGTAACGATAATTTTACCCTTTCACTAGATTTATTTAATTTGTTTTATTTCCTTATTATTGATTTGTTTCTTTTATTGTTATTAATAGTAACATGCCACACTAATACTTTTGATAACGCATAAATATGATAACAATAATATCCTAAAGCTATATGAGGTATAGCGTTGATGTTTTTTTAATTGATCAAATGTCTTAACATGTACATATTTTGCCTTATATACTACGATGGCCTATAATAAATATTCAGCAAATACTAAGGTTCAACAGTTCAAACAGTTGGATAGATTACCTATATGGTTAAAAGTAATACCCTACTTTCATGGACAGACTTTGAGTCAAATTTCAACTCTGACAAAATTTATATAAACATTCCTCTAAAAATAGTATATATACATCAGATCATTTCAAATTTTCATTTCAAAGATAAACAGTTATCTACCTACTGATGAGAAAATTAAGAAATCTATACGAAATTGCGGAATAACTTCATATTAAGGGTGAATATTTGAAAATAATTTACTTACTAATCAAATTCCATAACAGATTTTGTATAATGCATTATGATCCCCATTATCACCAATTAATAGTCTATGGATAAAAAAAACGTAGATCACAAGTTTATCACACGTAAAATGCTACCTTATTTGGATACATAATTGTCAAGCATTAATTAACAGGTTAACAACTAGGCCCTTATTTTTATATAGAAGTCATCTCTTTGATTATTAGTATGGTTTGCGTTCTAGTCAGATGTTTTATAATGGTGTAAAGAATTAGATCTATTAAAGAAAGATATATATATATATATATATATATATATGTATTTTTATCTTTCGTATTTTGCTGACGTGGGCATTATCATATCTGTGATATAATAACAATGAAGTTCAAGGACGGGACCGGATGGGACGGAATGAAATGTCTGAAAAGAAAATGAATGAAAATCATATTTTGTTCTCGGAGAGAATTTTATATTACTAAGACAGATTTAAAAGTAATCTATATATTATTCGTATAGCAAACGGAGATAGAAATAACACACAGCATAGCAGAATGTATGGAGAAACAAAATATATATCAATATCCCTTTAATTGGAAAAGATAATTATAGGACTCGAGATTAAAACAAGTTGGTTTAAGCTATGTCACAGACAAGACATACACAGCGTGATAGATTTTTACACTATATTTGGGAACGATTGTAAGCTGCTGAAGAAGCAGATTTAGCGTTTGACTCGGATATGGGGACGAGATAAAACAAACATATAGAATGCATCTTAACGTTGCTGTAAACGTACTGAAATTGACTAATGTTTTCGTCAATGTAAGAAATGAGTTCATTAAGTGGTCGTGACATAAGTCATGTGAGCTATCATTATCAACGCGTGATAAGCGTCTTCTTTATCCCTACAATAGCATATATGTCATTGAACGACTTTAAAGAAATATTTACGTTTATAATAAGACATTTTACAACTGCTATTTTAAACTTCTAGCAAACTACAACAACATCAAGACAAACTTCTTCTTTGCATCTATTTAAAAAAAAGTTTTCATTTCCGAATGCACAGAATGCATCGATGTAATTGAGAAAAGTTATCGATCAACAAAATCTGTCATATATTTCCTGATGTCCAATACGTAAGCAATTCAAACATAATCAGGTGTACGACAAAGAAGAATTTCATTAGTAGTTTTTATAATCTATTGGCATTATAGGCTGTGTGTATATAAATGGACAAATGTACAGAGATATGCATTAATCAGGTATGCACTCTATATAACTTGCCAAACGAATAAACAAACAGAATATAATCCTTCTTCTCTCCCATTAACCAATATACTGATAATAAGCTGGATTATGTAGACTTCATAGGTTGAAATATTTGGGTCTGGTAAATTATGGAAAAAAAAAGAAACAGTATTGCAATATATACAACCCAATTTAAACACTGCGATAATATAAAAAAATGACATTGAAATTGAAGTAATGCAATGATGGCAGCTATGTTGAATCCATCTAAACTATTAGGCAAATAGAATTAGTACATATAAAACAAATCAGAACATTTCGTGTGGGGATCACTTATATCTGATTTAGCATAAGAGATAAATTAATTGAAAATAACAGAAGCCAGGTTAGATGCAGTTTTCCTGACACTGAAAACTACTAAAAACCCAAACATGAAACTGAAAAATTGTTCGAAGATTTTAAATAATCGTTTTGGATACTGACTTATATATGGATGTCATGCGTGAGATCAAAGCGTTTATAATTAACTTAAATGTCAACTGCTTACAAATATTTTCTAAGAATAATGTTTTAACATAACTATGAGAGAGTGAAAACTATCCTGGACATTGGTGAATACACTTTTTCATAGAAGATTGTGAACTGGCCTACAGAATCGCGAGCAAGGAACTGAACCAAATCACAAAATCCATGTCACGTTAACACATTTAACAGTAGAAACAGGTAAAATTATAAAAAAACAACAACTATTAAGCATATATTATATACAGAAAAAATATTCTAGCCAAAGACCATCTGTCTTTGAAACAAATTGATAGAAGCTAAAAGTTCACATAAAACTGTACCAGATAACAGAATCCGCATGAAATGATTTTCATCAAAAGCAACAATTTCAATGGATATTAAATTTAACTTGAAATGAAAATAAGGATGTATTCATGATATTACAGGTTAGGTAGTAAGCAGCCACGATAACTGATAAAAGAGCTAATAACTACAGGACTTGAGAAAGCTAATCCCCTGAAAATGTATTTTCAGCGAAAATGTTATAATTTTCTAACGACAAAATGACATACTAATTAGTCAAACAATGTTTAATATTTCCTTAAAATAAAACGCACAATATAATAATTAATACTAGAATTTTCACATAAAAATAAACTATTCCCAACTACCAAATGAATGAAATATCTAATCAAATAAATAAATATATAAATATAATTATATATTTATATATGTATATATTTATATATTTTTTTATATATATATATATTAATCATGTCACCCCACGCAAGGCATTCCACTGCCACTATAGGACAGGGGGTTACATAGAGCGATTGGGTATAGGACAAGTCAGAAGGAGGGTGATAGACGAGTTAGGATGTACATAGGGTGAGAGTTGGAGAGAATGGGTGTGAGTTAGTGTGTCAGGAGGTGTCTATCGACCCTACATTTAAAATTCTGGAGGTTGTAGCCGTCGGGGAAGCAATCATGCGGAAGGGAATTCAACAAGCGAGAAGTGCTAGAAAAGAAGCTGTTGGAGAAAAAATTGCAGTTACATTTCATCGGTTCCACTGTAAAAGGGTGGGACCTAGTTGCCAATTCAGTATCTCGTGCAAATTCACACCTGAAGGGCACCAGCGATTAAGTTCATAAGAGCAGAAGCCATGAAAGTATTTATAGAAGAGGCTCAGGGAAGCCACGTCACGCCGGTAAGAGAGTGACTGCAGGCGGTCAGCTAAGTCGGTATCAATCACATTACAGATTCTTCGCTGTATTTTGTCAAGAACCCCGAGGAGAATAGCAGGGGCACCCGACCAGATGTGGCAGCAGTATCCAAAACACGGGCGGATGGTAGATTTATATAGGTGCAGGATAGATTCAGACGGAAATAATTTCTGGGCCCACAAAGAGCCAACTTTCATAGCAGCGGATTTAGCAATGGATTCGACGTAGTCATTCCACTTGAGGTCCGCTGAGAGTTTCAGGCCAAGCAGACGTAGTGTTTTTCTCTCTGGGAGGCAAGCCTGTTCCATGCTAATGGGAGGGAGGTGTGGTTGTCTGTGGTGGTTAATTGACAGCAGCTTCGTTTTGGAAGAATTGAATTTTACGAGCCATTTCTTATCCCAAATCCACCACAGATTGGAGGTCATTTTCAAGGTCAGCAGTGAGTTTCGTCTTGTCATCAACACCAGATTTTGGATTGAGGCAAGCGTAATCTGTAGTATCATCGGCGTACATGCATACTTGTGATCTTATGGCATCGGAGAGATCATTGATGTAGATTAGAAAGAGCGTAGGGAGACACCTGCGTTTGTAGGGTAGTTCTGGGAGGCATGTCCGTTTAATAACACTTTCAGTGTGCGGTTAGAGAGGAATGCCGTTAGAGAGGATTAACTCCAACAAAAGTCCAGTAATGCCGTAGCTTCGCAGTTTCCGTAGAAGGCCGGCATGCCATACTCTGTCGAATGCTTTAGAGATATCCAAGGCGACAGTTCGGGCTTCACCATTCTAGTCGAGAGCCTGGTATATATACTCGGTGATGGTCGTTAACATATATATATATATATATATATATATATATATATATATATATATATAAAATTGTAAGATAAAATGAAAAGGAATGTGACATGTATAATCCGTTAGAATTTTATCGTATTGTGTTTGAATACGTTGTGAATATATATGCGCATGGACAAAAGACGGTGATATGTCAAAAATTAAAAAAGTCTGTAACTAATTCTTTCACTTTTTGAAATCTAAAAAAATAATCTCAATTAAGTAGCGTCAAAAATCAGTTCCATTAAATCTTAACAGATGAAATTCGTCAAAATAAATTTTACAATTTTTTTTACAATTTCCTCACTGTTGTTCTCGATATCCAATTCTATTACAAGAAAGACTGTTGTGTCTTTGCATTCATTTATTAGAGAGCGAATAGTGAAGCAGAGTTGTCTTATTAATTAGAGGGACAACTTAGTTCTGTTTAAAATTAATTAAAAATTACTACTAATTTAGAAAGCACTTGCGGCGTCATTGCTATTTAAAGGTGTCTTTTTGGTTATTTTTTGCAACAATTAGCTCGTCTAGTCGTAAATAATTTACAAATATTAATTATAATACCGACACACACACACACCCACACATACACACACACACACATATATATATATATATAATATATATATATATATATATATATACGTATATGTGTTTGTGTGTATTTTTCGTGCGAATCAGCAAATCTTAGACAATTATCAGAACCTGATGATCAAATGCAATATCAGTTTTTACCTGCGCAGTTTCAGTCAGGATATATATTTATATTTCCAAGAAAGATAATGTCAATAAAGTTGTGGAAAAATATATGTTAATTTCATAAATTTATTTCATAGAATAAAAGAATATACCTAATGAATACTAAAAGATGATGCCAATTTTGACATATGTATAATATATTTATTCTACTGGATAGTAGCTAATTTGCCAATATTTTTTAAAAATCTACAGCCAGTTAGTGTCTAAGTATCGCCTTTCACATTCTATATAAATTGATGAGATAATATCTTATAAATTTAACTGTGGTGAAATCCTCAGTGCAAATATGCGCCCTGCAACATCGACGCAGACCATCTAATATTTTAGTTACAATTTTTTTAATATGGTTGCTGTGTTGGATTTCATTAGGCTGTGTTGATATTTGGGAGAAAAAGTGTCAACGATGTATCAGCATTGATTCATTTTTAGCAATGTCAATCAACAGAAAACTTCTGCAATGTAACACTTGGGATAGTTAGCATTCGCTGACATTTCATGTGTCGTTGTTAGCCTCCATGTTGTATGTAATCTTTAATGAAAAGTCGTTTGTTTCTCCTAATGATTGATCGGTTGTCGTGTGCCTGATTAGACCAATATTGAATAGAAATACTTTAGCCAAAGTAGGAAATGTAAAAGGAAAATGAATGATAAATTCTTCGATGGTGTTTTTTTCTTACATCGTGTTTCTGAGTATCGAATAGTGCCTATGCAGACACGGTGCCATCTGCCTTGATTATTAGATAGAATCCAACGATCTTATATGAACGAGTTCTATATCTCCAAAATTGAATTCTCTGACTTAGAAAGACGTTAACGTATTCATCTGGAAATTAGCTCCTAGGGATTGTAGATATATTTTCATGAAATCACTCGATAGGTCGTCGCTACTAAAACAGCATCTTTTTTCTTCTTATTTGTTTAGTGTCTTTTCAGAATGTAGCCGGTTATGGCTCTCAAACGTATTCTAAATTTTAATTCTCAGCAATGTAAGTCTATTTACTAATTTCAAGCTCTGCCATCCTTTTACAAAATCTCATTATGTTTTAAACTCAATCTCTCTTCTTCTGGTTCATTTGCCTGCGGTATTTCAATTTTTCTAAGATGCGTTTCCTCATGATATGTCTAATAAATTCCAAAAGTCTCTTTCTGCTTTAAAGTAAGTGACCCTTTTATTAATTTTCCATAAAATATTATCAATGATCATATGATCCTTCTTTGATATTCTTAGCATTATTTTGTAGAAATGCAAATTGCCTGAAGTCTTCTCTTCACTATTTCTCAGTAGATTGTCAAGCATCAACCGGCCATTAATAGAATCTGTATTACATAGTCGGGTAGCATTCTTTTCTTTGTTTGTAATTAAATTTTTCTGCTCCTTAAATCTTGATGAAAGTAAAACATCGTTAAAACTTCCTTTCTTATGACTATACAAATGTATGAAGGCAATAAGTATTTTGCTGTGTTGTTTTTCTTTTTGAATATTAGACGATTAGAAAAACTTAATCAACATATTAACATACTTTTCTTCGTATTTTACATCTCACCGAATAATACATGGTTAATTATAAATTACTGTTTTATTTATAAATTGACAAGAAAAGGCCGAGGACTTTATGCAAATTTACGAACATTAGAATTTCAAATGTCTTTAAAATTTTCTCTATTAAATGAGATACATATTAATGACAAAATTCTCTCTGGAAATGTCATATAAAACATTTGTGAGTGTGAAGGATTTATTGCCTCCTTTGTCATAGCATTTATCAAAATGATGCATGGTAAAATATTCGTCATGGAATTTTTCCTTCAAATATATAAATTGTTTTAGAAATTTTATTTTATGTGAACTACTAAATTCGGTGGTCACTCCTATACAACCAATTGATAGAATATAGACATCTCCATATCTCTACAAATACACATACATAAAGTGTTTCCGGTTTAATGCGACAGAATTTAGTCTAAGTAGCCATTAAGGGTGTTGAGTTAGTCGTTGTCTCTTAGGTCTTTCCTTTTAAATTCATGAAATCGATTTTTCGTGGTTTTAACGAATACAATGTTTCTATTGAAGGGGCATAGATACTCTCCAACCAGTTGTAGGTTGTTGCTTTCTGGACATATGCTTTGAAAGAATGATCAGCGTAACAGTATACTGACTGAGGATGTATTAGAATTTAATTGCTATTTCTTGTAACTGGACGAGTTTATCAAATAGAATTGTTGACGTTGGTGTTAATGATTTATTAAAAGTAAAGTGGGGAGACAGCAATTAAAAACATTTTAAAAGATATAGAACAAAAATATAATTAAAAAATATCAGCATGCCAAAATGGATTTGCGTGGTTTCTTTTGATTATTGTTTATGTGTGATTTTATTGAATCTCAACAGAATTGTATCGAAACATTGGTTGTATATTTCAGTCATTTATGTCCAATATGTGAAACAAGTTTAATGTCGCTTTCTAAACATGACTGACAGGACAGAATTTTTCTTCTCATTGTTGCTATTTCATTATACTTTAGACTGATTGCCAAGTACGGCTGTAGAAACTGATCTCTTCAGTTTAATAACCCATAGTTATACGGGTCAATACCTATCCCAAATCTATATACGCAGAGGTGAATGTACCGAATTTAAAGAGAATTTAAACTCGGCTCTCTGATTTCTCTTTCCTAGTTGATATCCATTGCACCACAGCGCACTATATTTAGGAAAGTCGAATTAACAAATAAATGATTCGAGTTACTAATTACTTAATTTTTCGTCTTTATGCATTTATATATCATTATTCACTTTATAGAATTTTTTTCAATAAATGCAAGATTGATTTTTTTCATTCACAGAATACATTCAAATACTTTCCACACTTTCGTTCCAGCAGTTCAAGATTTTACCTCTAGTGAACATTATGTTGCTCTCGTGAAATTAAATCGCTTTTCATCCTCCAGTCTTTCAAATGTTAGAGAAAAATTCTATTCTTTTAGTTTTGTGCCCAATAATTGTCAGTTTGTGATAGATATTTTTCGTGGGTAGTTTCATAAGAAGAAAACCCTTAAATTAAGTGTCAATTGTCATCCACATTTAATCGAACAATACACTGTTTCTAACACCTCTCGTTTTCTTCACCGTCAGTCACGCCATTCATAAAAAAATATTTTAACACCACTACGAGGAGATTTCGAGCATTGCATTTGTTGAAATCTAAGATAAAATTATTTTTCGCTTAAAATGGGATATTAGTGGATATGGGAGTATTTTAAACAAACAATACAGTAAATTTGCATTTACAAAGACAAAAATATAAATACGTATTTATTAAAGATGTACTAGATTTTGAAGAATGTTTAGATAGGTAAACATATGGTTAATCAGAAAAAATAAATCAGCAAAACCAATCAGAATAACTGTTTGATTGATTCACTTACGCACAAATACCATTTGAATATGTAGGAATCTATGATTTTTCTATCAAGTTGTGAGTTAGATACTAATTCAGATATGAATCCCTTGATTATACAGAATTATATTGACTCCAATGTACATAGTTTAGCAAAGGTGAGTAGAAAACCATATACTTTTTATGTCAGAAAATATTGAATAAAACATTTCTGAACCAGTAATGTTTTTAAAATTTGCGAAATATATGCATGACTGTCAACCATTACATTTGCAGCAAAAAAGAAAATAAACCAGTTATAATTTAACAACAGAGAATTGTGGTTCTTTTGTATTACTAACTCTTAAACCTCTTTGGATGATCTGGAAAGAGATTGATAATACTTGGGAACATTAAGAAAAAGACAATAAACTAACTGTAAAAGTTACACCACATTTCTTACATCTTTCAGTTATAATACATTGATGATTAACCGTGAGCACAAACGGATTTGATTAAAAATAAGCATACAAAATGTTTGCACTTTACTTAATCGGACATGACTAAAAGAGTCTTTGCTGTGTTTAATGCCCGAATTCAATTTATTTGCCAATGTACAGGAATGATATATGTACAATTGGAAGAAAGGGCACGGGCGTTACGAGAGCTTTTAATATGATGCGATGATAATGTGGCACAGAAGAAAGAGATCCATTGTCCCTGCAACGTCGGATGGTTTCTCACCTTGTAACAAACGCAAAAGTTTTACGACATATGATAAGGTAGAAGTTAAAAAATGCAACTACTTTAGTTGGAATGCAGTTAACGTTTCGGAGAAACAAACAATGGCAATAAGCAATATTCTTCATTAATTTTTACTGCACCGTCTGCGTCAATTGAATTTTTTGTTCGAATATCATGGCATCAGACCTTGACCTACCCGTACCCGATTTTGAGTAAAGCGTTTTAGAGAAAGACATATAAGCAATCAAAAAACACCGAAATTATGTTTTTATTGATTTATGCCGAAACCCGTATATTGATTTCCAAAATATTTGTATACATCAAACTTCGGATCTTGACATATAAGTTACTGGTTGAGTTTTAATTTGAATAGGGTGTTTCGGTAGAGAGAAGTTCGTAAATTTTAAGCGTGTTGGTGATTTCTGCCGCATCTTTTATATCGATTGGAAAAATTTTGCGTATATAAAAATTTCATGTCATGATCAACAGGTGACCCAATTTTCAGTTGACATTTGACCAAGGGTTTGTGAAAACTGGTTAGAATACAGTCACACAAACACACACACATAAACACACAAAGATATAACTTTTTATGTATATAGGTATACGTACGCTCCTATTTTGCCTCTAATAATTGCAAATTCAACTTTTGCATAATTTCAATGAGTGACGTAAAGATTGAGTACAGGGATTTACAAGTAAGATATACTCCCTTATTTCTTCTTGATGTCAGTTTAACTAATACATCCTTTTTCATTTTTTCATCGACCAGGTTACTCCGGGACATAGGGGATCATGGATTCCTACTTGGCTCTGTCGGATGTCGCTTTCAATATTTTTCTGCTTGGTGTATTTCGTAAATTCCATTCTACCATGTATTTTCTGAAGTTTTTCAAATTTGTCACGCACTGCTTCCGCTTGTCTCTCTTTCTTTCTATCCGTCCAGTGAGTATTAGATTCTCTACGGCATTCTTTCTCATTATGTGTCCTACCAATCTCAACTGTCTATTCATTGTGATAAATATTGAGTTTTCGTCTCGTTCTCATCCTCTCAAACACCTCATCTTTGCTTACGTGTTCGGATCATGGTAATCTCAGTATCATTCTACTTTCTCCATCCTCTCCTTAATATCTGAGGAAATCGTTCAGCATTTACTACCATACAAAAAAAAAAAAAAAAACAGATATCACATAGCATTACAGCACTATTTTCTTTTTTTCTAAATGAGATTATTCCTGTCTCTCAGTACTCTTCTTATATTTTGAAATGCGTCCTTGGCTATTCCAGTGCGTTTACCGATCTTAATGTCACACTTTCAATCATCTTTCAGACGCTTCCCAGATATTCGAATTTCTGTACTTGTTAAATAGAGTCTTATAACCTGTAGGTGTCATTTTGTGTTTTCTTTTTGCTGTTGACCATACATAAAGTTTTTTTTAATATGTAAGCTTAGACCTTTCTTCTCACTTTCTCTTGCTGCCTTTTGTAGGACGTCTTGCATTTTCCTTTCCGTGTTAGTTATATGGAAATTAATTTCTTTAAGTTTCATATTTCGTTGATATTTTTTATGAAACCTTGAAATATTTCAAAGTTATTTCATTTAAATATTTTAAGTTTGAAATTATATTTTATATTCTAAAGTTAGGGAAGAAATATGGCTTCAAAAATGTATAAGGTATAGTATATAAAGAATTATTGATTCTTAGGTAGATGCAGATGGCTTCAAATACAATAAATCCAGAAAACGATAGCAACATCCCTACTCTGTGGATTACTTACTTCGATAAATATTTTTACGTCATTCAGGTTTATTTGTTTGATTATTTCTTTTTATTTATTCATTTTTTCTATTGCTGGTGAAATAAGATATCTCTATGCGGTGTCCATGCAGATGATAGTGTTATTATTTCTAATCTGTTAATATTTCTGTCTTTAATTAATAGAAACTGAGGAAATAAACGTGCGATTTTAATTTCAACACTCCCTATTGTATTATCTTATACAAAAATGTAATGCAGATGCTATAATTGATAAATTGTTGTCTAAATTTAACAAATACCAAAATGACCCTAAGGTATGAATTTAACATATATTTACTAAAAATACAAAATATCTTGATACAGTCTAGAGTAAATTTATTCAAAAAATCGCAATTGTTTTCACCCACGGCCTCCAGACGAATTTGTAATATTTTGGATATTTTCTGGATTGTCTAAGGTTATGAATACTTTGATAGTCATTGCCAACATTTGGTCTCACGCTCAATACTGCAAAGATTGATCAGGGAATTTGCAGTATGGGAGTTAGGTGGCCAAATGTGAAGAGGTAATATGGTTGCAGATATTGTTTGAGAATCATGACTGCATTTCCTTGTTTGTGTGACATGGTACAGAGTCGTTTTGCTAGACACAGTGTCTTCTATTAACCACAATCTTGACTCGGGTTATCACTAATTCTTCAAGACTAATGCTGTATGACTACGTGTTGTGTCTGAAACCCTCTGGAAAAATAATTGCCGGCATAAAGTCGCCACCACTAGTAATCATTTTACATAACATTCTTATCAACATTTAAATCATCAAACTCTTTCCGAATTCATTGCACTGTCTTCAGTTGGACACACAAATAAACTGTAATGTTAGTATTAGAGATTCGCGTGCGAATCGCAAGAACTATCGCATAATATTTCTAAATTTATAGCTGAGTTAGCTTCGACATAGTGTTCTTTTTGTTATTCATAGAAGAGACCATAGTGGCCCGAACTATGCTGTGAAGTTGACAAATGAAAACAAACAACGGGTATTGAAATATAAATAGAGACAATTTACCCATCGCACTTGTTGATTATAGGATTACAGCTACAACATACTACCCGTTGGTTTTGCACTTTGGGTAGCATGCAGGTTTAAACGGGATAGAATTTTAGGTCTCTACTCCAACCAGTTTCGAATTAAGAGTTGGCCTGCCAAACTGGTTTCATACTAAGATAAAAGGCTGAAGTCCCTTTTTCAATTTAACTCATCTAATGGGAATATACATGGATTATTATAATTCAAAATTTATGTGTACGAAGGCGAACACAGTAGTCAGGGTCGGTATTTGAACTCGACATGCCAGCTTGAATTTCTGCGTAGAAAATATTATGCCCCTCACACATCCTAAATTGAAATAATAAATAATAAAAGCCTTGATATATAAAAATATTTTATTCATCTTTTCTAGGCTGTTTTCCCTTTTTATACATATATGACAACGTTAGAATAATCTTCGTTTATGAAAATGATAAGTGCTTTAAAAGTATCCTTTTACTCTTTTCTGGAAACAATGTGTATCATGGCAACGTCGAAGCGAACAGTGAATAAGTAAAAATGAAAATGATATACCCATGAAAGTTATGTTTTTATTTAGCGTGAAGATTAAAATAGTGTTCAGAAAGCGGTATTGGACGGTATTTCTTCCTTCAACATTTTGGCGCCAATAACAAATTTGCAAAGCTGCCTCGAACTGAAGCCTCCTTACTGGAACAATTGTCAGTGGAACAACTGACAAAGACGCACGAAGTATGATCAAAGCACGAGGAGATACGCTAAAACGCTCAAGTATGTGATTGATGCCTTTGCCAGAATTATAGACGCTGTTTGTGAAGCATCTATTTTCAGTTAGATTCTTGGCAGTAGATCGTCAATCTAAGAAGGTAATCTTGCGGAAGAAAATATTAAATGCTTCTTCGTCCTTTCGATGTCGGGTCTGAACCTAGAAACGTAGATATAATTGTCGTTAGATTTACCCGTCTTTTTCTCTCGCTTCATTCTTGGCCTCTTGTAATTTTGTCGATATATAAATTCAAATATTGTACGAGTATGTTATTATCTTCAAAAGTTAAAATCTCAATAAAATGCATTGTTTTCTTAATACATTGTACTAGAGAAGATTTACTTAAATATAAATAGATCGATTCTTTTACACATTTTTAAATACCATGTCAGTTATGTTTTGATATACATATATATTTGTACTTAAACGTTCTAGTAATATGAAACTGACACAAAAGCAATTTTTGTTTGAGTAATCAAATGTATTAAGAACTCTATAATCTTAATTAAGCTTTCCTTAAATATATATGAAATGTGATGAAAATTGGGTGTCATACCATCATTTTGATCGCAAAATGTCAGCGGATTGAAAAATAGAATATGTAAATATCTATAACCGGCGAAAAATACTGAGCGTCATGGGTGATGTTTTGTTCGTGTGGTGAAGTTAATAGTCAAGTCGATTTTTTAAAACAAAATTTGACATCAATTGTACATTTATTAGTTCAGTAAATGTATTGTGTTCATAATATTATGGTCGGAAACACACTGCGGTTGAGAAGAAGAAAAACGTTAATTTCCCTATCATAATGCAACGCCACATACAGCAACAATAACAGAAAAAAGGTTAAATTTATTTGGTTAGTCAATTATATTACCCGGGAAAAGTTCACAGGACGATGTATCATCTGAATCAATTTTATACCGAGATTTAACGGGGGAAAAGCATGTCTGAAAATTTTCTTCACTTCTATATATGGATATCCTACTCTTTATGTATCGAAAATCTAATAACAGGTGGTAATATGCCATTGCGTATGACGGTGAATATCTACTTGAATAAAAATTTTCTTCACTTCTATATTTGGAGATTCTACTCTAAATGTATCGAAAATCTAATAACAGGTGGCAATATGTCATTGCATATAACGGTGAATATCTACTTGAATAAAAATATAAACTATATGTTTCAGAATAATGTCGATGAACAAAAACGATATTTAGTCATTAATCAACCTGATGAAATATTCATATATAACTTCATCGGGTTATGCTTGTCTAGTGCAAAACTTTAGGCCTTTCCAAATACCTTGATAATGAAGAGGATTTTGCTTTTTTCTGTCATGTTATATTCTCAAAATCAGATACTTTTACTGTGAGGATCCCTATGTAATAGGCCAGAGGACACTCGAGGAATGGTCTTGCAGATTAAAAGCATGTTTATAATGATAGGAAGTAAATAGAAATAGTAACGATAGACATGAACAGTTAAAGATGGCAGTGATCGAAGAATAATACACTTAACGGTATTCTACCAGGTGGACACCTGTTTAACTTTTTCAGTATGTCTTAACTATCTGGTATGTTGAATCCTGCATGTTTGTTTGTTTTGTTTTTTGTTTTTGTTTTTTGTTGTTTATTTTTGCTTGAAATTTTCGTCGTTTGAATTGTTCTTAACTTCTGTTTGAATATGTAACTTTTAGCCTTAATTTTATTTTGAAATTGAAGTTTTTAATCACTGGCATTAGTATTGTTTGTTCTTGATCTTGGCGTTTAAATTTCGTTTCGACTTTAACTAAGTTAAAACTTAATCTCTGTTTTTTTATTGGAGTAGACGGTACCCACTATCACCCGGTTTTACACTCCCACCACTTTTGAACGTGAGTAGATGTGATTGCCTTGTTTCTTTTTTAGGAAGGGGTATCCGGTTCACATTCCTTCTACCTCGGGTTTAGCATTAGTTCGGCTGGAAGCTTTTGGCAGTTATTGATCATTGTGGCAGCGCCTCTTCATTCTGAGATGGGTTTTTCGTTCCAGGTTGTCTTCCCCTCTCCAGGAAGGACTCCATTGTCCATATGCATGGGCTTGGTGTTTGTGTCGGCGAACACCTGCCTCCAGCCAGGGTAACATCTCTCGAATCCCTGGATCAAGCTTTCATGTGCTTCCGTCTCTCACTTCTAAGATCGATTAGCTATCTCTTCTTCCTCTGCCGCCCTCCATCCACCTCTAACTGTTCGTTCATTTCTTTTTTCCCAATTGGAGTAGATAGACTAAACTATCGCCCGGTTCACACTCCACCGACGTCTATTGAACAGGTGAAGAGGCTCATCCCTTGTTCCCTGTTTAGGATGTGTTTTCCGGCTTTCTCTTATGCAATCTTGTTACTCTTACGTAGCCCCCTGCACATCAGTGGCGTTATCGCCTTGCTCGGGGTGATATGATTAAAAAAAAAAAGGACTCGGTCGTCAGACCAGCGGCCCGCGTGAAGGAACTATTCGAGTTGAACATGGATATTTTCAGTCGAATATGGGTGGTGAATTTGCGACAATGTAAGTGGCATGACGGGTCATAACTCTGAATACTAGAAATGGCAGAACAAAAAAATTCAATTCCTCTAAGCACTTTCAGTGGAAGTAGCAACAGAGCATTGAGAGTCTTGCCACATCCTGTCTGCAGCAAATATGCTAAACGGTGGATAATATATTTTTTTTATTTTTTGTCTTCTGTCTGTGAAATGGATGCAGAATAGTTAGCAGCCATTCACTTATCTTACTGGCACGGTCTTTCCCACTTTATATTAATAGTAAAAGATTAATAAAATAGGAAAAATATTTAGGACAAAATAGCTTGAAGCTATAAATTAAAAACGTTCCTGAAATTATTTCAAGGTTCATAATATTTGTATTTTGTACACAATAGTATCCAAATAATCTTGATATGGCCATACATTAACCAACCTAAGCATACATCCACTTATTGAAAACCTCACAAACTCACACGAAATCATATACGCACACACATGCATACACAATAAATGTTTATTTCGGCATCATTTCCTCTTTTATACAAAATAATCAATGATAATATTCCTGTTAATAATAATCAAATCAAAAAGAAAATCCTTTCGCCCGATGTATTATATATATATATATATGAGTACAAACATTCACTCGCATATATGACAACACACATACACACACATAGTATATATATTCATCCGCAGACAGATCTGTTTTGCTGTATCTCAGCTCATCAGTACGGTTAGACTCCGATTGCTTTTAACCCAGGATTGAAACCCTACCGAAGCGGCGTCAGTCAGCGATTCTACCTCTGGGCTATGGGCGCTCGGTAGAAGACGGCAGACCTTTTTAACGAGCATATTATCATTATACACACTCAATAGCCAGAGTGCTCTAATTCATTAGTGAATGAGTGATGCTTATATATATATATATATATATATATATATATATATATATATATAAACTCGTGTGATATCTTTTTTTAGGTTGGGCCAGAAATGAATATTGGCCGTTATTTATTTTTAGATATGAAATCAGTATTACCAAACGCTTTAATCAAAAGCAACTGACATGATACTGCGGTTAAATACATTGCTTTCTACGTAAAACAAGTGTTATTTTTAAATGTTCTAGCGTCAAACAGTTATTAATTAATCATACAGAAGAGCGAATGCTGCCCAAATGAACAATTATTAAATTATATATATAGCTTAATTGCGATATTTTTATAGCGCCAAAGCTATAGTTTTCTGGTAGGTTAACTAATAAAATGTAATTTAGCTAGCAGGTTTTTATCGTAAAGTGATCGATATTGGGGTGAATAAAGAGCGTTCATAAATATAAAATGTTTCTCTTTTAGAACAGATTCATGTCGACTTCAAAGTTTCGTAAGAGCACCGTCATGATATTCTCAGTGAATCTGATCTATTAAAGAAACAAACACTTTGTACTTTATATACAACGTGTGTGCAAAAGACGTTTAACGCATCTCATAGTTGTGCCACACTGCCACTTACTTTGATTCTAGTAAAGAATGTTGATGCATTCACAGATAAATCTATCATGTTAATGCGAATTGTATTAATAATAATATGGTACCTGTAATATTTATTTAACAGATTCAAATTCATTAAATGTACACCATTTTATTACCTATTTTATTTCATGTCATATTTGAAGAAAAGTAAATTCAAATATGAGTTGATATTATTCAGTAAAAATAAAACTGATGGTGGACTTAAAAATAGCATGCATTTAATTCTTAATATGTTGCACGAGCACGGACAAATAAAACTAGATTACTTGAAGCCTTTCAAGAGCTGCAACATCTAAAATAGACAGCTCACGTAAATCGAAGAGAAAATCATGGCATAACCAAATGCTGACATTCCACACTTATTCAAACAAAAGTTTAAGAAGGAAAATACTATCAATACTGTAAACAAGTCTAAGAGCTAATGTTGTTGTGAAACTTCTTTTTCCGAAAAATTGTTTCAAGAAAAAACTTTACATTTTCAGCCGTCAGCAGTACTGTCAGCTTGATCAATGTATGTGAAAATGTTTCTTTATAAGGAAACGGGATATATTATCGTTACTTTAATCATTGTATTATACTTCTCGAACAAAAGCGTACGTTTAATAAACTGGAAGTAAATCTTCTGGCGGAGAAAATTTTTTGATATTATAAACATGGTTCTAGTGAGACAGGATTTGTGGGAACTTATTTGGTAAAGCTACCATTTGTGTTTAATACAAGAGTATACCCTTCTGAATATTATTTACACTATTTGTATTCGAACACTTTTCCCTATATATGTTATTATAACAACGTTTCTGTCGTTATGCTTTGAAGATTTCATTGATTTGAATAATTCCGAACTGAACATCTTATCAAATCTGCAACAGAAAACAGCTGTTTTCGTTCTACTTTTTACTAGATCTTCGTTTAATTTCCTTACATATTTTTCTCCAGTGGACAGTGAGTCCGAGTTCACACGGCCTTGGCCGGGGATTGTAATCACCATCGCCAAAATAAGGATGAGACGATATATACCTTATTATTTGTAGTATAACGAGGAAAGTCTATCCGCCTGATTTAAATAACAAGTTAATTTCAGAATTATCCAAGGGTTACTCAGATTGGTAAAAACCTGATGAAGGATGGATAATACAACGGCTGAAACGTTGTGATTAGTGCAACGAACTTGACGACAAGTGTCCGAATTATAATAGTGTAAAAATACCGCATCTTCCAAGAAATTCAGAAAGAATCTTATACTTATATTTTATTTTATGGCGTATTTTTTCTTCACTGTTACTATCTCTTCCACTTAGTGATGTATCTGTCATTGTTTTCTCCACTGCTCTTCTTTCATTACTGTGTTGTATGTATATACGATTGTATTCATTTTAATGTTTCTCATCACGATAGCTGGCATCATGAAATATTAAAGTACATTTGGTTTTAAGCAGAGTGACAAGATCTTTTTTCATTACCTGGCATCAGTTTCTGTTATATACTTTTTTTAGAAATGTATGTCGGATTTATTAAATTTTACAGGCTTTCCTCCATATGATACTATTATTTTTCTTCTTCCAATATGTCATCTGCTGTTTGTATTCTCTTCTGTAAAATATTAAACTGAATGTTACTTTTGCGTTTTTAGAATTAATTTTACATTGATACCGACATGGAGACTAATGTAGGTAATTTCACATTTCATCTTATTTCAAATTATACTAGTTGCAAAATACTATTCATACATTCGTATTATTTATTTAACTAGTATTTTTTATTTTTTCTCTTTATGTTTTCCCAATTTACGTGTATAAAAGTATTTCAAAATCTGCTTAAATAGATTCGGTGCAACAATTTTCACTTACATAACCCTTTACCAATTTCTGTTTAGACGTTTGCTAAACACTGCATTCATGGTCAGGTTAAATATAGCCTGTGTTTTTCCGAATCTTATATTTTCGCATAAGCACTATAAGGGGAGATAGAAGCTGTTCATATCCGATCAGTGCCTAGATACTAATTATGTTAAATTCAATTTTTAATTATTTATCAAAAAAGCAGTAACTTAATTTTATAAGATTTAATTCCCATGATCATCCAGTGAACTTAAATTCAAAACTATTAAACTGTCAGTCTGAGATATGCACCTGATGATTGCATAATGCATGATATTCCCAGTCCTGCCATCGACGTTGAACAATATGTATATTTATTAATATATAAATTATAAGTTATTTCATACATGAACACACTTACATTAACTGTTGTATTATATTACTATACACTATATTTATGTGCAACTTTCTATTCATATTTATTAATTCACATCGATATATATATATATATATATATATATATATATATATATATCCGAGTGAATAGGGAACGAGGAAAAAATTTCAACGTTCAAAATATTAATTTAAATAGTGCTCGATATATGATATAGAGCTGTGAATATTTATGTTCAAAGAAATCCCTAATAGATATGTGTTCGATTCAATCCATGGATAACCCCAAAAATGAAAATTGTATGTCGGAAACACCATGAACGTATTTAAAAAGCGCTTTTGCACTTACCTCTCATCATTCAATAACAAGGAAAAGCAAAATATGACGTCTCTTTCCAAACACTTTTAGAAGTTAAAAAACGAAAATAAAACAATTAAATTTAAATGGAAAATCCTAAAACAAGCAAGAACAGCTAAATCAATAAAGGAACCAAGTTTCCTTTGTCTTCAAGAAAAACTGAAATCATTAAATACATGAATAGCGACAAACTTTTAAACCAGAGGCATGAAACCACAGTAAACTGCAAACATATTAAACAACTAACCTTACAATCATGCTAAAAAATACTACAAAACCAAAGCTGGGATACCTTGACACGATAAATCTTTATAGTACTACCAACACACCTACATCAAATTTTACCTATTACACACCACAAACTATAATCTAATTTAAAGTTTTATACAAAACGGTGATTTCTTAAATTCAAAATTAAGGTTAAATATAAAAAATAGATTAATTATAAAAACTATGTTTAAATACAAAAATATATTATATAGTTGTACAAATAAACGTTAAGTATAGTTTCAATCCCGTCGCTTCCCACACTTTACACTTCCTTAATTTCCAGCTGTAATTAACCCAAAGAAAAAAGGATTGCCAGGCGGCCATAAAAACATATAACTATGTTCTAATGTTAAATTTGTCTACAAAATTTCTGACACTTTCATTAATCAGCTATACCCCCTACCCACGCCACTTTTTTCAAAATTTTAACGGACAATTTACAAGACATAATCCCTTACCAAATATGAGTAACGAGGCCTTCCATTCTTTTCTACACCACCTGATGAGACATTGTAAGCCCAATGTTGAATTAAAATGTACAATTTGTAATCGATATCTATACAAAAGACTTGTACATGTTCTGAAATATAATTTATAATACATACATATATATATACATATATATATATATATATATATATATATATATATATATATATATATATATATATATATATGATATTTACGGTGTTTCGACTGTTAGGCCTCTTCAGTCATAGATAAGAAAAACTAATGAACGTTTCCCATATAAATGAACACCGGAAAAAAGTAGTAGTAAAACTAGGGGAGGAAAAAATTCTAAAGTAGTACACAAGGATTTCCTTCTACGAGAAAGGTGGATAACAGGCTAAATTAAATAGTTTCATCAGGGTTCGTAAGTACCCAGCACGTTCTCTTTTAAATGACTCTATTTTGACATTACTTCGCTTCTCCCGTTTTGTAATAATGTTTTTTTTTATTTCTAAATATAAATAATGGCCAAATTTCCTTCCTGGAACAACCTGAAAAAGATATCACACGAGTTTATGTGTGTGTGTGTGTGTGTGTGTGTGTGTGTGTGTGTGTGTGTGTGTGTGTGTGTGTGTGTGTGTGTGTTTGTTGTCATATATGCGAGTGAATTTTTGTACTCTATATATATATATATGATAATAATAACTACTTAAACTCTGTAAGAATGCACTCCGTAAATTTATGCCAATATAAACTCTCGACAACAAACAGAACCTAAATCCGTTACAATCCGGCGTACTAAGTCGTCGGATAAATAGGGAGAAAAAAAGAAACCAGCGGAACAAGAACAAAAAATTAAAAATTCCGCAGTAAAGAAAAAAAAAACCAAACGGAACCAAACACAAGAAAAAGTGCTCGATACGAAAGTACTAAAATACAATAGTAGAGCAAAACCCACGAAATATATAGATATATATAATGGATCGGGCGAAAGGATTTCACGTGACTTAATCTTTGATTTTATTGTTATTGACAGCAATATTATCACTGATTTTTTTAATACTTACAGGTTGTGTAACTACTTACGAGTTAAAAACAAAATTGCCCATCTTCATACAAGTTCTAACCTAATGTTTTAGATGAAGGTTGCATTCATGTCATTAAGCATAATCAATCTCTTTGACTACTAGTTATGGATTATAATTTAGGGCAGTTTCTGTTTTCTAGCTAAGGTTCACAACGTTTTCCAGAAGAATAATTACGTTAATTCAAATCATTGGGTATTTTCACAGGAAATAATTCCAGTATCCTTCCTAGTAAACCATATCAAGCCACGGACGATAAAGAAAGAAAATCTATGGAAAATCCTGGGAGCCAATTTCCTGGAGACATACCGATTTCGTAAAATACCACTATCGATTATATATTACGCTAATATTACCTTGCGTAGGCCTCAAGTTATGTTTAACCTTATAGAAAATGGTCAATAATATTTCTTTGTTAAACATTTCTCATGTAGAAAGTTCCATGGATATTTATTTATCTAAGTCACGTATTCTACAAGAAATGAATAACAGTTTCATATAGAGGAATCGGTATAGAATAAAACAAATTGACTAAAAAGTTTTTATTTTTCTAAGAGTCGCTCTAATGAAAGCAGTTTGGTTCGCGGCCAAATCTCATTGAATATCATAGTAAATGTTCAACATAACATTTATTTTCCAAGGAGAAGAATGTTATAAAATAAAGGAAATCGCCATAAATTACATCTATGTTCTGAAACATTAATGCAAACCATTGAGTCCTGAATCACTCACTTGAATTACATTTTACTCTATGTGATGTAAACTGACGTGGATATATAATCATTGGTTCCTGAAAAATGCATCAACATCTTTGATCAGAAATTCTATACATTATTTGCCAAAACTTTAAAATAACATTATTAGGATTGTATATGAAGAAAAAGCGATTTAGTTTCTCTCGTAATTAATCTCTCAATTTTTCTGGTGATAAACTAGTCTTGTGTTATACACGCAGATGACAAGCAATGACAGGTTAAGTGGTGATATCTGTAATCATCTAGACGAGACCTAACAATAAATATAACATTACTCCAGCCATCTAATCTATTCATGTTAAAGAGCAGATGATTTTTTCAATGGTAGTTCTCATGACAATGGAAGGTTAAGCTTGTTTCCGTTCAAGAAACATTCGACATTTATTGGCCGATCAGTTGGTATTAGTGGTCTACGGAATGTATGAAATATTTCCCAAAATATTTCCCAGTTTCTTAAAGACACTGTTATCTAAACTTATTTTATAAATGGAACTTTGTCTGTGTGTCTGTGTGTGTATCCGTTACCTATAGACTTCAAAACGGCCGAACCGATTTTCTTGAAAATTTACACATTTTTACTATAAGTGTCTGCGAGTGTTCTTAGCTAAGATTGGTGTCCAATAAATATCGAAAATCGATAATTGAAAAAATCGGGTTATATTAATCAAATTTGATATACTCATAGACAAAGACATAAGAAACGATATTCAGAAGTTTCAAGGTTGTAGTACTTACAATAGTGCAGAAAATCGATAATATATATATATATATGTATTTGGCAAGATGTTTGTGTGTGTGTTTGTTTATCTGTCTGTATGTCCTTTAACAAATCAACAATTTTTATCCGATTCTCACCAAACTTCAAAATTTAACTTATATCCATTTATTTTTCTTTCAGTCTATGGTTTCGCTTTAACTGGAAACAAGTATTACTTTTTAGTCTTTCGTACTAATGTCCAAAGTGTCTGAGCTCCAGGATCATGGATTCGTCATAAAGCTTTCATTACACCCTAGCAACGCCGGGATATATTGCTAGTAAGATATAGAACAATGTTATAATCTGTTATAGCTTTAAAAATACACTGTTATTGCTCTTTTTTATTATTTATGCGAGTTTCCTGTCTGATAGTTTTATTAAAGTAGTATGAAATGTCGATATTTTAAATATGTCAGGATTTTTCTTTTTAATTACATGTGCTATGTATTAGTCATTGCTACATTTTGGTATATTTTAAGGTTTTATGTAGCAGTAGTCTAAAACGATTGCTAAATGTTTATGTCCTTTAATACATAAAACATTTGTTCCTTTGAAAGCGGTTCTTCAATTATATGAGGAATTGTTGTGTATAGCTGATAATTTGGACATTTATTAACGAGTAAGATACCGTTCTCATCATTCATATGAGAGTAGAGATCTAACAATGCTACATAAGAACATTAATCATATTATTTGGCTTTTACTTTGATTTTTTAATCATGTCTTGGTATTAGACAAAGCTATGTTGAGCGTACCATATCCTGTGTTGAATTCCCTTGTATACTATGCTACTATGATGGTTTCAGTGAATTTTCTAGACATTTCCTGGTCTTTTGTTACCTGCTGTTCACCCTGGATCCTTCTAAATCTGAATTGACAATTATTGAAATACTGTTGCCACTCATAAAACAATATTCAACATAGATGTTGTCATGAATCTTACATTTTTTCAAAAGCCGGATGTTAACCGCTCAACGCCCTAAATGAACCTGCGGTAAAACTTTTTTTCTACGGTAAAACCTCTCTGCGTAACGGCTTCATGCATGCATCAGCTTTAACCAAAACACAATGGAAAATATATTATGAGCGGTCAGAGGCAATCCCACTTAAAAACCGAAACTTTGATTTCCATCAGATTGAAGGCTATATATACTTAAATTCAAAAAGGCATGACACAGACTAGTATTTGTTATCAATACCGACATGTTGAACGACAAGAAACAGCACAAGTTTCATTTTAATTCAATTTCACCAAACTCTCTCTCTGTCTCTCACTATGTCTCTGTATCTCTGTCTCTCTGTCTCGCTCTCTCTCTTTCTCGCATCTGAATACCACATTTGTTTGTCAAAAGTTTTATATACCTTAACATGTATTTTTAAAAAGCTCACTTGACGTTTGTATCTAGAGCAGAACCTCTTAACAGACTGATTTAAGAGAAAGAGCAAAAATATTGCGTTATCTGCGCACACATTTCCGTTGAATGGTACAATCACAGCGTGTATGTGGCGCTAAGCTTAAGATAAGACTCGTATATAAAAACAGAGACAGCTGAGGGGTAATCAAACACAATTATTAACGCGGTAGTTGTGGGCTTAACAGTTCTTTATCATTATTATGATAACTATGACGCCAAAATTAAGATTACTGACAGGAGAGAGGTCATCAGGTGAAGGTCTGGGAGAATTATCCGCTGATATTTTCCATTCATCAGAACATCTGCATCACTGGAATATTTCATAGCGCAGAGTGCAGAATTGATTTTTATTGTTTACTTCCACGCCCTTCATTCAGGCTTTCATATCTCAAACGGTTACTGATAAGGAAAATTTCACATTTATTTCCTGTAGAAATAGCGAAAATGTTTTTCTTCATAAAAAGAAAGGAACCTTTGCAAAGAAGATCCATCAGCGCAAATAAAATATAATCTAATTTTTTTTAAGTATATTGTTTTTTATCCGAATGATTTTTTAAATGATTCCGAAGCGATCAGTTCCTCGCGTAATGATGAAAAAAAAGAATACTGAAAAACAACTTATAGTGAAAGGTAAAACGAAGATAGCATTTTATATACATAAAATATTTTATAAACTATTTCTAAGCTAGAATTTTCAATTATGAAAATATTGTAAGTAGGAAAAACTAGTCATTTATCCGTATAACGCGCCATGAAAGATAATGTTAAATTCTTTCCTTGCAATGCAACAAAAATCAACTTTATATATATTAACATAGAAAATTGACGTTTATGCAACAAAACAATCATTCAACTTTTGTAAAAGAACAATGTGAATGTACATGTGATTAAAATATCTTTTATTTGGATATATATATATATATATATATAGAGAGAGAGAGAGAGAGTGAGGAAAACGCAACACATAACTAAACGGTTATAAATAAAGAATTTATGTCAGGAAGTTTTACACTTATTTCGTTCAATTAATATCTATTGATCTATTTTAATTAATTGATATATCATACTAATTAATTGAAAACTTATTACTTATTCTTTTCCGTTTTAACGGTTTGTCATTCTCTCATATATATATATATATATATATATATATATATATATATATATATATACTATAGTCATCCGCAGACAAATGTGTTTCGCTGTATTACAGCTCATCAGTACGGCTTAGACACCGGTCGCTTCCTAACCCAGGATTGAAACTCGACCGAATTTGCGTCAGTCGGCGATTCTACCCCTAGTCCACGAGCGTCCAGTAGAAGAAGGATATATAAAATATTAATTGTTGTGTATGCGTAGGTTTTATAGACTTCCGTTTGCTCCTATCCTTTGTAGCTATTACATATTTCCTCCTGAGAGCTCACCCTAACCCCGATCCATTATCCTCTTGCTTAAGACCATCAAGTACGTCTTGCGTTGCTTTCCTCTGCCTCTCTTTTACCCTCTCTGACAGTGTTACATTCTCCAAACCTTCTTTTTGATTACTTATTCCAAAACATCAGTTGTCTCTTCATGATGCCAAGTATATGTTTCTTTTTCCCTTGCATCCTCTACAGAAACTTGTTGCTCACAAGTTTGATGCACGGTATCTTAAGCATATTTATGAAGAACCATATTTCTGTTGCTTCAACAGTTTATTTTATCCATCAAATTTTCCAGCATTCGCTGCCATACAAGAGGGCATATATCACCTAACAGTTCCGTACTCATTCCTTTCTTCTAATGAATCTACCTGTCTCTGAGTAATCCTAGGCGATTCCAATACACATTCGGGTCTCACTTTCCCTCCTCTGTTAAAATATTTATCAGGTATTTAAATTTCTGTCATTGCGCGATTATCAGTACCCCATTTTGTAGTTGACTTCTTAGGTTTTTGTTTTAACTGATGACCATGCCTTTAGTTTTCTTGTAGTTTATGTTTAGATCTTTATCTTTACTTTTTTAGCTACTTTTAGTAGGAGGTCATGTAGATTTCTTTCCGTATGTATATGTATATATATATATAAATATGTGTATATTTATCTCTCTCTCTCACTTTCTCTCTTTCTCTCTCTCTCTCTCTCTATATATATATATATATATATATATATATATAATATTTTCTCAATTTGCTGTGTTCATTCAGAAAGTAGGCATTCATAGATTTAAATTCTCTGTTAACCCCCTCTCTAGATATCTAATTTTCTTTTCTTGTGTAATTTTTGTTTCTCTGACATGTATTAGAAATTTTGGAGTCGTTTTTTGCTGAATTTTGTAAAAATGTCAGTACTTAGTTGCATCAAATATGTGTGTGTGTGTGTGTGTGCGTGTGTATGTGTGTGTGAACTTTATCCAAGCAACACAGTGTCTCTAAATGAAAAATTCTCGATTGACATATTTATAGAATTAATAACTCTCATTAGGTATTAAGATATGTATTTCTACTAAATTATATTTTTGCTTCTAAAATCTGAAGACAATAATTTTTCTGTAATTAATGTTTTTTAATTACGTTCATTTTTTAAAATACGGACGATATTTTAATAAATACAAAGTGAAATTCATGTCAAACATCTCTGGCAAAAGTATGTTGTATTAAAGGAACTGTACGAATTGGCAAGGATCGAACATTCATTCTCTTTAACTTGCGTCATTACAATTTAGCCAGGGTAGGCTTTCATTGTACACGGCATGAAACAAAAGAGTGTTCTCTTATCATATACAATTTTACTTTTTTATTTGAAATTTAAAAACGGTTTACTCTTGTGTCTTTACGTTTTGCTAGATTAATATGAACCGACAAGCTTTTAAATAATCATGTCCTACAACTTTGTGTAATTTTAGCAAACGCTTCACCAAAGCCGTTGCCAAAAGGGTGACCAACTACATATTTGTATAATATACTAAAGGTTACAGTTCATCCAAAAAGTACTTTATGTATTTAATTTTTAATACGCAGTCTTTCAATTTTGGGACAGCAGCATTAATTAATTAGACGTATTAACATTTTGTTATTATCGAATTTCATAAAACTGTAGTTGATTTCATTGTTTATCTCAAATACACTTATTTAGTCATTCATGTCCCGTAAACACTACGGCCGTAGCACTCCTAATGGTGTACTTTGATATTGTGTTTTCTTTTAGGAATCGTTTTTTTTTTCTAATGAGTTTCTAGCCTTCTTCTGGAATTCATAATTATCTTTCTCTTAGCTCGGTTCCCCAAAAAAGGCAAAGAGGTTAATTTTATCATATTAGTGATAGAGACGAATATGTATCATGTTTTTCCTAAGTGTATTTTCGAAATTATTATTATTATAACATCGATCAGGATTCTACCGTTGTCTGCATTTAACTATAATGAATCATATTGTATAACGTAATCAAAAGTGATATTTTCATAAATCTGTAAATATTATTGAATTTGTATTAACATAGGATATTTTTAAAAACCCATAATAAATAACGAAATTTTGTAGATACCTCTAGTTAATAAGTGCGTTTATATTATTTATCATAATTAATAAAGCGTTTTACTGTGAGTCTTTATGGGTTAACCTATTTTTATTTCTGCGCTATATTCATAATACCAAATAAACTTTCGCTATTTTAAGTGGATGTTTAAAATATATTAGATTCGCCATACTGAATAATGTCCGTACATTATTTGTACAATTTTCAATTTAATATGGGAACTCTCCTCATCTCAGCATACATTCTGTAATTTTATTCATATATGCGAAGAAAAAGAAGATTCAATTCACATGGGTAACATTATTTTATTCAGTTTAAATTTGCTTTCGTCTGTCGTTGAAAATTTTAGGTTGATAAAACCGAATGTCAGAAAGCGTCTTCTAAAATTATGACCTACTATTATTTCTAATCCATTTTTCACGAAGAAATTTAATGCTATATATCTGCACAGAACATGGCACATTCCATATATCTCTTCCGGCGTAGACAACATTTAGTCTGAAATTGCTATATTCATTTCATTGTATTCTTTCTTTTATGAGGGCCGATGATTTTAAAAAGCAGAATTTTATTATCTATTTTGTGACTGAAATTTGTTTTATGGTCTTGTTTTTTTTTATTTATGTATTTATTTACTGCTTTAAACTTTATGTTTTTCTTTGTCGCTCTATCTTCAGTTCTTCAAATGGCTTCTTCTTGTCATGTATATTTGTTTCTTATTATCTTTTCTGCCAACTTATATCCATCCTTTCCTCTCTTATTTATTTTTTATCTCTTCTTGTATATTTCTCGTTTTGATGTGATAAATTTTTCGGTTTGTGTTTCTTTCTATCAATAAGTTTTCCATCTCATCCAATTCCTTTTATTCCTTTCGTTTTATTTTAGCTTAATTCGTACAATGAATACAGAAAAGTCTATCATCATTATAAAGTTAAGAGATGGGTTAGATTAAGAATTACATATAATCTTTTGAATAATTTATACACGTTTTTATTTTATTAAACGCAAATCTTTGACTGATATATGCGCGCCATTATCATATGTAAATTTTATCACTTAAATATACTGATGTCTTTGAGTTTGGTGAAGATAATTCTAAAATCTTAATATAAATATCTTTCAGGTACATATTAAACCAAAAACAACAGCAACCTATTTATCAGGCAAGTAATTACATATGCTGCTTCAGATCCGAACGTCTACTTCATTTTAGACGTAATATACATAACATAAAATAAAATATTTTGTGATGTAGTCGGCTTTTTCTGTTGCTACAGTAAGAGGCTTACTCCTGCTGCCATATGTTGATATTTCTAAAATGTGGTATTGTAAGTACTTACATCATTCTGACTGTTGTTCTAATATTTATCAGCATAATCATGATGCTTGCCTGAGACAACATGAACCAGTAGATAAAAGCTTTAGTTGAAGTAATCCACAAGAATTGTGAGTTTAAAAATTGGCCACATCAGAAAGAAACACAGTTTGGAGAGTTAAGTTACAAAATGGAATTAACTGAAACTGACATATGAAGAAAAAGCCTGACACGCAGAATTAGAAAAATCTATTCCATTCAACTACATAAAAAGTTCGATTCGAAATTCTAAAATATATCCCCTGAAAAAAGTCGGGAACAACGTGAACATGACAATAAAGATGCGGACAAATATCTGAATGATGTAAGCATTTAAAATTTCTTACGAAAAATATCACTAATTATGACATCAGTCAGTCAGTTAAGAGTCATGCGTAATACACGCTTGAGCGATCATGTCTCGAAAGAGATATCACTGACAAGCAGAAGGTTATCCCAATGTAGGTTGCCATTGTTTTCTGCGGTAAACTGGTTGTCAGCCGGGGCTATATAACCCAATCTGTTATGTTATTTAACCCATAACTGAGGGAAAGGGACGGATTAATACATTTCCCAAGGATACTTGCGCGTAAACATCACGCATCTCATTTTCGAACGTCCGTGGCATCCGTAAACTTGCAACGTTGATTCATTCATCAAAATAAACTCGCCTGACATTACCCATGTATTTCATCCTCTGATTTCTATATCTCTGATTATCTTCTCCTCTCTAGGAAGGACTCCAATATCCATAGTAGAGAATTGGAATTTATGTCATTGAACATTTCCCTCTAGTTATGGGTATTTCTCGTGAATCTCCTGATAATTTCTACATGTATCTCCATCTCTGTCTAATAAGTTCGGTTAGCTATCTTTTTATTCTGTAACGCACCCTTTCATCTACTGACTGCTCTGTAATTGTCAGTAT
Organism: Ascarosepion bandense; assembly: GCA_037127315.1. NCBI lineage: Eukaryota > Metazoa > Mollusca > Cephalopoda > Sepiida > Sepiidae > Ascarosepion > Ascarosepion bandense. Next base: position 3,920,576 of record JBBBDQ010001401.1, read on the forward strand.
CTCTAAAAATATAGATAAGGCCTTTTCCTCTCATCCATTCTCCTATATTTTTGTGTATGAAGACTCCATTGCCCAACTTGCCAAATGGAAGGAAAAATCAGTCTCATACCATGAAACTTTCAATCACCCAATACCCTACGCAAATTGCTGATTCTCAACACGTTTATGTAATAACGAATGGAATTGACTTGCTACTCGATCTGTTTCTATCCATGACTTTTGCCATATTATGCAGCTTTGCCCTCTTGGAATAAGCTCTTGTTTCCATTAATATAACTTTTTACATGCACGCCGCCCAGGAACCCCAGACCAGCAGAATAAATTACTGCTACCAAGATTTTTTGAGTGACGTCCCTTCGAACAAAGTTTTTAGTCATCCATTTGAGGACTGTGCGTCCGAGGTCTCTTCATGAGGTAAAGCTGTCATAAGTGATTTCGTCCAATCCAGGAAGTTAAGATTTAAATCCAGTTCGTCTCCCTGGTCCTCCCCTGCTTGCATGGATGCTATTGCTCACAGCATTCAATTCTCCCGGCTTTATCGGAGCCACGCGTCTAACCATAATACGCGCTTTTCTTAATCAGTGCAAGAAGATCCTAAAGGATGTTAAGCCGTTGTTTGCTGAAATTATGAAACTGCGTAAAACATCTCGCAAGTTTGGCTGTAAAGACTACTCGCGGCTCTGGAAGAATAGCTTAAATAACAGCAAGCACTCAGTTCCCTCTTTAATAAGTGACTTTGAGGTCCCTGCATCTTCATCTGACAAAGCTGAAAACATTGCTTGCAAATTCACTATCGACATGACATTTAATTCGTCTGGGGTGTCCACGTCCGAATTCACACGTAGAACTAAGTTTCAACTTAGTGACGTTCATGTCCTGAAGAAATGTGTCCCTGAACTCCCCGATCTCCTCTGCAAACTACTGCCTTTCAGCTTCTTGCTTCCCTGCCTTCTTGCTCTGTTGTTCCTGTATTTAATAACGCTGGATAACTCTCAAATCCATCTAATTATCTCCATATCAGCATTCTACCGGTTTTTTTGGTAAATTGCGCGAAGATATTATTAGTGCTGAAGTGCTTCAATGTCTCACAGTTCGTGGCCTCTTCTCCTATAAACAGCATGGTTTTCACTTTACCAGGTATACTGCGGATATGCTGATGACCATCACATAGTATATATACCAGGCTCTTGATAAGAACAGCGAAGTTCGAGCTATTGCACTAGATATCTTCAATGATTTTGAGAGAGTCTACGCATGGTACATGGCTATGGTATAACTGGATGATAGTTTGACCTAATCAAGTCTTTCCATTCAAATCGTGTAATGAAAGTATTAAATGGACATGCTTTCAAATACTGTCATACGAATGCAGGTTAGAATCAAAGCTCTAATCTATGTAGCATTTTTCTGATTTTCCTCAAAGATCTCCCCGATGTAATCTGTTCTCAAGTAGACATTTATGCTGACGACACAACAATTAACTCCCGGCCCGATAATAAATCTACCGAAGTTGACAAAGCAAATTTCTTAACTTATCTCTAAAAGGACATTCAATCTGTAGTGAACTGGGGTAAGGAATGACTAGAATATTTCAATGCTTCCAAGATAAAGCTGCTATCATTTAACCAGCATAGACAACCGCTTCTACCGAGCTTAAAAATTGATCCGGCTGGTCTCCCTGAAATCAAAACACTGCAACCCTTAAGCATAACTCTATCGACCGACCACAAACAGAATAACTACATTGCATCCATAGCTAAATCTGCTGCTCGGAAGACTGTTTCCTGTTTTAAATATACGATTTTTTCTTGTCTAAATTCATCTTACACATGTCTTAATTCACCCGTGCATTAAATACTGCTGTCAAATCTGGTCGGGTGGCCCTGCTATTCATCCCGAGCTTCCTGAAAAAATCCTACAAAAAATCTGTTAACTCAACTTCAGTTATTTTCTACTAGACTAGCGGTTACGTCAAATCATTTTACAGTGAAACCAATCACTTGTAACAGCAACTTCTACTGTCCCGCTTCTTTGCTCGCACTTCCTGCCTGTGGAATTCTTTTCCGTATACTTGTTTCCGTGAAAGCTACAATCTCCGAGAATGTAAATGCAAAGTCAATTGCAATCTCTTACATTCTTAACTCACATCCTTTCTATGATGACACATGTATTGGGTTGTTTTTCCTTCCCACTCAGTTTTCATGCAGCGCTATTCACACTTGTATACGCACCCTTTTGTAACTCATCATCTGACTCCCCTGTTCCTTGCTCATCACTCACGTCTTCTGTAAACCCTGTGCAACAGTCGCAGTTCTGCTTTCCCTGTTGTAATGTGATTAAAAAATATTAATATCATTGTTTTTGTTTGCAAGATTAATTTGGAATTGGTGAATTGTTGTATTGTCTGGCCTGTAACTGTCAATCCGATCCTTCCAGATTTGATAGAGTACACCATATTTTTGTTGGGTGATAATTTATCTTCCACTCTACAACCATTTGCCTACAAACGCAGTGTTGCAAAGCTATTAGTGAAGATGTTCAAATTATAGAGTAAAGAATTACCACACTATATAATATGCTCCCGTGTAAGTGCTTTCACGAACATCATAATTTTTTCATGTCTGAGTCTCTATTTGTATTCATTATCAGTTAACCGTGAATGAATTTCAAGCATTCTTTTGAGTACAACTTTGTAAAAGAAAAAAAAACAAAATAATCGAAAGAGTTAATTGAATTTCACGTGTTTGTCAGAGTAATTCACAGTCTAGCCACAAGTAGACTTTTGTTGGCTTAATATCTGTTTCAAAGAATCAATGATGCTATAGAGATACGAAATCTTTATAATTGGTGTGTCAGAGATTTATTAATGAATTGATATTACGCTGAAATTATTGATCCGGCACAATGTGTAAACTGGTACTCTTTGCAACTAAGTGTATCTGAAAATTAGTAGTGTACGTACGGGTGTTTAATGAGTAACAAAAAACAAGTGTAATGTTGGCGAATATAATAATATTATATAATTAGTTATCGGTTTTATATAGGTTATTTCCTTTTATTTGATTAAGCTGTCTTCATCTTGAATACGTAACTTAATATTTCTAGTTTATTGATTCATTTTCGTGTCTTCTTTTGGTGAACTTATGTTAATGCGTTCGCTTTCCGTGTTGGATTTTACAAATTCTTGGGTTGATTTTGTTTTTGCAAATGATCAAATATTCAACAATTCTCTTTAAAAGTATTTGGTTTCATAAACCTGAATAAAAACAATATCATATTCTCGTAGTGTTTCAACTTTTCAAAACTCCTGCCACTTTGGCCTAATTTAGTCACTGCTTGTAGCTATAAATAAATAATAATTTTATTTGGATTTATAAAATGGCTAAGATTATAGTCATATAGAATTCCTTTTTCTTCAGCTTATGCTTTACGCTATCAATTCAATGATAAAGTGTCGTAGAGTTACACGAAAACATGACTTTTACTTTAGACTATTTCATTCATAATAACATTGCTATTTTCTTTACTTTTAATTCACCTAAACCTTGCATTTTAATACGGACGTGAATGTATCATCTATATAATAAATCTTAATAATATGTCTGTTTATCTGTCTGTTTGTCTGTCTGTCTTACCTTTAGAAAACTAAGTAGAGGTTAAAAAATCAAGCAGTTGCGAAAATTTAAATATATAGGGAATATTGCTCCAGCAGAAGATAAGGTTATTAGATAAAATAAAACTAATACTTGACGATTGTTTTAAACAGGATAAGACTCCAGGAAATTAAATTTGACTCTACAGAGGATACTGAGAAGTATGTTGACTTAAAATGTGGTTAACAATGAAGTTTAAAAGAAAATATAAGCAAAAGCACACAGAATCAATAATAAACATGTGAACATTCTGGGTAAAATGACGAAGAACTTTTCACACTTTCGGGATATATTGATAGCAAGTGCGGCTAAAATAATGAATAACCTGCATAGTGACTGTCCGTAAGTAGCAGAAAAGATATTACAAACATTAGCAAATAACTATAGATTACTAAGCGGTAAAAAGAAAGTGTGGAGCCGTAATCATCTTGTCTTGAAAGAACCCAATATCTGGAAGTGGACAACGACATATTCTCAATTAGGACTTCTCCCATTGGAAAGACAATAATACTGAAAATAATATAATTGCATTAAATTTTTCGTTTACAAAATATCAAAATCTAGCAGATTAATATTTCCTTCATTATAGAGTAATTATGAGATAGATGAATATATTCACCTCAAAGTAATATTATTTAAATTAAAAATGTTGATCCGTTTAGTTTTAAAATTGATTTTATTTTTTAAGAATTTCCGATAAAAACCAGGATCAGCGGAAATATCCAAAAAGTTAATTAAAAAACGATGACAGTGCATTGTGATTAAAATTTACTTGCTGCTTGAGATATTCTTCTCTTATATGCCTTGTGCATTTAGAGCGTAGTGGATCATGGCCCTTGCCATCTTCGTAACTATCACGGGTGCACCCCTCTTGTGGAACGGGGTGGCACGGCATCAGGCCAATTTTCTGGTACAGGCATCTCTCATATAAATATTTCTCAATTGCACACCTGTCCTCAGACAGAAATAGAACTCAGCCGCACTCTGTTTTGAAAGATGCAACTGAGAGATGATTTGGATACCCAATCACCAAAAAAAGTGCATGTTTATGTTAAATAAGTTTCCTTTTTATTTCCATTTTCACTAAAACCTTGTTGTTGCTCACGTTTTCGACCCCTTGCACCTTCATCATCATACTGTAAAATCACACACATGGAAAAAAGATATTAAAAGGATGTTTAGTATTCTTTTCTTTAATTTAAACCAATTTTGTTCTGTTTTTTCATACCGTGCTAAGCTTTGGGAATGCGCTATATGCCAACAAAATATGTCTTTGGATCTCAGTGTCATAATTTCCGCCTTCCATTGGAACTTTTAACAGCTAATTACATTTCTGTACTTGCTTGATTTTAATATTCCAGACCTGTTCTTTACATTTTGTACTCTTCCTTTTGATGATGTCTATCCATTATACCTTCTTTTGCTTACTCCTTTCTTCTCGCTCTTCTTCGCTATGTTTTCTGAAGATTTTCTAGTTTGTTCGAGTCTGATATCAACGGTGTGTTATCTGCATGAATTTTATTGCTAGATATGTGGCCACCAATGATGAATCCATACAGGATCTCTAGTTTTCTCAGATTTCCCTCGGTGGATTGGTTGTATTATCTGGTGAGAAGAAACATCCCGTTTATGCCCTTTCTATGTTTGTATATCTGCTGAATTCATTTCCAAAGGCGGTTTGCTGCCACAGAATTTTGATTATTCTTATCTCTTTCTAAAATCTTTTCATTTTTAGGATATGCGTTGTGGTGCAGTAGATATCGGCTCCAAACGAGGGATCGGGGAGACGAGTTCGAATTCCACTAGAAATTGTGCATTCAATTACACGCATATGCCCTTGGGAAGGTATTAATCTGTTTCTTCCATCCATTATGGGTTCAGTAACAGAACAGATTGGATTCTATAGCCTTGGCTGGCAACTGGTCTAACGCAGAATGTAATGGCGACCTATGTGGGATAAACCTCTGCCCAGGCAGTCGCTCAGGAATGTATGACGTATGGCACTTAACTGATTGGCTGAATCTCTTTTCAGAATATGTAAAGCTTAGCATTTCTACCAGATCTACCAGATCATTGTGACGTATTTTTGGATCACCTTTTCGTAATCTATAATGCACATTTACATGGCCTTCTGCGTTTTTATTGCTCTTCATGGTAACATTATGTGCAAAAATATCGCCTTCATTGTTCCAGTGTCTTTGACGAACCCGCACTGTTCTTGTCTTCTCTGGCCTTATTCTGTTGAACTCTATTTGTTAGAATTCGGATGATGAGTTTTCAGGGTATTGTTCAGTAGACTTAACATTAGTTTGTGCTTGGTTAGATATTCCGGTATATAGTAGCTGTTACAGATTTTATTTACTATTTCTGTACATTTTTCGACGCCAAATTCGTCTATCACTCTCAGTCTTTCTTTTACAATCACTTCTGACCCTGCCGTGTTTCTGTTGAGTTTGACTAATTCAACTTCTATTTTAATGTTTTATAATTCCAGTTCATTTATATTTCTGCGTAGTGCCGATTGTTCTTTTTCGTCGTTGAAGAGATTTCCAATGTATTGGTTTCATCGGTGAAATATTCTTCTTTCTCTAATATTAGTGTTCCTGCCTTGGATTTTAAGCATCCTGTTTATGAGTATGTAAAATGTTCTGTCAGTTATCTTATACTTTATGCAAACCTCATTTATGTAAAAATTATTCTGGAAAGCAACCTTTTGCTGATTAACAAGACAGCGTCAACCGGTTTTGAATACAGAGTTGATTTGCTTCTAAATGAGGTGTCAAACAAGGCTGGAGAAACCAAACTCTTTTTATATTTACCCCGGATTTGAAAGAAGTGTTGAAATCATATTTCTTGCCAAAACTATTTCTATTAAGGTGAACACAATGATTTTGGAATGTTAGTTGAATTCTCGTTGCGAGAGATTATATTTTACGCAAGAATCAAATAATTATGTGTGTGTGTGTATGTGTGTAATCTATTTGTATATATGAGTATATATATATATATATATATATATATATATATTAAATGTACATACGTATATGTATGATATGCATGTATGTTCTATATATATATGTGTGTGTGTGTGTGTGTGCAAAATGTGTGTATATATAGATTTATGTGTATTATATATATGTATGTATATATGTATGTGTGCGTCTTATATGTGTCTAATATATGCATATATATATATAAAGTGATAGATGTTTTTTATAATATGTGTATTATATATATTGTATGTAATATATATATATATCTATCTATATATATATATATAAATTTTTTTTTGTGTATATTATAAAGTAAGATTTTTGTATAATTACCATATATATTATTATAGGGGAGTTTTTAATTAGCTCGAAGCATTGTGTATAGTAAGCGGATGGGTAGGTTTTGAAGATTATCACAATACGTTTAGTAAAATAATGGAAGGTAAAGAAGGTCGTGGGTTTTAATTATTTATTAAACATTCATATTTCGAGATCATAGTCGCATATTCAGAGCGGACGAGAAAGTAAGCTCTCCTATCATCCAGATAAAAGAGACTAATATCTCGAAATGTTAATGTATAAGAAATCGGTAATCGCCAACACTTTCTTTGCCTTCATTTATTTTACTAAACGCATTGTGATAACCTTCAAAACATACCACTATATATATTATTATATACGTGTGTAGTATATATGCATGTGTTTTATGTGTATTTGACTTTTAATCTGCATTCTCCTCTTACTCCACCAAAACCCTGCATTGCCAACCACTTGCCAGTCAAATATGTTACCCTCTGTTTTGCCTTATCTCTCTTACTCTTTATCTGTCCTTGAGAATCAGATTCTCCAAGTCGTCTTTATTCATTAACTATCCGTGGAACTTTAGCTGTCTCTTCTTTATGCTCAGTATAATATTCTTTTCGTTTCTATTTTATCCAAAACCTCATAATTCCTCTTACACTCGATTCATGACATCTGCTGCATCTTTCACTAGAAGCAAATTTATGTTGCTTCAAGTTTTTCCTTCATCGTTGATGAAACGCTCCATCATTTACTGTCATGCTGAAGAACAGATATCACATTCCAATGTAGTTTACTATTAATTGTTTGTAGCGAAATTTTTCTGTCACGCAATAATCTACTTTCCTTCTGGAATGCTTCCTTCGCCATACAAATTCGACTTTGGATCTTAATATTGAACTTTCCTTCTTCTGTTAGTACTCTTCTCAGATATTTAAATGTTTGTACTTGTTTGATTTTGGTATTCCTCAACTATATTTGGCATTTTGGACTGCTCTTTTTGCAGATGACCGTGCATTCGGATGTCTATCATTTTTATATTTTGTACCTGATTGACCTAACTAATGTCCACCTGTAATTGGCATTTGTGGCTCCTCCGTTTGCTGAAGAACATGCATTCGATTTCTTGTAGTTTATTTTTAGTTCTTTCGTTCAAATTTCTACAGCTACATTCTTAAATGATCCTGTAGTTTCTTTTCGTGTCTGTTATCAATAATGTATCATCTGCGTATCTTATGTTGTTCAGATTGTGTCCGTAGATGACGAATCCTGGCTTAAATTATAGGGCCTTCAGAATAATCTCGCTGTAGAAATTGTTATACGCCACTTTTTGTTTTTGTGTAACTGCTGAATTCGTTTCCTGGCCGTATGCAGGCAATATGCTACCAGTCGAAATTTTTGATTAATGTAAAATATTTTCTTAATATTTTGAGTTTACTGAGGATTTATTTTAATTCTTTGGGGCGTAATTTGTCTAATGCTTTGGCGCAGTTTATAAAACACGTCCGTTCTCATCTGTATTGAAATTTCTGATACAGATATATTGCATACTTGTTCCAGTGCTGTTTTTTCCTATCTTTGACCTAATTCTGCTTTGCCCTCTATTCATCAGGAGGAAGGTGATGAGATTTTATGAGGTTCTACTGATCGTTCGGTGGAGTTCGCATACATTTGAATCAGCTATTTTTGGCAAACTTAAGAAAATTGATCTGCTTACGTTGTCTGGTTTTGTTTGTTTGTATGTTTCGAGGTTTAACGACCTATCAATCTTTATGGAATCATTTAAGGTCATTACCAATGATTTTGGGTAAGGTTATTTTTATAATATTTTTCTTTTTTTTATTTGAGTATAAAGATTCATTGGGATTTGTTTTTAAGAGCAGGGTACCCAAGTCCTGCTCTTGCTGTTTAACCCATAACTGGAGGGAAGGGACGGATTAATACCTTTCCCAATGGTTCCAGTGCTTAAGTGATTGCAGGGTATTCAACTGGAATACGAACTCGGCTCACCTATTTCTCTTTCCGAGCCGATATCCACAGCACCACAACGCACATCCGTCACTATAGGCTAACAGCACCTGGTATTCCCAAGCAGTTACCCATCTAAGTACTGACCAGGCTCAACGTTACTTAACTTCGGTGATCGAGCGAGAACCGGTGTATTCAACGTGATAGGCCGTAAGCCACGCTGTCTGGTATTACACCACTGTTGTAGATTCCATTTATGCTTTCTGTAATTGTCTGTATGCCGAAATAGTCTAAGGCTGTCAGCATGTCTATTACAATGCCTTCTGGTTCATCTGCTTTGTTTCTATTCGGTTTCCTCATTGCAGATCCTACTTATGTTTTTACTATATCTAGTACGTCAGCAAATTTATTATCGGTTGCTCTCACTTGTCGTGGAAGAGATCTTTTAGAAATTCTTACAATCCCTAGTTTATTTCCACTTTCTCTAATGTGATCGGCCTATCCCTCAATTTTATACATCCTGTTGAGTTGCAAGTTATTTGTCCCGTTAGTTCATATATATATTTATGCATGTCTCCTTTCTTCCTTTTGTAATTTCTTATATTCTATTCCATCTCTTGGTATAGTTTTCTATCTCGATTGTTACATATATATATATATATATATATATATATATATATATATATATATATATATATATGTGTGTGTGTGTGTGTGTGTGTGTGTGTTCTGCGTATTATATGTGTGTATTATATGTGAGAGTATTTAAAATATAACACACAACTACAAATTCATATATAACACACACGTATATATAATACACCTGTATACATATGATACAAACATACATATATACAAGATGCATATATGATACACATATAATACACACCTATAACACACATCTTATGCATATATAAAATACATATATAATACACACATGCATCTATATAGATAATATATACACACACATACACACACACATTCACACAAACACACATACACACACACACACACATATATATATATATATATATATATGTGTCTGTATATATGAAAATATTTTCAATTCTTGAGAATGTTTCATTATTTTGAAATTTTAGATCATTTAATCTTCCAATTCTGTGTTCTAAATCCTTTGTTAAATATTTGAAGAATAACGTTGGTGAATCAGTTGATGGGCAACGTTTGAAATTTCGAGATTTTTCAAAACTATTTTCTCCGTTTCTATCGAAACTTTCCTGTTTCTTAATACTCTACACAGCTTACGAAAAGTGCCTTTGCTCTGCCAATAAACTTCCGGATCTCTGTGTCATACATTTCTTTTTTCTGTTAGAACACTTACCAGCTCTGAAAATGTTTGTACATTCTTGATTTTAGTATTTCCCCAGTGTATTTGTCATTTTGGGTTGCTCGTTTTGCTGATGAGCATGCCTTCGGTTTTCTTGCAGCTTATTTGTAGTATTTTCTTCTCACTCTCTTCAGCAACATTCTGTAAATTGTCATGTAGTTTCCTTTCAGTTTCTGCTCTATTATTTGCGTACTTTATGTCGTTCAAATTGTGGCATCCGATGATAAATAATTAGAGCAATCTAGTTCAGTATCTAATTAGTATGTGCGACACTTTGATTTTATATTGGTTTTGTTATTGATTTTTTAAAGTCTATTAATATTTTGGCAAATCTTTTAAACTCATCAAATATTTTTTTTAAGTCTAAACAGTATTTTTCGAAACAGTAACATTTAGAAATAAATAAAATAAAATTAGAAACAGAGAAAGTTTTATAAAGCATTTGCATAATAACATCCGTCCTGTATAGATTAATAAGAAATATAGATGTTTTACAGTTTATTAAACTTTTGGCAGATTTTTTAAACTCATGAAATATTAATAAGAAATTAGAGGTGAGAGAAAATCTGTTTACACAGAAGGATGACGAGAAAATATAAACTGGAATATGAGCATCTATAAGGATTTCCTGAAAACTGAAACAATAGTCTTATGATACGTAGCACCGAAATGTGACAGTCTAAATTTGTAGTGCACTTCCTCTACAAAAGTGCTGGAAAATTTCGATACTGACATGACACAATAAAGAAAGGAAGGACTGTAAACAACAGTATATAACAAGCAAATGTGGTGTGTCATGTTCGGCGATGTTCTGAAAAGATAGGGCTCACAGAAAAAGAATCAATGCAGTTTTAACCGACGCAAAATTTAGGCTTCGGCATTTCATTGGCTACATAGTACTGTCGGTTAACGATAAAATCAAATTAATTTTTTCTCGTTTACTCTACATTCAGTGGTATAAAATATTTAATAGCATAACTTATGTTCCTATAACATTCGAACTTGTTATTCGAGTGTAAGGTTTCTATGTTGTTTGATGATTGCTTATATTCTTATATATTTATTAATTGCACTCGTATTTTATTACCTATCACTTTAAGGTAGAGTATTGTATTCAGTTGCATTTGTGTGTGTGTTTTTTTTTTTGTTTTTTGTTTTTTTGTGTGTGTGTGTGTGTGTGTGTGTGTGTGTGTGGATGGAATTTGCAGGGATGATTAGAATTAAGACAAACACGAACCGATTACATTTTGGGTACAGGATAAAGTTCTGGGTTACTTTTCCTGTTTTACTAATAAAATTTAATTTTAGCATTTCAAATGCCAAATAGTGGATTATTATCACTACATCATTTGAAATAATGAGTTATCTCCCCTATTTCTTTTCAAGGGTGATATTAATTTGGCAGCCATCGAGTTCATTTTTTATATTTTCACTCATGTGATCTGTCAACATTGTAACTGTTTTTTCTCATTTTAATAATCATTTATAGCTAATCCCTGTGATGATGTCCGTATGCTTTGGTCAAGGTTTACCGTCTTTAACAGTTTTGTATCTAGTTCTGGATTCATTAGTTCATCTGGAGTGTTTAATGGATCAAATATAAAGCAGGTAAGGAAACAAAACGAAGTAAAACAAATTGAAATTAAACGATATCAAGAAAAAATAATTAGTTTCATTTATATTTAGCTACTGACATATCCTTACAAATCTATCCGAAGTCCTAATTAAACCAGGCAAAATATTATAGCGTATGTAACGTCAACATTACTCAGCCAATCAAAGTAAATCCTGTCAAATTTATTCAAGACATATAAAACAAAATAATAGATCTAAAATAACATCACCCATAATCCACGTAAAAAACAAAAAAATCAATTGTTCAATGGCTGCGATTTATTTAAACGGAACGCCATTATGACCTGATACCGTAGTAGCTTTCACTCTATGACCATTCAGATTTCATCTTCCAAATTCTCAAATACAGATTGAGAACATTATACATAAAGAATCTTTTAAAAGCCTTCCGTAAAACACTGAACCTGATCGAGGGCAATAATTTCTTCATTTATATAAAAGAATAAATATAACAACAGCTGGGGAGAGGCAAACTTTAATCATTAGGATGAGGTCAAATGTTTGTAGTTTCTTAAGGACTCACTAAATATATTCTTATTTACATTTTCATTCTTTTTTTAACTTACAATATAAACCTTTAGGCTCACAAGAGATTTCCCAGCTTATGAAAAGCACGACGTCACCTCTAATCTGGATTGACATAACTATGATTAAAATTATGATTTAATTTACATTTTTGACATAATACAATCTCTATCTCATCTTGATTTCAGAAAATGTTCTCGAAAAAATAAATAATTCATCGATAACATGTCAAACAGGACACAATACTCAGATTTTTATTTTATACATTCTTCTTCTCTGTGCCCTCTCACTTTATGACGTAGGCGATCATGTTTTCCACGTCTCCCTATCCCTGGTGGCTCTTAGCACACCTTTTTTTGTTACACCATGCAACACATGTTGCATCATGCACTTTATTATGTCATTTAAATATGTTATCCGCTGTTTTCCCCTGTCACCCCTTCCCTGTATCTGGCCTGTTTGTATCAGTTTCTCCAAGCCCTCCTTCCTTATTGCATATCCCAGGAACTTCAGCTGTCTCTTCCTGATGCTCAGTATTAGTTTCCTTTTAGTTTCCATCAATTTTAGGACCTTATCATAACTCACATACACGATCAATGATATTTGCAGCATCCTTCTGTAGAAACACATTTCAGTTACTTCAAGTTTTTTCTTCATCTGTGATGATATTGTCCAGCATTCACTGCCATATTGAAACATTGACAACATATAGCATTCCAGTACTCTCTTCTTTGTTTCGAGCGAAATTGTCCTTTTTTAAATAATTTATTCAACTTCTGGAATGCTTACTTCGGCATGCAAATTCTCCTTCGGATCGCTGTGTCGCACTTTCCGTTTTCTATTATAACACTTCCCAGGTATTTAAATGTTTGAACCTGATTTATTCTAGTATCCCTGGCCTATATTTGGCATTTTGGGCTGCCTTTTTTACTGAGGACCATGCATTCGGTTTTCTTGCAGTTTATTTGTAGTCCTTTATTATCACTCTCTTGAGCTACTTTCTGTAGGAGGTCTTGTAGTTTCTTTTCTGTGTCTGCTATCAACATTGTATCATCTGCGTACCTTAGGTTGTTTAAATTGTGGATTCCGATGACAAATCCAGACATAACTACTAGGGTCCTCAAAATATTATCACTGTACAAATTTTAACAGATCCGGCGAAAAGACACTTCCTTGTCTTACGCCCCTTTCTATCTTTGTATATCTACTGAACTCATTACCTGTCCGTATACAAGCGGTTTACTGCCAGTAAAGATTCCTGATTTCTCTTAAGTTTTTCCGGATAATGTCAAGACTGCAGAGCATGTCCATCAATTCTTTGTGGCGTATTTTGTCAAAAGCCTTCGCATAATCAATAAAGCATAGGTATAAGTCCTTCTTCATTTGTATTGCCCTTTCAGAGAGCATCCTAATTATAAATATGGCATTCGTTGTTACAGTGTCTTTGACAAAACCGCACTGTTCTTGTCCACTCTTTGGCATGATTCTGCTTCTCGCTTTATTCATCAGGATTCGGATGATCAATTTTGTTATATGGCTCATTAAACTGATGGTTCTGTGGGGTTCGCTCTAATTTGCTTTTGGCTTATCGGGTACTGCTATGAAGATCGACTTACTGAGGTCGTCTTGTATTGCACCACTATTCTACATTTCATTTATTATTTCTGTAATTTTCTATATAGCAAATTCTTCCAATTCTACCTGCAGCTATATGACTATGCCGTCTGGTCCAGTTGCTTTGTTTCTATTCAGTTGGGCTGTTGCAGATTCCACTTCGCACTTTCCGGTCCGACCTCATCTTTGCCTATTATTGATTGCTCTCTCTCTCTCTCTCTCTCTCTCTCTCTCTCTCTCTCTCTTGTCGTAGAAATGATCTTTTATATATTCTTCCCATCGTTGCACTATTTCCTCCTTCTCCATAATGATTGTTCCATCCTTGGATTTTATACATCCTGTTGTAGAGCAGGTTTTTTGTCCTGTCAGTTTTTTATTTCTTTATGCGTTTCTGCTTTATTATTCCTACTCAAACTCTCTACTTCTGCACAATTGTCATTCACCTATTTCTCTTTAGCCTCTCAGCATTTACTTCTTATTTCCTTGTGTAGTTGCCTGTACTTCATTCCATGTCTTGGTATCCTTTTCTGCCTACATTGCATCATTTCCAGAATCTCTTTGGTCATCCACTCGTTTCTTTTTCTCTGCGCCTAATTTCCTTTGGGGCAATATTGTTTGCTGATGTCAGTATTGATTCCTTTAGTGAGTCCCATTTCGAGTGTCATTTTTCCAATTTGTTCTTCGTATCTAAACTTCACTCTGTTAGTGTATTCTTTCTCTAGGTTGAGGGCATTCACGAGTTTGTTGCATTTCGTTTTTGGTGTTGCACTAAGCTTCTTCAATCTCCGGAGTTTCACCTTTAGTTTGCAGTTAACTGGGACGTGGTCTCTTCCTCAGTCAGCGCCGGATAGGCTTTGATTTGAACCACTGCATTTTTGAATCTGTTATTTATGGTTATGTAGTCTATCTTGTTTTTTATTCACCTTCTGGGGTTCTCCATGTGCATAGACTTCGTGGGTGTTCTTGAAACCAGGTCTTAGTTATTACTTGGTCATTTGAATTGCACCACTGAACTCATGTTTCTCCTTGTTCGTTGCGGATTCCTAAACTAAAGTTGCCAGTTATAATACCTTTCCTCTCCTTTCCTACTTTGGCATTCATATCTCCCACAATGATTTTGATTTCTTGGATTTTAGATTGAGCTTTGGCATTGTCTAAAGTTGAGTAAAAAGATTCTATTTCCTCCTCAGTGCTTTGAGTTGTTGTTGCATAGACAACTACAATTGCTATGTTGAACGGTGTCCCTTTCAGTTTGATTAGCAGTATCCCAAAACACATTTCTGCATTTCCTTGTCTAGTGTTAAGCCGACTGCTTTTTAATTATTTTTGCATCCTGCATATATTATCATATGGTTGACGCTACTAAAGTCTCCACTATTTGGCCATCTGCTTTGGCATATTCCCAGAATATTGATTTTCAGTCTGTTTATTTTCTGCTTGACATTCCCGAGTTGTCCGCGGTTGGTTAACGTCCTAATGTTCCATGTCCCCAAGGTAATCCTTTCGTTGTTGCGCACAGTCGCATGGTAACGGTCCAGAGACACCTGTTACTCATGTCGTTCTATTCCGGGCGAGGGACACATTTTTGGAAAAACTGTCCCCTTTACGCACTTTTTGCTAATCGTCGTCGGATGACGATCAGGTGACACCTGTTGCCCATATCGGTTCTTACCAGGCGGGGAATTGCTCTCTTTGGAAGCAACCCATTTCACGTCGTTAGATTTAATATATTTTCGTTGTATAGCCATGATTGTTCGCAGGATAGATAGATAGTGGAGTGGTATCCTGTTGCCTTCTCCACGGTGAATTTTTGAGACACCTCCTCTAGTTAGCTGGCCATTGACACATCAGGATTTCCTCCGCCCTTTGTAGCTTTAATATTTATACATTACTAATATTAAAACTATAAACATACTAACAACAATTTATTAAATTAATTGATTTGTATACTATATGATGCATACTGCGTAAAATATTTTCAGTTTCATAATGTATTTTTACGTTATTTACATTCAGGCTATTGACATTATTTTATGGTCATTATGACAACAATAAAAACGTTAATTATTTACACTATGCGCTTATATATTCTCACATAACATGGACCATATAGAATAATATACTAAATATTTAATTAGTTGTTTCCGAAAGTTTGTGACAGTAATTAAGATTCCAGTCTCTGCGCTGCGAAGTGTTAACTTGAACTCAGTGAAAACTTGGCAAGAAATAACAGAGCAGCACATAAAACGTAAGAAACAGACTATATATAGCTAAACATAGGTAGTAAAACTAAAGCAATCCAACATCTTAGATTGCATAGAGAGTTAAATAAGAAATTCCCATTAACTTAGCTGATTGATACACCACTGTTGATGGCCACAGAGCACAACGGCTGAAACAACAACAAAGATGAATAGAATAGTTCGAATTTAAATAGTTCAAATAAACATAAGATTTCATCCAAGAAATTTAGGCAAAAAGAATATTGGATATTATCGGAATGTAAATTATACGATTGTTACTCTTCCAAGAAATTCATATAGAATGTAAACTATATCTTAATACTATCGCAATGTTTGTTATACTGGATAACTAACCACCATTTTGTTATTTTTGCAATTTCCTGTGACACAAGAGTTCATTTATAGGGCATTATCAAATATACTAAAGTTCAAAACTTAAACGTGGTGGTGAATCATGTCCGGACAAAGAAAAATTCAAACTAAGGACGATATTTGATTGTATTAACATTAGACAGATTGTATCATATATTGTTTAATTGGGTTTATAATTTCTGTTTAAAATGGTATAATTAAGTATCAGTGTAACTTTAACACCAGTTGCATATGTGTTGAAAAGACAACGATATAGTCTACACTGACGTATATTTACTAACAAAAAACTAATGATTTGTTTTTAACAGCAGAAAGCATAGCCCCTTCCAGATAACGTAATTTTAATTAAATTTTTGTTATGTGATCATAAATTCATATATCTCTCAATGTGCGGTGTATGGAAAATTAAATAAATTAACGCTTTTGGGCAATTATTTATTAATAAGAGATGAATTAGTCAATACACTTGAAGCATTAGTAATTAGCTAATTTGAGATTATGAATATTTATCTCATGTGCCGCCGCAAGCCAATAAGTTTTACATGGAAAATAAGAGTTGTATGTTAAAAAAAATTTGAAAGAATTCTGAAATAAAAGGAATATTAAATTCTGACAAATACATCAAGGTTTCTTAAATTAAGAGACACAACTCTCCACTGCTGTCATTTGCTCATGAAGTAAATTTGGAATTAACAAACTTTTTCATTGTGATAGTCTATCAGTCAGTTAGATAGTTGCCATATGTGATACACGCTGAGGTGGTCATGTCTCAAAAGAGACATACCTAAGTAGGAAGAAAGAGTGCCATTACATTCTAGGTTAAATTGGTTGCCAACCAAGGCTGTATAACCCAATTTCTCCTTTTATTTAACCCATAGCTAGAAAGAAGATACGGAGTGTTACCTTTTTAAAGGTATTTGAATGAAAGGCGTGCAAATAATTTAACTGGAATTCGAATGCGGCTCTACAATTTCTCCTACGTTGCAGATATTTACTACACCGCAACAAGCTGTATTATTTTGTAATTGCTTATTGTTATAGTTTCAACAGTATCTAAGACATCTTAAATGTTTTTTAATCATTTCACCCCAAGCAAGAATGGAATGCCATTAATACCTACAGGGGAGGTTACAGGGATTTAATATGAAATGAAAGACATGATGTACGAAGAAAAGGAAAAAGATTAACGGGATTCAGAAAGATGACGATTGACAATATATTCATATTTTTGAAGATTGTAGCTGTCCGGAAAGTGCGAAAAATGTAGCTGCAGAATAGAAGTGGCCGTTGAATTTTACTAATCACCATTAACTGGGTGAGACCTAGATGTGTATCTAGTAACACACTTAAATCCATGTATTCGGGGCTCTAGGGAAAAACGCTCGTTAGAAGAGTTTCCCTTAAAATATTTGTAGAAAAGAGAGAGGGAAACCATTTCACCTTAATATCGATTATTATACAAATCATTTTACTCTCTTTCCGTATAATTTCAGAGAATGGAGAATTTTTACTGCTGGGTTACTTGTTTAAAAGGTTTTAAATCATGATGTTTAAGCATAGTCAGGGACATTCTCAATGGAACATATTTTGTTATCTACAGTGAGGTGAAACATTTAATTGGACAGTAAGAAATCGATTTACAATCATACATTGAAAGAAAAGCATTGTCTAAAGCTCACAATATATTTGTAAAACAATACTAAATGCAAATAAACAGCAGAAATATATTATTTGACAGGTATTCTTACTTTATATACAAATTATTAAAGCAGGTATTTAAAAAAGAAATTGGACAGAAGATAAATTACGTTGTAAATCTGTTAAATATTTTGTTTGTCCTCCAACATTTGCAGCCACAGCACTCAATCAATGGTTTACTGGGAATTTTAGCCCACGTTTCTTCTGCAAAAACTTTCAATTAACTGAGGTTATTTGGTCGCCTTTCACGAATCTGATTCTTCAGTGTTTTCCAAAGATTCTCTATTGGATTCATGTCCGGCGATTGGCAGGGCGATGTCAACATATTAATGTTATTGTTTGAAGCCATGTACGTGTTGCTTTGGCTGTATGTTTTGCATCATTGTCCTGTTGAAAAAAACAATCTGGCCTAAGTTATAATTTCTAAACTGATGACTGCAAGTAATCTTCTAAATCTGAATATATTTGACTGCATTCATTATGCCCTCAATAATTTTCAATTGTCCCGTACCACTATATGCAGAGCATCCCCAAGCCATAATGCTACTGCCTACGTGCTTCACAGTGGGATGGTTTTCTTTTGATTGAAGCCTGTTCCATCCTTTCTCCAAACATGAGTACCATCGTCCTGGTCATAAGGTTCAGTCTTGCTTTCATCAAATCATAAAATTTGCTTATAAGAGTTATCATGCTTTTGTAAATTAATTTTGGCAAATTCAATTTTGGATTTTTAATGACGTTGTTTTAGAATTTTTTTTTTTTCGAGGAGAGCGAGATTATAATTGTTGTCGGTAAAGTTCAGAACATATGGTGCACTTGCATACGTGAGTTCCTTCATTCCTGAGATCTTTTGAAGTTCTCTTTGAGTAACAATAGGGTCATTTTATACACGCCGTACTATTTTCTGTGTAGATTTTTGTGATAGTTTGTTTGGTGCACCTGTTCTTGGCATATATTCATGAGTACCGAAGTCATTCCATTTCTTAATTCTGTAACCAACAGTGCTCACAGGTATACATAGGTCTTTTAGAAATCTTCCGATAGCTTTTTTTCTTTCTTTACGTGCAGAAATAATTCGCTCTTTATGATCTTTCGACAGTTCTGTTTGCTTTGGTATCCTGCAGTACTGTTAGTGCGACGTCTTGGGATGAACTGACTATCAAGATAACTAACACCTTTAATAATGCACAAATTTTACACGTGTGTATTGCTTCAACTTAATATATTTTGACCGCAATTGTATGACTTCAATTTAAAAAAAAATATTGTTCATTTTGCCATGAAATGTAGTGGTAGTAATTTGACTATACAATGTATTGATGTCGTTATGTTTAAAACTGTACTGTTCGATATCTTATTATAAATAAGTACCAATGGTAATTTTACTATGTACAATATCATTGCAGGATATTTTTGTAATTTAATAGTGTTTATTTCTTTGTTTGAGTGATAAATATTTGTCCATAACAAGGATCCTAATCAGGGTCAGGGTGAACCTTAGAACAACGACATCCATTCTCTCTACCAGAAACATTGTTTCCGGATATATTCTATTGTCATACAAAACCTTACAATATTAACAGAGAATAACTGTTTCATCTAATGTCAACTTTGATTTATTCTCAACATCAGAAAAAAATCAACCATGTAAGGAAGTCTATAAATAAATACTTTTTGTTCTACATATCATTTTCTTTTTTTAAATTGTCATCCTTTCAAGTTTCAAATATAGTCGTCATGTAACTCCTCCCTAAATTTTGTGTTAAATACTAAGACTCCAATCTAGAAAAATATTTGTTATTCTCAAAAGTTATTAATGTAATATTCATTGTAACAAATAAATTATTTTACAATGCAAAAAAATATTTCAGTTTTAGAAATACGCATAATGCGTTGGTAAGCCCTATGAAAAACAAAAATAAATAACACTGCATGAAAGTTAAAATCTATGTCATAAAATTTCAGGCATTATAAACAAAAATTATTATATATATATATGCAGACACACATTCCTACATATAAAATATATATTTATTTCATAATTCAGGATCACTAAGGGAGTAGTCAAAATATACAGCAATCAAATAGAAAATATATATGTCTATAAAAATCGCCGAATAAAAGATTGTTCTTAACAAATACAGAATACGATTTATTTTCTTCCTTTTTATCAAATGGCGATTTTTTTACTTTTTCTTTTAAAGAAGGCACTTTACCGCTTTCTTTTGTATATCAAAACTGCCAGTGTTAATACTTTTATTACTTGTGACAATTATTAAGTGAAATTTACGATTGTATATTACTTTGGTTGACCGCAGAAACAGAATCAGAAAATAAACAGAGAGGTAATGTGCAGGAGAGATTTATGTTTTAAAATGGAACAGTGTGATATATAGGAATGGTTATTTACGAATCTTACATTAGTCTTACTCAAAGCCATAAAAATGGAAAATCCGGGAAGAACTGTATGAGATTGAATTGGTTTCTTGCATTTAGATAAAGGACAACACCATCCTATATAAAAAGGATATTGTCTGTACTCTCTTGTATTTGTAATATTTGAGAATTCGATCGGCTGGGTGTTATATATTTCGGCAAGTATTAAGTTTAATATAATGCCAAATGGATATTTTTTATATTATTAAAAACAGCCCACATTTCTGTATAGAGGATTATATATATATATATATATATATATATATATATATATATATATATATATAAACCTCTGTGTGTGTGTGTGTGTGTGTGTGTGTGTGTGTGTGTGTGTGTGTGTGTGTGTGTGTTATGCCGACTTCAAAGATTCGTAAAGACAGTTTTCGGATTTTTCATTCATCCGGAGTTTTCTTTCTCATACTCTTTCCGGATTTTTCTTATTTATATTGAGCATAGTATAATTTCCTATCCGTGAATATGTCTTATTCTGATGAAGATAAATTACATTTTAATGCTACTTATTGTGTTGACGTGCAGATATAGCAGCAAACTGAAAGATGTGCTATTATACTTGCATGCGATTAATGACATAATGTTTATTTCTTTTTTGCTCACTTAAGACGATGTCAGCCGAACTGCTGTATAGTATTTGACATTTTCTTATTTTCGATTGACCTATTTTTACAATGCTGGGTCGACACTTTTTTACCGTTATAGTTTATGTGACTGCTCTAAAAATATTTTGGTCAAGATTACATGTTTGTGTTCATATTTGTACGTTTAATGTTTCTATAGGTGTACACTTGTAGAAAAAATACCAAAAAAAAAATTAAAGAAGTTTATTATTGGCATTTCTCACAGGAGTTTTATAGGGGATTTATATATATATAAGTGTGTGTGTGTGTGTTAGTGTGTGTGTGTGTGTGTGTGTGTGTGTGTGTGTGTGTGAGCGTGTGCGTTGTGTTAATTTTATTAACCACTTATTGGTCTGAATTAAATTAAAAATGTATAAGATTTTAAAGAATTGTAAAAAGTTTTATCCGGCTTTTTATGAATCTAGAGTATATTTTATGATACGTTTGAATCTGCACATTGCTTGGGATCTTTCAATTTGTAAAAATTTCTTGTTCTGGAAACTATATACAGTTAACCTATCTCCTTGGTGCAATCTGCAAAGATCACTATAGTTTAAGATATGATTGTTTTTTAATATGCTTCGTGTTATAGTCGATATTTTGATGTTTTTCTCTTAATCACCACACGTGGTTACATAGTTTGGTACAATTTTGGGGGCTTTTTATCTTGACCATAAACTTATGATTATACTAGCAATTTTGTGAATTTTCTTTCTGTGTATCCAGATTATGTTCTCTGTCCATATTTATCATATCCTTTTAGTTTATAAATAAATTCTTCTGCCTTGCAAACTCTGTCCAGGGAGCATTTGTCTTTGTCTGCAGTTATATTTTAATTAAGGAAATTATGCTTTACATAGAATTTTAAATTCTGTGCGTTTTTTTATGTAATATTCTAAATTACAAGTATTAATTAAATATTTTATGTTATTTTGAGATTTAGAAATATGTGTTAAATAATTTTAAAAAATATTTTCCCGTATTACTGGAAAAATTATTCTCATGATATTTTATAGTTAAAAATCCTTGTTTACTGGTTAATGTCTTGGACCTATAAATTATACTCGGTCTGCCTGTGATTTTTAAGTATAAGTCTGGTGGTTTTTTGTAACATTTGATGATTTATTCATTTATTTTATAATAAACATATTAAAGAAAGCCAGATCTTAAAACAATGGGTATGTCTACAGATTGTGTCAAGAAGAGGATTTAGCCATAATATTATTTCCAGAACAAGAAACTAAATGAAAGATAAGAATTAATGTCTGGGTGTAAACATATGAAACATCATATTTTAGGATAATATTATTCCGAATGAAAGTGTTTAAAATTCCCCAAACATCTCCACCGTTATTTTGATTTCCAGTTCTTCTATGTGGCTTGTTTTTTCAGCACGTAGACGGTCATGGCCTTTCACGTCTCCCTATCTCTGGTGGCTCTTAGCGCGCTTTCTTCTGTAAGCCCCCGTTCTGTCACCTACCTGCTCAGGCTTTTCAAATATGGTATTCGCTGCTTTCCTCTGTCCCTTTTCCCCTCTATCTGGCATGTTTGTATCAAGTTCTCCAAGCCGGCTTCCTCATGTTCCAGGATATTGAGTTGTATATTCCTGATACTCAGTACTAATTTTGTTTTCGTTGCCATTATTTCCAACACCTCGTCATTGCTCACATGGTCGGTCCACGATAACCGCAGCATCCTTATGTAGAACCACGTTTCAGTTGCATCAAGTTTTCCCTTCATCTTGAAGAACTGGTATCACATAGCAATCCAGTAATCTCTTTGTTTTATAGTGAAAGTTTCCTCTGTCTTAATACTTTACTCAGCTTCTGCAACTCGTCCTTCGTCATGCCAATTCGCCTTTGGATCTCTGTGTCGCATTTTTCGTCTTCAGTTAGAATACTTCCCACACATGTAAATTTTCTTACCTACTTGATTTTAACATCCCCCACCTGTATTTGGCACTCTGGGCTACTCTTTTTGCTGATGATCATGCCTTCGGTTTTCTTGCAGTTTATTTGTAGTCCCCTCTGGTCACTCTCTTCAGCTATTTTTTGCAGAAGGTCCTGCAGTTACCTTTCCGTGACTGCATTCAGCACTGTGTCGTCTGCGTATCTTACGTAGTTCAGATTGTGGCATTTGATCACTCTCTTCAGCTATTTTCTACAGGAGGTTCTGCAGTTTCGTTTCCCTGTTTGCAATCAGCACAGTGTCGTCTGCGTATTTTATGTTGTTCAGATTGTGGCCTCCGATGACAGATCCAGGCATGACAGTCCTCAAAATATTCTCACTGTACAAATTAAATAGATCCGGTGAAATACATATCCCAGTGTTACATACCTTTCTATATTTGTATATCTGCTGAATTCGTGACCTCTCCGTATACAGGCAGTAGACATTCCTAATTACCCTAACGTCTTTCCCAAATATATCGAGGCTGCTGAGCATCTCCATCAATTCTTTGTGGCGTATTTTGTCAAACGCATTCCTATAATCAACAAAGCACAGTTATAAGTCTTTCTTCATTTCTATTGCCCTTTCAGAGAGCATCCTAATAGTAAATATGGCGTTCCTTGTCCCAGTGTCCTTGACGAACCCGCGCTGTTCTTGTCCTCTCGTTGGCCTGATTCTGCTTCTTGCATTATTTATTAGTCATCAGACTATCAGTTTTGTTATATGACTCATTAAGCTTATAGTTCGGTGTAGTTCGTACTCGACTGTACTTGGCTTCTTAGGCAATGCTATGAAAATATAATTTTGGTCGTCTGGCATTATACCACTACCATAAATTTCATTATTATTTTCGTAATTTTCACTTTTTCGAATTCTTCCAGCTCGATTTCATGCCGCCTGGAACAGAGGCTTTGTTTCTATTCAGTTTGGCCATGTTTACTTGCACTTCAAATTTTAATATTTCCAGTCCTGTCCTCATTTTTGTGTATTATCTGTTGTTCTCCCTTGTCGTGAACAAGATCTTCTATATATTCTTCCTATTGCTGGAGTATTTCCTCTTTTTCCAGTATGATTGTTCCATCCTTGGAATTTATACATCTTGTTGAGGAGCAGTTTTGTTCTGTGAGTTTTCTTATCTCTTTATGCATGTCGATTTCCAGTTACATTAAACTTACAGTTGTGCGTTCAAAAATATCTTGTGGTGCGTTTGAAAAAAAAATTGGAAAATCAGTTGATAATAGCCTGGAGATATCGAAAGGGTGAAGCAAATTTTGCGTAATCTACTGCCTTCCAAACCAATATATGTATGTATATATATGTATATAAACATATATACATAACATCCTTTACATAGTAGAGAATAGATATATTCTCCAGTTTGCGACGAAATAATTATTGCAAAAGATGAAAATAATAAAACATAGTAAGCGATTTAATAGCTGGTAGTAAAGAGAAATTTCTGCCTCATGCTTGGCTCCCTCTCTCTCTCTATCACTCTCTCCATGAGCATGATATGAGGTATATATATATATATATATATATATATATATATATATATATATATATATAACAGTCTTCATCATAATAGAGAAGATTATATGAGGAATTAGTTTGTCATTTTTTTCTGTTTGCTAATTGTTAGATCATTTATCATCTGCTTGTTTTCGATTTTTGTTACATTTTGTCGTGATTGTGTGTTCATATATTATATTTTATATGGTAATTTTGGTTTTGCTTGTGTTGTTTATTTATTTATTTATTCATTTATTTATTTTGATTGTATATAGGTGGCAAAGTAAATGTTCGTTCAAATGCCGACATTTCTCCATTATCTCGTTTTTTGAGCATTTTATGACAAAAGTCATCTAGTCAAACTTGACTTTCTGCTAGCAAGCCACGGATGCTACATCAATATATGAAGAAATGCACTTATCTTAAATAATTCCTGTGGTTAAACAGAAAGTGAAACCCTCAAACATATTTGTTATAGTGGTAGAGGCATGGACAGCACAAAGTACAAAAAAAGAAATTGAAACATTCTACTCTTTGCTTAACAACGAAAAGGTTCAGAGCAAGTCACATAAAATTTGTATTATCATGGAAGAGCTTAATGCCAAAGTTAACAAGAAGAGGGAAGGTGAAATGTTTGCAAATTTCAGACTGGCAAACCGCAATGACATCGTAGATAAATGGGTTGAATTGTCCACTAAGAACGACGAATAATAACCAGCACCTCGTTTGAAAAAAAACCAGTACGAGTATTTACATGGAGAAACGCAGAATTGAGAAGCAAAACTTTTAGTTACCTTGGTCTATAGGTCATGCTGGCTATTTAGTTGATTCTCCCACCTCTGCATTGCTACCACTTTCAGACCAAAAATTTAAAAATTATTATTTTTGTGACTTACTGTCAGAAGTATGTGTGTTTCGGGATGGAATCAAATATCTTAAATATTCTTAAAAGTAAATCATTTTTTGCTTACTTTCAAACGTTACATGCCTAGTTGAACGATTGGTTTTCTTTTTTAGCAGAAATTTCTTTGACTGTTGGATTATTTATCTTTTTTTTTTTTTGGCTAGTCCTCTCATACATTCTGTCTTTCTTTTTTTATTTTTACTTTTTTATTTTTTTATTTTTTGGCGGCTGTATTCTAGTTACCTTTGTCTATAGGTCACATTGGCTATTTAGTTGACTCTCCCACCCCCGCATTGCTATCACTCCCTGACCAAAAAGTTAAAAATTATTATTTTTTTAACTTACTGGCAGAAGTATGTGTGTCTTAGGATGTTTTGCTTACTTTTAAACTTTACATGTCTAACTGAACGACTGGTTTTCTTTTTTTAGCAGAAATTTCTTTGACAGGTGGAATATTTGTTTTATTTTATTTATTTATTTATTTTTTTTGCTAGTCATCTGTTAGATTTTTTTCTTTTTTTTTTCTTTTTTTATATGTTTTGAAGGCTGTATTTTAGTTACCTTGGTCTATAGGTAAGACTGGCTAGGTCACACTGGCTATTTAGTTGACTCTCCCACCTCCGCATTGCTACCAATATCTGACCAAAAAGTTAAAAATTATTATTTCTTGACTTACTGGCAGAAGTATGTAATACCTCTCTGTAGCTAGGGCGACTTCACTCGAATTCACCGCCCAGCAATATGGATGTCTCCGTCTATCACTTCTCAGTTCGGTTAGCTACCTTTACTTCCTTTACCTTTCCCATTTTTCTTCCTACCACCCATTCGCTCACATATTTGTGTTCGGAGACCTTAACGCCCATCATGCTCAGTGGCTTAAAGATACTGTTACTGATTCAGCAGGCATCAACGCCATGAACTTTGCTATTTCTCAATCCCTTACGCAAGTAGTGGACTTCCCCAAACGCTTTTCAAGCACTCCCTTTGGGCACGCCTCTCTACTAGATATATGTTTCACCTCTGCACGTGACTCCTACCAGGTCTCGCAGATTTGCCCTCTCGGCAACTCCGACCATGCTGTTGTCTCTTTTAATATTTCTATCCACTCTCACTCCCCCCAGGAGCTTCCTACTTACAGGACATCCTACTTTTACCAAAGAGCTTACTGGGACGCCTTTAGCGACTTTCTTTGCGACGTCTCTTGGGGGAAAGTGTTCCATCTCCCAGTTGATGGCTGTGCCTCTGAGATTTCCTCCTGGGTGTAAGCTGGCATTGAGACCTTCATACCTACCAGGAAGTTTCGTCTCAAACCTCATTCCTCCCCTTGGTTCTCTCCTGCCTGTTCGGCCGCCATTGCTCATAGGAATCACTACTTTCGACTATTTCAGAGACAGTCCTCTGACCACATCAGGCGCCTATTCACCTCTGTTCGCAAGAGAATCCTGAATGACGCCAAGCGGTTGTTTGCTGAGAGAATGAGACAGAAAATAGCTGACCGCAAGTTCGGATCCAAAGACTATTGACGATTATGCAAACTGCTGCTCAACAATAACAAATCCTCTATCCCTCCTTTAATGAACGATTGCGAGGTCCTCACATCATCAGCGGACAAGGCTGGGTGCTTTCCTCGCAGATTCTCATCCAACTCCATGTTTGACTTATCTGGAGTATACTCACCCGACTTCCCTCTTAGAACTGATGCTAAACTGTCTGATATATACATTACCCTGGCAGTAGTATCCTGTGAAATATCAAAACTAGACAACTACAAGGCTAGCGGCGATGATGTAATCTCGGTGATTGTCCTTAAGAAATGTGCCCCTGAACTCTCCTCTGTCATCTCTAAACTCTATAACTACTGCCTCTCAGCTTCCTGTTTTCCTGCATGCTTGAAGTCCTCTTCTGTTGTTCCTGTATTTAAAAAATTTGAACCCTCGGACCTATCCAACTATCGCCATATCAGCCTTCTACCTATTTTGGGGACGGTGTTCGAGGCCAATTTTAATGATGAAATAGTTCAGTATCTTACTGCCCATAAAATCTTCTCCGACAGGCAGTATAACCACGGCCCACATGCTAACGACCATTATAGTGTACATGTTTGATGCCATCGAGGAATCCGGCGAGGCTCGTGCTGTTGCTCTGGACATCTCCAAGGCTTTTGGCAGGGTTTGGCACGCTGGCTTTCTATGCAAGCTACGGTGTTACGGTATTACCGGACGATTGCATGATCTGATCCAATCTTTCCTACATAACCGCAAAATGAAGGTTGTGCTGAATGGGCCAGACACCACACCTACTGTACAAATGCTGGTGTCCCTCAGGGCTCTATCCTAGGCCCGATGCTTATCATTATTTTCATAAATGACCTCCCAAACGAGATCAAGAGCCAGGTAGACATCTACGCAGATGAAACCACAATTTGCTCGCACATCAGTAAGAATCCAGGCGTGACGGACAAACATAATTTTGCTGCTGATGTTGAGAGGGATTTACATTCTGTAGTGAATTGGGTTAAGAAGTGGCTTGTAAATTTCAATTCGTCTAAGACCAAGCTGCTTTCTGTCAATCATCACACGCAACCTCTCCTGCCTCCCATAAGCATGGACCAAGCGAATATCCCCGAAAGCAATACTCTGCGCCTCCTCGGCCTTACGCTCTCTTCTGATCTCAAGTGGAACCACAACATTGAGTCAATAGCTAAATCCACTGCTAGGTAGGTTGGGTCACTGTGTCGGACCAGGAAGTTTTTCCCACCTGAAACCATCCTGCATATATACAAATCAACCATTCGTCCGTGTATGGAGTACTGATGCCATCTATTGTCAGGTGCCCCCGCTGTTCATCTCCATGTTCTTGATAGGCTTCATAGAAGAATCAGTAATGTGATAGGTACCGATTTGGTGGCTCGATTACATCCATTTTCCCACTGACGAGAAGTGGCTTTCCTTTATCTGTTCTACACATACTTTCATGGCTTCTTCTACAACGAGATTGAGTCACTGGTGCCTCTACAACAGGTGTTTACTCGTGCAACCAGACAGGCAACTGGGTCTCACCCATTCACAGTTAGATCAACCAAATGCAGACGACATTTCTACTCCTGCAGTTTCTTTTCCCGCACTTCCCGCCTGTGGAACTCACTTCCTTATTCTTGCTTTCCTGAAAGCTACAACCTCCAGGAATTAAATGCAAGGTAAATACTCATCTCTTAACTACTTGACCCTACTTCTTTCCACACTGATCCTTTCCTTTCTCTCCACCTTCGCAACTGTCATCACATCTGTATTCCCATCATTTTCTTTCTTTTTTCTAACTGGTTCGTCCTTCTCGCTCTCCTCTAATCCTTTTACTCTTATGTAGCCCCCTGCACGTCAGTGGCGTTACCGCCTTGATCGGGGTGATAAGACTAAAAAAATAAACAAAAAAAAATAATCAAAATCCACTACATAGCCAACAATACAATATTCAGGTGCGCAGTTCTTCACTGCAAAACTATTTGTGTTAAATAAAAACGCGACGATCTTCCCGTCATATGTAATAAGAAGGCAAAAGTTCGGAGATTTTGGAGGCTTAACACAGAACACAGACTGCAACATAATAGACTCCTGAACGACCTAACATGTAAGAAAATTATACGAAAGATATAAAAAGAAACTATGAGTGACAAATTAGAAATAGAAACGCGAAATAGCACACACTAAGCGAAGCTTGAGAGACATCAGCAAACAACAACTTCCCAAAAGAAAACGGAGGGAGGATTAAAATGATTGTATACCGATGACGTTCTTGGCTTGATTCAAAGGATACAAAACAATATCAAGACATATAACAATACAGGAAACTTTACGAAGAAATAAGATGCAAATGCAGACAATCTAAAAAGAATGACTCAACGACAATAATGCAGACATAAGTAAAATATCGATGATATGGATAAAAATAAGATAACTAACAGAACAAATGACATGCATAAAATCCAAGAAGGAAACGCTTATAATAGAAAATGAAATATAATTCAGTGAATGGACAAATATATCGGAGATCCCTTCCACGGAAAGATAGAGCAATCCTTCAATACGAAAGGCCGAGAAATGTTTCAAACCAAATAGGAAGATGCATTAATGAAATTGAAGAGAAACAAGGCTGCAAGACCAGACGCCTTTGTAATATATCTACTGAGATTCTAAGATGATTTCGACGTAGACAGGATCACAGAAAGAGAAAATGAAATTTACAAATGTAACTAAGCAGATAGACTCTCAAAGCAGTAGCCAAGAAACCAGTAGAAAAGGAATTTGATCTCCACAAAATAATCAGCTTAATGAACCTCAAAACAAAACTCATTAACATGATTCAGATGAAGTGAACACGCAGAAGGATCGGGTTAGAGACAGGAGAAGAACTATGTTGTTTTGACAATGTCTCCAGGACAAGAAATCTACAATTATGTTCAGAATGTTATCAGAAAAAGCAATTACCAATGTATAAAGACGGGTACTTGTGTATAATACATTATGCAAATATGTTCAACAAAGTACGCCACAAAACATGCTAAAGATGCTTGGCAAACTCCATATATTCAGAAAAGACATTAGAATCATCAAGAATGTATACTGGCAGTAAACAACCTGCATTTAATCAAGGAATAAATTTAGCAGATACACAAAAATAGAAAGAAGTGTAACACAAATATGTGTCTTCTAACCGGATCTATTCAACCTTTGTAGCGAAACAATTCTGAGAGAGCAGGGTGTCCTACTTATATTTGCTATTGGCGGCTACAATCTCAGCAATATAAGATACGCGGATGAAGCAGTTCTAATAGAAAAGAAAATATAGCACAAACTAAAACAAAAATGGAAAATGAGAAGAAAACAATAAATATAAACTTCAAGAAAACTGAATGCAGAGTCATCAGCGCAAAAAAGCTGCAAATTCGCAACTACAGGTCGGTGATACACAAATCAAAGAAGATCGATACTGAGATCCGAAGACGCATTTGTATAGTCAAGGAAGCATTTCCAATTTTAATAAGAATATTGAATAAGAAAAAGATTTTGTTGAAAGCAAAGAAATGAGAACTGTATTGTTATATAATATCTGTCCTCCTATATGTCATAGAATGCTGGGCACATTTCTCAATGTTGAGAAGACTCAAAGCAATAGGAATGTGGTTCAACATGTTAAAGATATCAATGACGGAACATGTAAGCAACGACACGTTTTTGGAGAGGATGTGAACGAAAAGGAAACTTATACTTAGCACTAGGAAGAGACAGCTGAGATTTCTGGGGCACGAAATGAAGAAGAAACGATTTGGAGAATATAATACTCACAATACGGAGAGAGGGAAATCGGGAAATGGTAAATCAATGTTAGACATATTTAATAGGTTTGATAAGCTGAATGGCGGAGCGAAGTTTGAGAGAGACACAAAAAAGAAAATTACTTAGAACGACAAGTTACAGGAGCAAGTGGAAGTTTATACTCGCCTACATCCTGAAGGTCAGGGCACTTAAACAAGTTAATGTATTAAAAAGGGATTGGCAATAAGAATTATTACACACCTTTAACGGAATCGTTCAGCCAACCACTTCTATGGATAAGTACATGATCAAATAGGTTGTGCGTTGTGGTGCAGTGGATCTCGACTCGGAACGACAAATCGGAGTGCAGATGTCGAATTCCAGTTAAATTCCTTGCAATCACTTGCCAACAAATATCCTTGGAAAGGTATTAATACGTCACTTCTCTCCAGTCATGAGTTAAATAATAGAAAAGACTGGGTTCTTTAACCTTGGCTGTAAACCAATCTACCGCAGAAAGCAATGGCAACTTACTGCGGGATAATCTTCTGCCCAATCAGTTATGTCTCTTACGAGATATGAATACCCTAGCGTGTATCACGTATGTCACTTCACTGACTAACATGATCAAAACGCACGCACACACACGCACGCACACACACACACACACACACACACATATATATATATATATATATATATATATATATATATATATATATATATGAGGGAACGCACGTGCTTGCGTGCATGCGTGCGTATAATGGATGCTCACATCCTGCAGAAAGAAAGGCGCTAAAATAGGTTTTATTTCTCTTTATATGATTTTAAATATATTTAATAATTAAAAAGATCAATCGCGTACTAACCTTTTCTGCATACCTGACATGAAGAATCAGCATGTTTCTCATTATTCATGAGCCGTGTCACATGAAGACATACGATCAATGACTTCCACTTGGTTATGTCTCTTGTCGCCCTAAATATATTTTCTCCTGGTAGCTCTTCTAAGCCCTTTCTCCACTATCCATTTGTTCAGACCTAACAAGTACGTCACACACTGCTTTCCTATGACTCTTTTTCCTTTTATCCGACCTGTGAGTATTACATTTTCTAAGCTCTCCTTCATCATTACTTATCTCAATAATCTCATTTATCTCTTCCTATTATTTTTTATTAGTTTTCCTCCAATTTGCATTTTTTTCAACACCAAAGCGTTGTACACGTTCTCCATCTATGGTATCGACAGTATCTTTCTGTAAAATAACATGTCCTCTCCATCAAACCTATACTTCATCTTTGAGGAGATCCTCCAGCATTCACTTCGATACAAAAAGACAGGTATCACATTACAATCTAGCACTCTTTTCTTTGCTTCTAATGAAATTTCCTGTCTTTCCGTACTCTGGTTATCTTCTGAAATGCGTCTTTGACCATGCCACTTTTTTAATAACCATTTGATGTCACGTAGGTTCGTCGAGTTACTACTTTCCAATTGTTTGTTTCTTTGTTTGTTTGTTTATGTTTTTTCTGTTTGTTTGCTTGATCATTACAACATCTCAGCACTCAGTTTCTTATTTTCAATTATGACATATCATAATTATGATATATCATAAGAGGTACCAGTAAAATCGAACGCAATATACGAAATTAAATGACCCAAGAAACTAACCTCAATAATTATTGCCCCAGACCAAAAACCTTTTCATCTTTTACTCGGTTGTACTCGTTAGCCCCCTTCAGAAGCATATCGTAATTTACGGATTGGGATCGTTATTCGTTCTAGAGTCCCGCTGACTCCACTGTGAAGTAAGCGGTTACAGCATGTGTTACCGTATAATAAGATTTTATGAGGTTACTTGAATTTACAATTTCCCTTCTCCTAGAGTTGTTTTCAACAAAGATTAAAAACATATGTGAATATATGAATCTGCCCGTAAATCAATGAAAATAATCGACTGGAATTTGAACTCGGCTCTTTGAATTTGAATATTTAGCCTCTATCCATTATATCATGCGCTCTTCCATCTACAAAATTAGATTAATCTTATGAAGTAATGTTTAGTTTGAAAATCCGATACACTACCTTCCAAAAGTATTTCACATGATACAACGGCCAATAAATTAAGCTCGAATGATGAAAACAACAATCAGAAAAAGTGCAAAAATATATTTTTGTCCTTGTATGAATATCGACAACGGCAGGTAATTATTTAACCCTCTAGGGCCATTCGTATCATATTTGATACAGTATGAAAACAAGCCTTGAAAGAAATATTTTCCTGAAAAATTTTTTAAGAGAAATATTTTATAAATTTCAAATGAAAGCAGTACTGACTGCTCAGTCAATGAATGCCAAATGTTTCCTTATAGGGAAATACCAAATGTTTCATTATAAGGAAATACTGTGTCAAATATGATACGAATGGCCCTAGAGGGTTAATTTATTATTATCTCAGAAATGGTTTTTTAACCCTCTAGGGCCATTCGTATCATATTTGATACAGTATGAAAACAAGCCTTGAAAGAAATATTTTCCTGAAAAATTTTTTAAGAGATATATTTTATAAATATCAAATGAAAGCAGTACTGACTGCTCAGTCAATGAATACCAAATGTTTCCTTATAGGGAAATACCAAATGTTTCCTTATAGGGAAATACTGTATCAAATATGATACGAACGGCCCTAGAGGGTTAATAAACCGAAATTCTTTTACAGAAAACACTAACAAAATTGTAGTTTATTATGGTTTTTTTCACACTATCTATTAATTTATTTTACGAATTACATAATTTTTATCTAAAGAAGCAAATACAAAACATATTTTAATTCAATAAAGACCTGATTAAACATATTTTTCATTAACTTGATTATACTTTCTGTTCTATTCTCCAACATGTTAGCAAGCAACGCTTTTCACTTTTATCACATTTCTCTTTACATTAAATATTTTACATGTTTTATGCTGCTTCCTCAATTCATCTGTAGATTATTCATTTTTCCTACATTTTACAACCCATTTTTTAATTCATTTTTAGAAATCACTTTGCATTCTAAATATTTTACACCTTGCTTACAAATTTTATCAATGACATGCACATTATCCTCTTGTAAGACACCATGGCTGTTCTATCAGTTCTTCTGCTTATCCATCTAGAAATTGTTTATTACTCAATGCAATATACTAAAATATATATTACATAGCATTTCAACATATTTAATCTAGATCTTACGAAGTTTTTTATCTCTTAATAAATATGGTGATCATGATTACATATTCTAATACCCCTTCGGATTTCTCTGTTATTTTTCCGTCGTGTTTTACAGCCTAATTCGAATTGTTTCAGTTGTGTAACTGCTTGATTGTTATATTACTAATTAGTACGTCACAAATTGGATTATTACTCTTTCTGACGGGCATTCTTGGATATAGCAGACTTTCTTATTTTCTTTAAAACGTTTTCTCTTATAGTTCTTGGAGTAGCAATAAACACAGCGCCTACTGCGTATGATCTGAGATCGCGTCGACCAATTGTAAATCTTTGGAGGCCATCTAGATCTAGAGAAGCCCTTTGATGTAAAACTTAATTTGCCGATAACACCCATGTTTTAAGTCTCATACGGATTTGGTCTGACAGACGCTCAGTTGATTTTCAAAATCCATGCAAGTTATGTGTTCCCAGAAAAATATTTCAGATTGTTTTATTATTTCCAAATTAAATGAGCATTTCCTAGACTTTCAAGTACACTCCCGATCAAAAATTTAAAACCACTTGAAAATCTTTAAAAAGAAATTTCTTTTTACGGACAGATTTTAAACTCCTCCCACTTAAGGGTACCAATACTACAATCTAAAAGGTTATGGAAACAAAAAGCTACATTCCAAACATTTTATTTAGAAATTTACATTTTTATAAAATGAGGCGATTTACACATGATCAAAATTATAAGACCAGGGGTATAAATTGTTAGATCTATGGCAATTCCAATGTTTTTAGTTCAGTTAGAGATTAGCAATCACGGCGTAAAGGTGCTACCATGCCTAAAGCAAGCAAACTTACCATAGTTGAGCGTTCTCGAATTCTAGAATTCCATAAGCAAGATTTGTCACAGCGGACGATCGCAGCTAAGGTAAATCGCAGTAAAACTGTGATTTGCAATTTTGTAAAGAACAGAGAGAATTATAGAAAAGCAAAATCCTCTGGTAGGCCCCAAAAAATTTCTCCAGCATTGAGTAGGAGAATAAGAAGCCAGAAGAATATGTTGAGCAAAATCTTGTAAATATTTATTTGAATTACTATAGTACCATCCTAGTAACACATGTCCGAACATTATCATAAAGCCTGATTCATTAACGATTGCCGATTAAGTATCGTTTAAGTGAAGGTGGAATTCATCCGGAAAGTTTTACATTGAAGCCCTCCTTCGATTTCAGAGATGTGTATTGGCTAATTCTAATGGCAGACTATCCTCTTTTGTCAGCTTATTTCAGTTTTGAAAAGCATGCACATTCTCCGCCATTCTCAAACCATTGAGGCTCTTGTTTGAAATTGTCATAAAGAATCCACTTCTAAGTAAAAGGCATTATTCGATCATGAAATAGAACATAAAAATTTCGAACACGCAACATTGACTACACTTCAAATTTGTGGAACTATTTTACTTTTACTGAGTTCATGTGGAATCCATTTATCGAGTCTCTTCATCTTGCCAATTTTTTGCGATTCTTCGATATTGGTGATATGCTGAGATGGATTATCTGAAATATTTCGCTGAAAATTTGATGTAGGTTTGTCTCAACTAGTATTAGCAGAGGTTGATAATCAATGGCAGATTGATTTGATCGGCCATCTTGAGACTCAAGTCTCGAATCTTGTTGTGGAAGTTACTCTCTGATCACAAATCTAAAAACACCCCAGTATTTTGAAACGCATTATGAGGTGAACTAATGAAAAAGATATAAACACATTTATTTCACATTAAATGATGAGAGGTAAATTAAGTTTTAAGTAGAATTTAGAAATGTAACGATATAAAATGAACAAATAAAACACATTAATCAATAGTATTAAACCATGTATGTTTTTCCAGTATTATAACACTATATTAAACAACTACTAAAATATTTATTCTAGAATTATAGATTATTTTCTTATCAACATAATAACATTTAGTTGTTTTTGTCCGAAACCAAAGTGTCATTTCCGGTTTGTGTTATTTCCGATTCTGCTAACAAATCTGCCGTATATACTTAGTTATGTGACACTGTAATGCGTTTTTCCAGAGATCCTTCGTTCATTATCACCTCTTTTCGTAAGCATCACTATGAAGTTGAACATACAAAGTATTTATGGAATTTTGACATTGTCCAAAAATTCATTATTTTACTAATCTTGCCGATTTAAAAAATTATAAGGCTCATAAATTTTTCAAATACACTCACCTCTGATCCTGATTACTTTTATGTTCTTCTTGTCTAGTATCGATCTTACCTCACGTTACAGGTCAATCCATGTTTTATTTATTCTAGGTATCTCTTTCTTGTCGTAAGACTGCTTTAATGATTTTGTCCCAGACTCTTTGTTCATTTTCTTTTAGAAGTTTTCTGTTATTAGATTAGTACTTCCTGTTGAGGTGACTTGGGATGAAAGGCTATTTGACTGAGCTTGATTTTACAGTGCAAAAAAGAAAATAATAAATGTATTTGGCCTATAAAGACGTGAAAAATATTCGTTTCTTCCCAGCAGTGAATTAAATTTTACCATTGTGAATGAATAGTGGCACTAATGGTGCTTGCTGTGGTAACTTGGAAGCAAGTCATGA
This sequence comes from Ascarosepion bandense, assembly GCA_037127315.1. Classification (NCBI taxonomy): domain Eukaryota; kingdom Metazoa; phylum Mollusca; class Cephalopoda; order Sepiida; family Sepiidae; genus Ascarosepion; species Ascarosepion bandense. Next base: position 3,957,496 of record JBBBDQ010001401.1, read on the forward strand.
ATAGACAAGTTCACAGAAATAAGTGAATGTTTGGTCGCCTATAACAATGCACACGTGTTTGGAATTACGAATTAATATCATAAGAATCAAAGGAGTGAACGTAAAAGGCAGCCCATCGTCTTCAAAGGACATGATGATTTTTGTTCTACAGTCGCTGTTTAAACAATCTTTTTTTTCATTGAGTTCACCCCAACCACAAGATGATCAGTAAAGCATGTGTGACACAAGGTATTGTTGGAATTGGAAAAGTTAGAAATGAAAAAAAATATACATTAGTAAGGGGTGAGAACAAAATAGAACAATCAGCAGGACGGTAGGAAGCGATGGAAATTGTGTTTTAGTTCTTGAAGATAAAAATTGGGCGGAAAACATGGAGGCAGAAGGGATTATCACAAACGATAAGTGTTAGAAAATTAACTGTAAGCATATAATTTACAGTTACCTCTAGAGAGCACAACTGTAAATTTTTTAAGCTTCGTCTTCACTTTAGGACTGCGCTTAAATTTATTAAACAATCTAAATACGATAAAAGATGTATTCCGAACAATTACCAGGAATTATTTATACATACATGGAAGAAACTTTAAGTTCTACATAAATAGTAGAAACACCGAACCGTATGGGACTGCAATATTCGATGTATGGACGAGGTTTATACTTAGATAGTTATAAAATAAATGCTTTAGAGCTGTGATGCATTTCAATTTGTATGTAGAAATGTATAAATTAATTTTGATAGGTTCATATTTGCCAGATATTTAACACGTTCATATGTAAAAATCATTAATAATTTCTTGCCCAATCACTGAATCAGAAATAATCTACAAATGCGTGAATATTGTCGATTGAAGTTTTCCATTAATTGTCTTTTTGCATAACAAATACCAATTCCTAATTGATGATTCAATGCCAAAATCTAGTATTTTCTTAAACTTTGATATATTAAAACTACTATATAAATTATTCTGCTTTTATAATTGAATACATGATAGATGATACTCAGCGTTTGTGAATATGCATAATTGTGTGAACATAAATACTAGAGGAGTTTACGTTCTTAACAAATTGTAAGTTATGGACAAATATCATGAAGAGTTTTTTCTTACATTGGTTGTTTGGTTAGTTGATTTAGTCTAAAGGCATAGCATCCTCTAAAGTCGAAATCTTAATATTTTGTACGTAATTTCATGATTTTGAATACATGTTTTGTCTACATAATTGTATGCTTCAAAGTAATGGTATGCATATAGTTATATATTTGTGTGTGCGCGTGCGTGTGTATATGCTAAGCGTGTATTTGCGTGTGTGTTCTCGTAGATCATAAAATATGTTGTCCATAATTGTTGTTCATTTTTGTCTGGGGGTCACTATATAACCATAGATGAAACCCTTAAAGTCTCGTTAAATCTGATAATAACAGTAATTTTTGTAATATTTGACGCTTCACAAAAACTCCAATCGCACGAAGAGAGCACTTACTGTAGGATGAAGTTCATCGTAATACCCAGGAACATGTCGCTTGAGGGACAATTTGCATATCGTAACAAGATTCAAACTGTTACACGGCTCAATGTCTAGGTGAAAAGCAATGCATTATTAATGTCTGAAGAGAAGCATTCCTTTTATCAAACACTGAGTGTAAATTCAGTACAAGATGTTTTCAGTCCAACATATGTTTTTAATAAGAAAAATATTAAAAGTAGAGCAAGTTCCTTATTTCCAGTTAAGAAATTTGAAAATGCTTTATTTTCATACGTTTACCGTTTCTTATCAAGCAAATATTTTTTTTTTGTTCCATAAGCTTAATTTGTGTAAATTATGTTAATCTTTGTTTTTCGTATGTTTTTTTTTCATTTTATTATTTGCTTTAAATTACATATGAAAATTGCATTAAAACTGTTTATGTAGTCAAGGAACTTGCTCTACTTTTAATATTTTTCGAATTTCTGGTGTTGGGGACAAGGCGAACCTTGCTACCGAGCTTAAGAAGGACCTCCAATCCGTGGTGGATTGGGGGTAAGAAATGGCTCGTAAAATTCAATTATTCCAAAACGAAGCTGCTGTCAATTAACCACCACAGACAACCGCACCACGCTCCCATTAGCATGGAACAGGCTTGCCTCCCAGAGAGTAAATCACTACGCCTGATTGACCTGACACTCTCAGCGGACCTCAAGTGGAATGACAACGTAGAATCCATTGCTAAATCCGCAGCTATGAAAGTCGACTCTCTGTGCAGGGTCTGGAAATTCTTTCCGACTGAATCTATCCTGCAATTATATAAATCCACCATCCGCCCGTGTATTGAATGCTGTTGCCACATCTCGTCGGGTGCCCCTTCTATTCTCCTCGGGGTTCTTGACACAATACAACGAAGAATCTGTAATGTGATTGATACCGACTTGGCTGACCGCCTGCAGTATCTCTCTCACCGTCGTGACGTGACTTCCCTGTGCCTCTTCTATAAATACTTTCATGGCTTCTGCTCTGACGAACTTAAATCGCTGGTGCCCCCTAGATGTGAAATTGCACTAGATACTAGATTGGCAACTAGGTCCCACCCTTTTACAGTGAAACCGATTAAATGTAACCGCAATTTCTTCTCCAACAGCGTCTCTCCTCGCACTTCCCTCCTCATGCTTGCTTCCCCGACGGCTACAACCTACAGGAGTTTAAATGTAAGGTCACTAGACATCTCCTAACTCTCACCCACTCTCTCCAAATCTCTCACTATGTACATCCTAAGTCGTCTATCACCTTCTGACATTTACTATACCCAATCCCTCTATGTAACCCCCTGCGCTATAGTGGCAGTGGAATGCCTTGCTTGGGTGACACGATTAAAAAATATGTGCCGGTTGATATGATTTATTGTCTAAGTTCTTTTATACTTATTACCATCCTATTCGATTAATTTGATATTTTTTTTAATCATTTTACCCCGAGCAAGGCGGAAATGCCACTGATGTGCAGGGGGCTACATAACTGTAAAAACATTAATTAGAAAAGAGTGAGGAGCACAAACTAGTTAGAAATGAGCAACAGAAAGCTGAGAAAGCAGGTGCGATTACAGATACATAGGTGGAGAGAAAGGGAATGTTATACGGGGGTGGGGAGAGAGCTAGAGCCTAGTGGTTAGTAGATGTGTATTGACTTTGCATTTAAATTTCTGGAGGTTGTAGCCGTCAAGAAAGCAAGAATACGGGAGCGAGTTCCACAGGCGGGAAGTGCGAGAGAAGAAGTTGCAGGAGTAGAATTGTCGTCTGCATTTGGCTAACCTGACTGTGAATGGGTGGGACCCAGTTGCCAGTCTGGTTGCACGAGTAGACACCTGTTGAGGAGGCAACAGTGACTAAAGTTCGTCCGAACAGAAGCCATGAAATTATTTATAGAACAGACAAAGGGAGGCCACATATCGACGGTGGGGAAGTGGCTGCAGTCGAGCCGCCAGATCAGTACCTATCACATTACAGACTCTCTTATGGAGCCTGTCAATAGCACTGAGGAGAACGTCAGAGGCGCCTGACCATAAATAGCAGCAGTACTCCATGCACGGACGGATGGTTGACTTGTATATATGCAGGATGGATTCAGGCGGAAAAAACATCCTGGATCGACATAGTGAGCCAACCTTCTTAGCAGTAGATTTTGCTATGGATTCAATATATTGGTTCCATTTGAGGTCTGAGGACAGGGTAAGTCCGAGGAGGCGTACTGTATTGCTCTCCGGGAGAATCGCTTGGTCCATGCTTATGGGAGGCAGGAGAGGTTGCCTGTAATTGTTTACAGACAGCAGCTTGGTCTTAGACGAATTGAAGTTGACAAGCCACTTCTTGCCCCAATTCACCACAGAGTGTAGATCCCGTTCAAGGTCAGCAGTGAGATTACGTCTGTCCGCCACGACAGAGTTCTTACTGGTGCGGGAATATATTGCAGTGTCATCTGCGTAGATGCCTACTTGGGACTTGATCTCATCTGGGAGGTGGTTGATGAAAATAAGGAAGAGCGTCGGGCCCAGGATAGAGCCCTGTGGGACACCAGCATTCGTGCTGTAGGACGAAGAGGCACGCCCATTAAAAACGACCTTCATTTTGCGGTTATTTAAGAAAGATTGGATTAGGTCAAGCAGGCGTAATACCGTAACCCCGTAGCTTGCATAGGAGGCCAGAGTGCAAAACACTGTCGAAATCCTTGGAGGTGTCCAGAGCAACCGCGCGAGCCTCATCAGACTCATCAAGGTCCTGTAGCATGTACTCCGTTACGGTTGTTAGCAGGTCGGCCGTGGACCTGGCAAAGCGGAATCCATATTGCCTGCCAGAGAAGTGTTTGTGGGTAGTGAGATGATGAACTATTTCAGCATTGATTATGGCCTCGAATACTTTTTCCGAATATCGGTAGAAGACTGACAGGGCGATAGTTGAATGGGTCAGAGGGTTCACCACAATTCTTAAATTCAGGAACAACTGAAGAGAACTTCCAGCATGCAGGAAAGTCGAAAGCAGAAAGGCAGTAGTTAAATAGTTTACAGAGGACAGGGGAAAGTTCAGGAGCACACTTCTTAAGGACTATCACCGGGATTCCATCGTCTCCACACGCCTTATGGGGGTCGAGTTTTGAAATTACTCGGGATACTACTGTCGGAGTAATATATAGGTCGTGCAGTTTGGCCTCAGTTCTAATAGGGAATCAGGTGGGTGTACTCCGGACGAGTCAAATGTGGAGTTGGATGAGAATCTGCGGGCAAAACATTCAGCTTTGTCCGCAGATGACGTGTGAACCTCAAATTCATCGTTGAGCACTAGTTTGCAAATCGTCCAATAGTCCTTGGAGCCTAACTTGCGCTCAGCTATATGCTCATTTTGTGTCATTTAGCGTACTCTTGCACTCATTGTGAGCAGATATGAACAGGCGCCTATTTTGATTAGATGACTGTTTCCGGATAGACGGAAGTAATGGTTCCTGTGGGCAATGGCCGGTGAGCAGCCGGAGAGAACCTCGGAGAGGAATGAGGTTTTAAGCAATACTTCCTGGTGGGTATGAAGGCATCAATGCCAGCTTTCACCCATGACGAGACCTCAGAGGCACAGTCACCAACTGATAGGTCGAACACTTTTCCCCAAGAAAAGAGGAAATCGCGAAAGTCATCCCAGTCAGCTTTTTGGTAGAGGTAGGAGATCCTATAGGTAGTGGGCTCCTGGGGGAGTGAGATTGGAAAGAAATACTGAGAGAGTCTACAGCGTGGCAAAGCTGCTAGACTTGACAGGCCTCAGGCGGAGAGGTGAAACATATATCTAGTAGTGAGGAATGACCCGAGGGAGTGCTTTGGAAGCGAGTGCGGAAGTCCACCACTTGCGTAAGGGATTGGGAAATACCAATGTTCATGGCGTGAATGCCCGCTGGATCAGTAACGGCGTTTTCAAGCCACTCAGAGTGATGGGCATTGAGGTCTCCAAATACAAATATGTGGGCAAATGGGTGATAGGAAATAGCCTTATCTATGTTGTCAGCAATGCTATCTAGTAGGGATCACTCAGGAGAGGAGGGAGAACGGTAAAGAAAAATAGGTAACTAACCGAACTGCGGAGAGACAGGGGGAGACATATCTATTGGTGGTCAGTAGATTCGAGTGATGTCACCTTAGCTATGGGGAGGTGTTCGCTGACGTAGACACCCAGCCTATGTATGTAGACAGTGTAATCCTTCCTTAAGAGGTGAAGATAACCAGGGATGGAGAGGTCAAAGGAGGGAATAGCTGAGTTGAGGTTAGTTTCGCAGAGCGCAAGGATGTCAGGGGACTTTTCATGCAGGAACGCTTCTACATTAGGAAAGTTAGTACGAACGACCAGGATATTAATGAAAGAAAGGTTAATGGGTTTAAGTGGTTTGAATTTAACTGTTTTAGGGTCGTTTCTGATTTGTTTCGTCATGTTTTTTTTTATAGAAAGGGACCTATGATAGAGGATACAGGCGGTCATTATCCACGATCTGTGCTGGGAGGGAAACTGGCTAGGGCTGCAACAAGGTTTGGCCTCGGGGTTGCCCACCGAAATCGCTTGCAGGGACACCTATCCATGGCGACATGGTACTACAAGAACACCGATAATATACAACTGTTGATCAGAGCAGCCGCTCTTGACGCTACGCAAGAGTTAGGGCTCCTAACTACCAGTCGGAAGCAGCAACCAGGAAACTGCCAACCCGGTACCCTCACAGTGATGAGCCGTTGCCACCAACCGGCCAGACCGCAGGAAACTCACGGAAGCACCAATACCAAGGTCTGAAGAGAGAGAAGAGAAAGCCGGAAACCACATCCTAAACAGGAAAAAAGGGGCAAGCCTCTACTCCAGGTCAATAGACGTGGGAGGAGTATGGACCTGCCGATAGTGTGACCTATCTACTCCTATTAAAAAGAAAAAATTCCAAGGGTGGAGAGTTAACTAAGTTTTAACTTAGTTAAAGTCCAAATGAAGCATGAACGCCAAAAAGTGAGAAGAAAAGGAAAAAATACAGATTTACGAAACAATTCGTACATACCAGGCAGTTTCACACAGGAAATTTGAATTATATATAAACTAGGCTAATTAAGATGAATATTATTTTAACATATAATTTTGCATTGAATAATGTATTTACAGTGTATGCGCGTGTTGCAATGGTTCTGATCAAAAAACTATGTTTCAAATCTCACCATTGTCAACTTGTCAGTAAAGTAATTTCTTGATTCTATCGGTCAGGAGAAGGTGATAGCTTTTGCAGCACATTTAGAAAATGCATGTAAAACATACCACGGTTTGACCTAATTTATGTGTCTGAAAGTTGGTAGATGGAACTCAGTAAGAAACCGTTGACAGTTGTGCAAGCACAAAATTGCTCGAGTTTAGCGTGCTAGTTCTATTCAGAATCTTGATCACACTAGATAACGCGATCTCTCACAGCAACTCTATGTTCCACGCGCCAAAGTTACACAATAAATTCTGAGATCTGTGGATTCAGAACAAACACAAATATACCACAGCGGATTCTGCAACACGGATCGACTAGCCATGTTAGTATACGGGCATCCTCGTATAGGAGTACCTCTTATTACTGTTACATCTGGTCTAGTGCTCCTGCTATGTATTTAAAGATGCTTGATACAATCCAAATAAGAATATGCAAAGCTATCTGTCCTGAATAGACATTTCAATTTCAGTAATTTTTTCACCCAAAAGCATGCTTCTATGATATATATATATATATATATATATATATATATATATATATATATATATTTTCACCTGGACATTTGATGGAAATCGTATCGGAATAAGAAATCGGAGAACGGCGCTCAAATTCTACGTGAAATTCTTGCTTACACTTACACGCAAATATCGTTAGAAAACCATGAATCCAAAACTTCTTCCACCAGTTTTGTGTTGAATAGCAAGATAGACTGAGTTCTACAGCATAATAAAAAAAAAAATTCAAATTACAGTGAGTTGGCCTGATCAGTCATGTAAAATAATTATTATCACTTAAGTGTGTATCCCATTTGACACATTACTGACTTACTGGATTAATTGCAAATTCTCTGTATTTTACATTTGCAAAGAGTAGTTTTTTAAAAAGATACATTTTGTACAATCATTTGTGGTATACTCTTTTTGTTTCTGACGTTAACTTCAATTTTCAACTGTAAAAATTTAAATGCACTACCGTTATATTCTGTCTTATTAACTTATGTTTGTTATTGTTCTCTACTTAAAAAATATTATTCTCTCACACTCAGTAAGACCTTGGATTTTGGATTTGTTTGAGATTAAATGACAGACAAATAGTCATGATGTATCCGCGTCTTGTTTAGTTTAAATTTAATAATTGAAAATTTAAAGTCAGAAGGTTTGAAAATTTATTTAATCCAATCTGAATAAAAATAATTTAGAAATAGCTAAACTTTGCTTTTAATACTGTTTCACATGTGGATCATCTCGTTTAACAGGTAGCAGTATTTTATACAAATACTAAACAGTTATAGGTCAGGTTTAAATTTGATATAAATTAGACCGGTTGAAGTGAGAAGTGTTCAATACTTATTTGAAAGAAAATGAAGTTTTAACATGTAGAGCTCTTTTATATTTTTATTTCACTACTATGTTTACGACCTTTTCTGTTTTGTCAGGCGACTTAATACAAATCACCTAAAACAACCAGAAAAGGTCAAACCATGGTAGCGTAATCAGATAGTCTTTTCATATCTCTCTCTCTCTCTCTCTCTATATATATATATATATATATATATAAACTTTTTGTCGACAGAGGATAAAAGTCTATTTTTATAAAAAAAATTAATACATTTCCACTTACTAATCATGAATTTTCACTTTTAGAAAATTGTCAAGAGTTAAGTTCTAATTTATTCTTTCATCTGCACAAAGTTTTTTGAGTGTTGTGCGTTTTGCCTGACAGCGAATTGATACGAACACTGCGGGCGATTTTCAATATTTAATAGCAAAGTCTCTTGTGAGATTATCTTGAGGCGGTATTTTAAGAAATGCATTTAATTTCGATTCTTAAATAATTGAAAGACGATTGTGATTGATCACGCTTCATTTAGACGTTTTCAATTTTTCTCCTCCCTTAATATTTTCGAAGATCAATTTTTCATTTTTTGATATTTTTATCATTATAATTTTTCTCTTCTGGAAGGAAAAAAACCGTTTTCTGGTGCAAGAAGGGTTCAGAGAAATCAACATTCGTGAAAGGAATGAAAGTTAAATGACCTCAAAAATATGTAATTGAGCATGAGGTTGATAAATACCTGATGACCTTTTCTAAAATGTTCTAACTTTGAAGAGATTTATTTTTCTCACGCTTCTTATATTTGCTAATTATTTCTGCAATCGCATATACATTGTCCGAGATCACAATTATTATTAATGACGTCAGTCATTATTAAAGATTTCAAATGTGAAAGAACTGGGATATGGTTCTAGCGATGGATGATATGAAAAGAATAAACTGAATAATGATTTGTTAATACTAGCTTAGATGCGGCACAATGCACACGTAGTGGATTGAACTCATTATTCTGCTATAAATGATGTAGCGAGACGTGCTTCCGTGTTTGCCACATCGTAATGACCCTACAATGAACTGAATGCTTCTACTGCGAGCAAAATTTCAAGGAAGTAATAAGATTATCGTAATATCTACTGCCAAAAAATAAGTCTAGAATAAATAAGAAAGAAGGCCAAGTGAATCCAGCACTCACAGAACATACTGAATATAACAAACTGCAAGTAAACTAATCAATGTTATTGCTGATCAAACTTCAAGTACGAAAGGAAAATATTATCTTATTAGAGAAAATAAAGGAAGTTATTGACACCCATGTTTGCCAACATTATTACACATCATAGCAGATAAAAAAATTAGATATAATTATAATTTTCTACCAGTAGTAATAAATTCTATTACTTCGCGATTTACCTCTTATTTGCTCAATATTTACCGAGTGAAATTTTATAAACAAATGTTTACCATATGTTTTTAATTAATTTCCTATTTGTATCAAAATTTTAAAGATAACAATATTTTCCTAATTCAATTACACTCACTTTGTTTGAATATACCGTTAGAGACTATAGCATATTCATGAAATTTCTCTTTCTTTTTTCATTAAGAATGATAGTATATGTATATATATATATATATATATATATATATATATATATATATATATATTGACACTGGTTTAACTGCAAGTTATAATAAATTAATTTACATTATACATTATAATATTCGAATGCTTCAACAATAGAATATTCCAATTCCCTCACTAAAGATTGATGGAATACTTATATGCATACAATTATAATCATCTTCAATGTATTTGTATCATAACTGATTATACAATCTAATATATATCAACATTTTTGAGTGCTTCATTGCAAAAAATAAGGAATAAGAAAGCTTTGTTCACAAAATTTTATTTTTATTTTCAAAGCTTATCCAAACCATTTACAAATACTAAAATTTGTATTTACTTATACTGCTTTCTGTACTGATAGAATTACTTATCTTTTAAGAAATATCTAGTTTTGCCTGCAACATCGTAGACTTTTATTCTCTCTAGCAGACACGTTAAGACGAGATGTTTCATGTAGACCTTGAAAAATGGTGTACATTATTTGACTTTTCCATACCATCGGAATTTTTATATTACTTAATAAGTAATCATTAAATTGAATAAACCGTCTGGCGTAACATTCTCTTCATAACATTAATATCGTGATAATGTATTTTGCTATACAACCGTCATTCATTCGATGAATGCAAAGCAAACTTCGAAATGACGGTGATAGAGGGGAAACATGCGTGTTTTTTTTTTAATTTACTTGCTCCAACATAGTAATGATGCAAAATTTGACGAATACAAGTGATAATAATAAAACGCTATAATCCGTACGTATCATCGGAATTTTCACAGGCCGGTTTTCCAGCTTTTCGAATATCGGGCCTATTTCCCAGTTCTACATGAACATTGCTGAAATCATTTTGTTTAGTGAGCAAGATGTGCGTTGTGGTGGAGTGAATATCGGCTCGGCTCAGTACGCAAAATCGAAGACATGAGCTCAAACTCCAGTCAAATTCATTGCATTCTACTTCTTCCCTCAATGGTTCAGATAACAGGACAGAAAATAACAGGACGCAGAAAATAATGTCAGATACCTGCGAGATAATCTTCTACCTACTTAGCTATGTCTCTTTTGATACATGATTGCTCAAGCGTGTTTCACGTGTGACATTTAACTGACTGACATAATGAATATTGTCACATACTTTTTTAATCAATGTAAACATCTCTGTTGTCTCTTTGTTGATGACGTTACCAATCTGCAGTACAAGCGATATGTTTTTTTGGTGATGGTAGAATGCAGATTATTGAGGTGCTCTGGTATTTCAACACTACATCATTGTCTTTAAGTTTTAGTACATAGACGCGTGCAATTGTTACAATGTCTTGATATGTAGACAGTCAATGGGCGAGTATTATCGATGTAGAATTTGATGGCGGTAAAACTCTACAGAGCATTAGGTTCCTGAGCAAAGCTTTTCTCCTGTTAGTAGTTTCTATTGAAATCGAGTATATATATATATATATATATATATATATATATATATATATATATATATATATATATTTCATTGCAAGGAATGTTTCCCTTTAAATGGGTACATCTATGCCTACCTCGAGGTTTCGTTATGACAGTGTTTTGAGGCGCTCAAAAATAAGGGACTAATTTCAACACTAACATCGACAAACTTACATTAAAATGTCTGCTTGCCAAAATATATTTTATACATAAAGTTACTGGAAAATGAAACAATATATATATATATATATATATATATATATATATATATATATAAACATATACTGTTAAATATAAGAGAGAATGAATGTCTATTATGTTTAATCATGAGCCGTTCTAAGCATCGTATTTTGGTTTTATTTTCAGGTAAAAATAAAGACAAATATTCTCCAACAGTTGGATTATTTTTTCTTAAGTTGGTTCTAAGCTTTCGGTTCACATAAGCCATCTTCAAAGATGTTAACATAAAATATCCATCATCAAAGACGATTTTATTTTGTGTTTACATAAAACTGTCTAAGCTACGATAACAGTTTCCAAAAATCTCAAACGCAGTTCGTAAATTTGTAATGAGGTTCTATGGCGTCACAACGTGTGAGAGCTCGAAATGTTAACAGAACCATGTGTTTAAATGAAATGTAATGTGTTATGACCAGATTTCAATTAAGAATGGGTTGTTTGGTTTTATGTAAATGGTTTCCAATATCTGAAGGTTTTTTTCCTGTATGTATGAGTGAGGATTATTGCATTGTTAAACAATATATGTCTGTTATCACCTACATGACTATGTTTTTCAATGAAATGTTGTTTAACTGTACTCTGATCAGAAAGGCGACAGGTAATTTAATTATAATAGTGAATGCCCCCAAAGATATTAGTTAGCTGTTACAAAAAACTTAATTCAACAAACACAAATGATATCTTCTTCCAATCCATATTTTATATAGAATTACACAACATTAAGCAAACACTTCACAATAATGGATTTCCCAACTCCGTTATTGACCAAGAAATTAAAATGTATCTTAAAAAACTTAACAATCGCTCTAAAAAAATTGATAATATTAATAATAATGGTTTACATAAAAATAAACATAATACTATTAACTTATACTATTACAACCAAATACATAATAATAACAAACTAGATGGAAAAAACTCTCAAAAACATAATACCTAGAAATGTTAAACCAATAAATAATAATAATTAAATTAATGCCATCATATATTATAAAAAAACTAAAACAATTGACCTTATAGTCTCGAATAACCCTACAAACACACAACCAAATCCTCTACAGAAAACCAATGTAGTGTATGAATTTAAATACCCGTTCAGTGATTGTATCTCTGGTACTAATAATAAACCCACTACATATGTTGGTTTTGCTACAACTATTCTCTCCCGTAGACTAAGCTGCCACCAATTTGATCAGAGTACAATTAAACAACATTTCTTGGAAAAACATAGTCATGTAGTTGATATCAAAGAGATATTAGTTAACAATAGCGTTTGCTATTTTTGGCTACTGTTATCGCTGATTAGCAAGTTTATGTCAAAACAAGATAAAATCGTCTTTCATAGTGGATAATTCTATGTTAACGTCCTTGTAACCTCTCTGCCGATGACTCATGTGAGCCGAAAGCTTAGAAACAACTTAATAAGAAATTAATGTTGGAGAATTTCTGTCTTTATTTTCACCTGAAATTAAAGCCAAAATATGACGTTTAGAACGGCACATGATTAAACATAATAGACATTCATTGTGTCTTATATTTAAAAGTATATGTTTATATATATATATATATATATATATATATATATATATATGTGTGTTTGTGTTTAGAAAAGTATCTTCTGCCTCGATACATTATATATATATATATACATATATATATATATACATATATATATATATATATATATATATATATATATATATATATATATAACGACAATTATAATAACATATATATATATGTATATATATATAAAACATTTTTTCATGTGATTTTATTTTTATTTTTTGAAAGGTAAAGCTTATGAGAACTGTGATGAAGTTTTATATATGCAAGCGCTTATGTTTATGTTTTAGCCTTCATCAAGGATGATAAAATGAAATTCCTCTATGATATTTCCTAATATATAGTCGAAATCTTTTCAAAAATATTATATTGCATGAAATATTCTATAAAATATTAAGCACATCAATTTGTCTTTCATTATAACGAAACTTGAAAAAACAGGTGTTGCTGCCTAAATACACAATTTATATATATATATATATATATATATATATAGTGGTTGCTTGGTAAAATTATTTCATATATATCCTAATAAGGAAACGAATGCTATCATTATCGCGCTTTTTATGTTTGGCATGGCTTCCTTGCCAACAATATGTTTTCATTAATTTTACATTTTATACTTTCTTTTTAATTTTATTAATATTTTGATGATCATGTTTCTAACAAGACGCAAATTTATTTGGAATAATATTTATAATTCAGTTAATCAATGGTATAATTATCTTACTTTGCATTTTTATTTTTGTTCTGTATTCCTAAGTTTTTCTTACCCAATCCAATTTGAATTTCAGAATTACAACTGATCTGTTTTTTTTTCAAACTGAAATGAATTTATTTCTTTTCTTGATAAGAATACAGCATCTAAATTTATGTTAGGCTTCACGTGAAATAAACCAGCCAGGTGTAGAGATGAAAGTAAATAAAATATTGGCAGGACAAATTCTAAAAAATGATAATTGAACCCGTTTTAATTAGATATCTGTTCATATCAGTGTATCCAATTGGGAATCATTTTCAGGAAATTCTAAAATCGTTATGCTTCAAAAAATGATATACGATATGTATATACTTTGAGTTCAGATCTTAATGAATAATGAAGCTAACTGAAATATTGGTACTGATGTTTTGTTCTATCCTGGAAATGCTTCCGATTAATTCTAGCTTTTCAGATGATTAGCTTACTACATAATATAAGACACGATTACACCCTTGAACACACGAAATTCCATAAAAATCAAACGTGTAGCGTAATCTTAAAAAGAAAATTATTACACTACAAAGAACGCAAAAAAATATAAAATATATTGAAAGGGAAACTAGAAATAATCTAAAACCTATGTTTGTTAATTATAATCAAATGTATAAAAATTAAAAACCGTTGATCAAATACAATTATATATATATATATATATATATATATATATATATATATATATATAGTTGTCAGTCCGTAAACAAGATTTCTTTATTATAAATTATTAATAGGTAAATCCATATAGAGAGCTCGATGGGTGTTAACCAGAGCGATATGACGTTTATAAAGGAAAACTCAACACGCCATATTAGTTATAAACTATAGTTCATTTCAATGAAGTTACCCAGCTCATATCATCAGACCCTTTTACAATATTTCCTCCAACTGGCACAAAATTTCTACCGGAATGAACGTTTTCTTAAAATAAAGAAGGAACATAATAAAAATAATAATAATAATAAACATAAGATTACAAACAAATAAATAAATGACAGTAAATATAAGGGTAAGGGGGGAGAATGAAGGAAAGGAAGGAATGGGAGGGAAGGGGAAAAAGGGATATAGAGTTCAGTTCCAAATATGGGTATTATCCGTTTGAAGTTATTTGGCTCTCTTAGATGGTATGACCTCTGAACAAAAACAATTCCCCTGACTTTAGGCGTCTATTTGACCTCATCAGGTCAACTCACTTAATTATACTAACGTTTATCTACATAACCTATATGTACATTTCCACATATACTTACCCTGTCATTTTGTTAAAGTTTACATATCCACCGATTTCTTACCTAAACGCAATTATATATGTATGTATATATATGTACATATGTACATATTTGCAGTGTCTGAACAGGTGGATGACAGAACGGAGGTTGCCAGGTGCAACACAAGCAAACATACTACGAGCCACAAGGGATAGAGAGACATGGGGAACCATGATCGTCTACGTACTAAAGGGACAGGGCACATAGAAGAAAAAAGATATGAGCTAGGTAAGCTCGTCGAAATGAACTATAGTTTATAATTAATATGACGTGTTGAGTTTTCCTATATATATATATATATATATATATATATATATATATATATATATATATATATATAAGGGATTATAAGTATACTCGTGTCGAAAAACCTTTCGCGAATCTACGAAGAATTGAAAAATGGTTTTATAAAAAAGAAAGTGGTAAGTACATGAACATAGCCAAATGGTTCGGACCGAGTTAGCACTTAGACACCCACAAAAAAAAAAACTGACACGAATAATCAACTAACAAAAAGCGCTCAATACTTAGGTAGAGCGGAATAAGTAAAGAATATCTAGTGAGCCAGACATACCTAACTAGGCTTCACCTAAAAGGATCGTCAGGAAAAGCTGGCCTAGTTAGGGCTCTCTGCCTCACTAGATATTTTACACCCCCCCACCCCCCCCCCACCCCCCCCACACACAGATATATATATATATATATATATATATATAATCATGAATCTATATATTGATATTTTTAAAAATTTCTTGATTATAATATACTGTTAGATTTAGTAATAATTTGAGTTCTCTTTCGAGAATTTCAAGGAATCTACATTATATAGATAGATAGATAGATAGATAGATAGATAGATAGATAGATAGATAGATAGATAACGTCGATTCTCGAAATAAATACTGCAAAGTGTAAATTAAAATTAAAGAAAAATACAGGTTTCATGAAATAATTTTTGCAAAGAGAAATGTCAGAACTTCCTTGCAGATTTCATGAATGTAATTACAACATCATATGAACCAAGAGGGAATTGATAATTACAGTACAAAATTATAAAATATGAAGTCGATTATTATGCATTAAACTCATAAAGTCACGAGAACCAAAACCAACGACACTACCAAAGACACAACACCAAACGAAAGCTATCCGATAGAAATTGGTTTTGTTTTCAGTACACACCATTATCATCATTATTATCATCGGCATGGCCATTCATATTCTGACATTCATATTGGTATAATAAATATTATCTTCACATGAGAAATCTTTGGCGCACTTTTTGAAGGTACCAAAATCAACGCATTAACAAATATCACGTTCATTATCGTTGCCATGGTGTTCAACATGACCGGGTTTTGAGTCTTCTCCATTCATATTTTTCTTGCAAATTTTCTTTGTCTTTTTGCAAATAATAGCTGATGTATTCATCTTGAGCTTTAATGTCATAATCATTGTGACGCTTATTTGCATGTTAGATAATTTCATGTTCTTCAGGCGAAGTTTCTATCCTCATTTATTTTCTCTCTATTTTTCAGCCGTTTGTTTTTCTAGGAAGTTCATTTGGACACTAACATAAAGAATTTGAATATTATCTAAATTCGAAGATAAATTATGTCTACGATTAATGTTATACTCTTATTTTCTATGTTGATTTTTACGTGTGCTTCGAATGCAAATCGTTTTCAATGTTATTTCTTAATTTCCGGTTTTTGTTTCCTGCATTACAACTGCGGCATTAGTAAATAAACTAAACGGAATATTTCTAAAAGAACAACTTAGAATAAGAACAATATCTTCGTCGTCGGTTTTATCTCGTCTTCAAGAATGTAATTTCTTTTTAGCTGATCTCTTTCTCCGTGATGTTGATGTTGATGATTATATTCATTGTAAACGTGCCTGTTCAGGACTAAGATCATACAGTTTCACCAAAACCTACTCCCGTCATCCACTTCCTATCGGTGTTTAGCTTCATAAGTGTAAGTAAATGACTATCAGAGTAGAAGTGAATGACTATCAGAGTAGAAGTGAATGACTATCAGAGTAGAAGTGAATGACTATCAGAGTGGAAGTGAATGACTATCAGATTAATGAATGACTATTCGAGGAAGTGAATGACTATCAGAGTGGAAGTGAATGACTATCAGAGTAGAAGTGAATGACTATCAGAGTAGAAGTGAATGACTATGTGAGTAGAAGTGAATGACTATAGTGTGATATTGTCTACGGTGGATTTTAAAATTCTAGGAAATGATCCACATATTTGTTAACCAAAATTTCTCTGTAGCGCATACAGGATGAGACGGAAAAGATTCAGTTTTGATATTCCGATGAACTGCCGTTGGCACTGGCAAAATTTCGAGGGGTACATTTCTAGTGTGTCTATTATGCAAGACTCTCTTCATTCGCTGGTTCAACCGTTGAGAATTTATCCATAATAATATAACTATAACTAATTTTAACACATTTATTGGGAAATGCTCTACAAGTAATTATTGCGTACCTATATGGTATCTGCAAAGTTTCAAAATATCAAGAAATATCAAGAAATATAAATGGACATATTTCATCTTAGTTAAGGTTTTTCACGGATTACATTGTGTATATCTTTAAAGTTTTGATGAGCGAGTGGTGTAAAGTATTAGCACCCGGTACTGTAAAACGGAGTGTCAGGAATTAACTTCCGCGCGAATATTATTGGAAAAGTTATAAAATCATCAATTCGTCCCAGAATCATGGGTTAAATACTAAGACTTGTAGATGGAACAATCAATGTTATCTCCAAAAGAGTGCTAATGCAATATTCATTTGAAAAATATATTCTTATATTCTCAAATATGTTTCTGTTTTAAATTACACAAAATGTTGATAGACAATAAAATACGATTAATCAATCAGGAAAATAAATATGATTTCATTTGTTTACAAAATCGCGGCCTTTGACTGCAATTCATAATTTTCTAATATTAAGACACAGCTCAAGCTCTAAGCTATACGGGAGCAATGTTTGGCCCGCGGCCTGACACAGAGAACTCAATGGCCTGCAGAAGCATTAAAAAATCTTTAAATCGAACATTTTCTCTAAATTATCACGGTAAACATTAGTGCTGACAATTATCCATGTTTGATGAGTTTTTCCGAGAAATGTTTTCTATTTTGGGATTCACATCTGTGAACAAACCTTTTGTGCAGGACAATCAACAAACGTAAAAATAACACATCTATGACTGACATAAACTTGCAGGCAGAGGTGAAGTCGCTCCACTGAAAAATTAATTGTCCACCTCTGACCTAGAGATTAACTCTCCCGCGATAGAGCACTGATTTTATAGGCCGGTGCCAGCGGTGTCCCTAAAAGGTGAGGTTACTTGATTCTTTCCATGGTATAGCCGTTAAACACACTTTATATTACAACGGTCACAACGTGGCGCAGTGATAATTACCTGTATGATCCTATTATGTTACTGGGTAGACACCTACTTTTCGATATAAAAACATGATAGTTAAATTCAAATTAGATTCAATGTTTCTCTTTATTCGTTATCAATTCTTCATTGACATTCATTAAAATTTCAATCTATGAGTAACTCATTTTCACTCCAAAATCTCATGAAATATATTGAAGTTTTAAGGTCAGTTTATTAATATTTAAAACTATTCAGGAGAACTAGCAAGACGGTTCTGCCGTTTTCTTTCTTCAGCCAGTCATTTAAGTGCAAAGCGGGATACAAGCTTGGAAGATCATGTCTCATTCGAACCATGATTGACTTGGAAGAAGATTTGTCCCCAGTAGTTTGCAACTTTTCTTCCTCGTTCGACTGGTTATCATCAAGATTCGAGAAATCATTCTATTCAGATACTTAACCCATATCTGGAGGAAAAAGAGATGGATTAATACTTTTCTCAAATTTATTGGCGCGTAGGTGAATACAACGGCTTCAACTGGAATTCAAACTCGTCTCTTCGATTTCTATTTCCTAGGTGATATCAGTTGCACAACGACTTACTATACATATGAACTTACAATAATGATTAAGGCTGCTATGTCGATTTCACGATCTATTGCGGGAGGTATAAGCATTAAGTTTCAATCATGGTAAATATTTTTGTAGCTTTCATGTGTGATAGATAGATAGATAGATAGATAGATAGATAGATAGATAGATAGATTGTAGAAACCATTTCGGCTTCTTGATTAGTAGTCATTTTTGATCTTCAAAAAATTAAACGTAATAAAAATCTGTCTTCTTAAATTCTGTTCACTTATTGTTCTCGCTCTTCAGTAATGTTTATTTTAATTGATATTTTTGTCTTGATTGGGGCGAAACTTATTAAAAAAATAAAAAATAAGAGTAAAAAGACAATGATGAAAATAGAGAGTCCTTAATAGCAGTGCTAATTATCTTAAAATTCGAGCAGCAAAAATATTCTAAAACAACGTAAAAAAGTTATTAGTCTATTTACCAATTACTAGTTTCCTCTTATACACACACACACTCACACACACACACACACATATATATATATATATTTAGAAACATACGTAACAGAATAACAACTAACACAACAGTCAAATTATTTACTGCAAATGAAAAACAGTTAAAAATGTCAAATTATATAATCAGAAAATTATTTCTCCTTTCGTTCGGTAATTACTTCACATGAGGTTAACTATTTGTGGATCATTACACAATCTTTTCCTTAAACGAAATTTAGTATATTTTATTTACGAAAAGAAGTTGCTCACAAGCTTATGCATTTTGAAATTATGATGACATCATTTTTGCATTGGCAAAATATATTTCTTGTGGACGTCCGCAATGAATTCGGAATAAAATTTTTATTTAAAAATGTTTCTTAGTGTAAGCCATTTAACTCCAACAGATATTTCTTTAGCACCTGCAACATGAATTTATCATATAATTAGTGTCCAGGTGTTAATATGTCGGGCCGGACAAATAATTAGTTCGCGGGCCACATGTGAGGTGGGAACAGGGGTTTGCCTACACGCAATCTAGTACAAACCAAGAGCACAGACATGTTTTTTTAAATATAACTCTCACAAGTCATTGCTTGATGCTAACCGATCTTGTATAAACGAATGCTGTAACAGCAATTTGGAAATAAAATAAAAATATAAATATAACTAATACAAAAACAAGAGAGAATTGCGTGTAAATCCAGAGTAACGGACTCAGCACGTAGAAGAATATGTTTAATTTCTCAAAATTAAAGTTCACGTATAGTAGCTGTATTATATTAAAGAATGTCTTATGCAGAACAAGTACAAATCTTACAAATTTTGCCTTCAAGAAAGGGTACAATTTCATAATTACTTACTGCCATTCACCGACAATTTTCTCCGGGCTTCTTGTAGCATATGACCCGGTATAATATAAATACTACTTGTGTCAAATGAAAGTTCCTGGATTTCTTCATGCATGTTTTATACACTTCATATATTGTGAAGAGGCTGGCCGGAGATATTTTCAGATCATCCTATTCTATCGCGATTTTTAAGGAAGGCAGTTGTATTCTGCTGTAACAGTGCATCGCCTTACTCAAAACACATCCTCAACCTCTCTCAATACAAATCATGTTTGCCATTACTTTTCAAATCAGTTATTCGATTTTACGATCATGTACGGTTTTATGATATCACGGATATAATAACGCACAGAATGTGAGAATCGCCATAGGAGAATATATATTTCTTCCACAGTTCTATCCCATTGTAATGTAAAAGAGAACTAGAGCTGTTAAATCATATTCACAAAGGATTTACTTGTGTACATTAAAATACTCTACCGTTCGGATCCCAATAATTACAACTTATATGCTGGATGATTAAACCAGTCTAATTACTGAAATGTAAATTGTACCATTCGATACCAGAGGTTACACTCTCACGGCAGGAATGAAGAAGCGCCTAAGAGCATTGCGGCGGTAATTTGAAATCTAACAAAAGGCACGCATTCCCTTAACCTTACTGCAATTAAATGATTCCAATTGTCACGTGTTGATCCTCTAGGGGATAATTATACACTGATATTTGTTGTGCCCGCCCGGAGGTCTGCCATTGCTGCCTTTTCAATGCATCGATATTGATGATCTTATCTAATGCGATGTCGTTATAAATTTGATATACGAGTTACCACACTGCTGAGATCAAAGTAAAATTGATACATCTCGTCTAACATGGAAAAGAATTCTGAGAATTGATAAAATGGGCTTAGTAGGATCACAATCCTGCCATATCGGTGATTTTCTTATATTTATTAGATCAAATCATCCAACAGCATTAAAATAAACATCAAAGTTATCAAAGTATTTACTCATGAAAAACAGAGAAATTATCCATTAAACTATAATAATAATGATTTTAAACTAAACATTCATCGTAAATCAATTTATTCAAAGATCTCGTTAAGTTATATTTCTAACATCACAAAAATATCTTAAATATTTGAAATATTTTCACACATGATTTCATCATAAAACTATAACTTTATGTAAATAAACTTGGAGACATAGTATTGTTTTTGAAAATATACCGACTAAATTTATTTGAATATAAAGTAAAATTATTCCAAACTATTTTTAATCAAGATGATATTTAACCAAAAGAATCAATTCTAAACTTGAAGCAGCACTTTCGGTTAAAAACTCATTTTTTAAAAATATTTTCTCTCCAAACAAGGAAAAACTGCTACTGGTGCGCAGGGAGTTACAATTAGAGGAGACGGATGACAGAAAAAATGAGTATAGATGTTGTAGAAAAAATAAGGAGAAAGAATAATAATGGTCACAAGAGGTATATAGGTGTAACTTCACGGAAATTAAATACGATATACTACCACAATGGTGCTTTTAGGAAACAACACCTTAAATACATTACTAGGTTAATTTCGTTTAGCGGCATATTAATCACTATGCTTATTTAGTACGTCAGTCAGTTAAATGTCATACGTGATACACGCTTAGGTGATCATTTCTCGAAACTGACATGGCTGACTGGGCACAAGATTATCACTCCAGTAGGTTGCCATTACATTCTGCGGTAGACAGGTTGCTTGCCAAGTCTATAGAAGCCAATCTGCTTTAATGAATCTAGTGATTAAATGTTGAAAGCGTTACATGGTCAAAAATCCGGGTAAACATTCTCATCAGTGTCAAGATTTTTCATTTCGTTCTCATCTAAGATAAACATTGCTAAACTTTTATATAACAAGTAAAAGAAGTGTAACAAAAACAAATACATATGTATTCATTTATAAAAATAAAATATATTTGACTTCCTAACTTTATATACCGCTAAGCCTTGCCTGTTGCTTTTACACTCGATCTGCAGATTCTTGCCAAATCCAATTAAAATAGCTGAAGTTTTATCAGTCCTGACATGGCAACTTGGTCTGAGTCACTCTCTCGCCACCGAAACGTAGTTTCTTTTAGCATTTTCTATAGTTTCGTAGTATTTGTTATAATGAGTTATCATCACAAGTACATAAACGGACAAATTTATGCACATTATTTCATTAGCTGATATATTTCATCATTTCAGTTTAATTTGCAACTATAATATCTAAACTAATGAATCCTTCTATACAAGTTCTTTTTCGTGGGAGTATATAACTGCTGCTTGTTTTCCCGTCATCTATGATAATTTACAACAGCATCGATCCTTACCCTCTGTCTTTCTGTATCATTTTTGTTGTCCTTTCGTTTCATTAGTATATAACCACTGTCTGCCATTTTCATTAACACTATGATTTTCACTGGTTTTATTAGTTTGTTTGGCTTGAAAAGATTAAAAATATTCCTTGAAAGAATTGAATGGAATTTTGGAAAATATCTTCACCCTAACCAAATAAAGTAAAGCAGAAAATATATTAATTTTCTGCTTGTTTCTTTATTTCACAAGGATTTAGATCATTGAAAATTTCCATTCTCTTTGTCGTCAAATAGTTCATTTATTATATATATATCTTCAAAAATCAATGACATGAAAGCTATTAATAAATAATTTAGTCTTGAATCTTATCTAGTATTAGAAAATTAGTTCAATAACTATTATTCAACTATTTTTATATTTGTATAGCCAGGATATTTTTACAGTTTTAAATTAGGTACTCATTCAGTAATTGCTTAAAAAACTTCTTAATATACTTTTGTTGTGGCATAATTATTTTTAATTCGCACTACTAAATATTTATCTTATTTCTCCTGCTTATTATTTTCAGATCCTTCAGATCTAGTCACTCGTCACAATCAGTAACTACGTTCTTCTGATTGAAACTGAATTTGAGGCAACTGACTTTGTTTGCCATATATATTCATTGAATTATCATGAAACTTGATGAACATATTTCTACCTATTTTTAATCAAACAATATAACAATATAATGTTTTGACAGGCAATAAGATATCGGAGGGAATATGTAGATATTAGGAATAATTTCTAATTTTTTACTTGGTTTGTCTACAAATGGATATTAGTGAGCCATCTGTCATGTCAGAGTGAGTCACAAAATTATGGTATATATATACAAATGCCATCAAAATTTGCTTATTTTCTTCAAAATCTCGCTGCTGAATTACAGAATTTAGGTTATAATAATGACCGTAAGCTTCGTATAAATTGCAATGAAAATCAGAACAAATTGTAATAATTTCGAAATTATTCACAATGACTATGAAATTATTTTGGCGATTTATAAACAGAGAACTGAGATGCTATGTAATATCAGTCCTCCTATAGATTAATTTAAGCCTGACAATTCGTTCAGAGATACCGAAAACACTTGAAGCAAGAGAATTATAGTTTGATAGGATGCTGAGAACACTATGGACTGAACATATGATTAATAAAAATGTTTTAGAGTAAGTAGAAATAACAAGGACTTTTTTAAGTAACATCATAAAGAGAGAGCTGAAATTACATGAACAAATTGATTCTCGCAGAACTGATTGAATGCAAAAGAGACAGAGGAAAACGGTGTGAAACCTACCTAGAGACCTTTAGTAAATGGCTGGTGGAACAAATTTGAATAGAGATAAGAAAGAGACAAAATTTATTAAGAACAACGCATCGGTATTGTAGACAGCCATGATTGCTGATATCCTGAATGTACGATGGATATAAAAAATAATTTTTTTTTCAAAACATTGTGTTTTACTGGAGATATCCGAATATCAACAGCTAGTGATTTATAATATTCTATCGATACGGGCATGAATCATTAATGATTCGAGTATAAATGAGAAATTGACAATACTAGGATTCATAAAATTACTATTTAACAAAATGCATATGTTTACATTATTTCATGAAGCATTTACCCGCGAATTATCCTGAAAGATGAATAGAAATATTGCTACTGTTACGTAATGCCTGGAGAGAATTGAAGTAAAAATTAATAGTTATGAATTTGTGTAACGAATGCATAGCATTTCTCTAATCATTTTACATAATACTAGGGGATTTGAAGGAAACTGTCTTAAAATGAAGATGATTCAGCGATACAAGATATATTCATATGCATTTCAATCAAGGAATGTCATAATTTACACGAAAATAAAAACTGGATGAGAGATCTACAAGCGTGAGGCGTGAACGTCATCACTAATCGAACTTACGGATATATCTTAAATTTTCAACAGAAAATTAATATGACTAATTTGGTAATGTAGTAGCTTGTTTATATTCTTGAATTTTACGTACCAAAGCTGAAATCTTATCTGTGAAATTGGCAAAAATATTTTAATGAAAAAAGCACAGGTAAAACACGTTCATACGGTAAGTTGTGATGTCAGGCATGAACTGATAACATTGAAGATTCTTCTTTCAATTTTGTCAATAGTCCCTGTCTATATATCTGAAGTACAAAAAGATAAACCTGCTCTGTATTCACACACACACACACACACACACACACACACACACACACACACACACACACAAACTGTATATATATATATATATATATATATATATATATATATATATATATATTAGGTGGTGTTAATTAACGGATACACATCAATATATAAATATAATAAGATGATAATAGAGACGTGCATAATTCGGTATCACGTAGCAAAAATGTATACATTAATAAATATCCATATTATCCTACGTTTCGGAGGGTCATGCATTATGCAAACATCAAATGCATTTTATAAAGAGAACGTTTTTCGATTTTAGTGTTATTATCCTGAATGTTAATATCTTTAAAAATATTAAATAGGATGTGCGAATAATCTTTTTCTATTAAATGGATAATTTCGTTATTTTTTATCGAAACCTAAAAATGAAATAGGATACTAAAATCATGGGAGCAAATAAAATGTACTTCAGAGACAAAATTATTTATACCACGTTGTAAAGGACTTCACTGGTTTATTTAAATTTTGAACGAATCGGTTGAATGTGTACTGCTTTTTAGAATAAACAATAATAATTCAAAAATGAGCATAAAAGAATATAAAAAATACATTTAACTAAGATACTAATTAGGAATAAATATTTAAACATTCGAACAGACAGTTTCTCAACCTAAATTTTAATTAGGTATATTTGGTGCTAAATTTAATGTCGTGATAAATTATAAATCAGATGTGTTAATAAATTAATTTAAGTAAAATTTAGTTAAGCATATACCAAAAGAAAAATAAAGTGGGTAAGACATCAAAGAAACAAGGGAAAGAAGAAAGAAAAGAAAGATATAGATCATAGAAATATAATATTTTACTAGTTTTCTTAAAAAATAAATAACATACTAATACAACATAAATACAGAAAGTGTGAAAGGCACATATATATATATATATATATATATATATATATATATATATATATATATATACCTATGTACCTGAGAAGAGAATTCCACAGGCGGGAAGTGCGAGTAAAGAAGCTGTTGGAGTAGAAATTAGGTTACATTTTTATTGGTTTCACTGTAACATGGTGGGACCTAGTTGCCAAAATAGTATCTCGTGCAAATTTATACCTAGGGGGCACCAGTGATCTAAGTTCATAGGAGCAGAAGCCGTGAAAGTATTTATAGAAGAGGCACAGGGAAGCCACAACATGCCGGTGAGAGAGTGACTGCATGCGGTCTGCCAAATCGTTATCGATCACATTACAGATTCTCCGTTGTATTTTGTCAAGAACCCCGAGGAGAATAGCATGGGAACCAGACCAGATGTGGCAGCAATAATCAATACGCGAGCGGATGGTAGATTTATATATGTATATATTCAGACGGGAAAACTTCCGGGCCCTCGCACAGAGAATCGACTTTCATAGCAGCGGATTTAGCAATGGATTCGATATAGACTTTGCACTTGAGGTCCCCTGAGAGTGTAAGACCAAGAAGGCGTATTTTTTATTCTCTGGGAAGCAAGCCTGTTCCATGCTAATGGAAGGTATGTGCGATTGTCTATGATGGTTAATTGATAGCAGCTTCGTTCTGAAAGCATTAAGAATTATGAGACATTTCTTACCCCAGTCCACTACGGACTGGCGGTTCTTTTCAAGCTCGGCAGCGAGGTTTGCTTTGTCGCCCACACCAGAGTGTGATCGAAGCGAGAGTAAACAGTAGTGTCATTGGCTTACTTGCCTACTTGGGATCTTATAGCATCGGGGAGATCATTAATGTAGATCAGAAAGAGCGTAGGACCTAGGATAGAGCCTTGAGAGACACCCGCGTTCGTATGGTAATTCTGGGAGGCATCTGCATTTTATACCATATTCAATATGCGGTTAGAGAGGAAAGACTGGATTAGGTCTAACAAATGTCTACTTATACTGTAGCTCCACACTTTGCGTAGAAGAAATATGCAAGGTAACGTATCGGGCTTCGCCATTCTTGTCGACAGCCTGGTATATATACTCGGTGATGGTCGTTAGCATATCAGCAGTCGACCTGGTGAAGCGGAAACCATACTGTCTGTCCGAGAGGAGCCTGTGGACTGTGAGATGCTGAACCACCTCGGCGTTGATAATGGCTTCGAACACTTTACCAAAGATCGGAAAAAGGCTGATAGAGCGGTAATTTCCGGGGGCCGAGGGTTCTCTAGTATTTTTTTAAATATAGGAACTACAGAGGAAGACTTTCAACAGGCAGGGAAGCAGAAAGCAGATAGGCAGAAGTTTTAGAGCTTAGAGTGGACAGAAGAGAGTTCAGGGGCACATTTCGTCAAGACTATGATTGGGATTCCGTCCCCTCCGCTCGTTTTGTGAGGTTCAATTTTTGAGATTATGTTAGAAACCAGCAAGGGTATAATGTGTACCTCATTCAGTTGAGCCTCAGTTCTATGTGGGAAGTCAGGTGCAGAAACTCCAGACGAATCCAGTCTCGAATTGGTCGAGAATCTGCGGACAAAGCATTCAGCCTTGTCCGCCGAGGAGGTGAGCACCTGGAATTTATTAATTAGCGTTGGTATTGAGTATTACAGGGTCGCCAGTATTCTTTGGCGCCGAACTTAGAGGATGTTACGCGTTGCTTCATTCTGGCAACAAACAACATCTTAGCTTCGTTAAGTATCTTTTTACACTTATTACGATCTGAGGCGAAAAGGCGCCTGTTTTGGTTCGACACGTAGCTACGATAAAGCCGGAAGAAATGATTCCGGTGGGCAATGGGACGAATGAAATTTAAGCTGAAATTTCCTGGCAGGGATGAAAGCATCGATGCCAGCCTCAACCCAGGAGGAGACCTCGGATGCACAGTCTTCAACGGGAAGCAAAAAAGCGTTGTTGCCAAGGACGTCACAGAGGAAGTCTCGGAACGAATCACAGACTGCTCTTTGGTAGCAGTATAATATTCTGCTAGTCTGTGTTTCTTGGGTTGAGTGGGAGTGGAATGAGATGTTGACGGAAACTACGGCGTGGTCAGATTTTCTGAGAGGGCAGAGTTGTCTGGTAGTCCAAGAGTCTGGAATGGAAGTGATGCAGAGGTCTAATAGTGAGTCCCTTCCGTTAATGTTATTGGAGAAACGCGTGGGGAAGTCCACCACTTGGGTAAATGATTGGGTGATTGAAAACACCAAACCCAAATATATGGGCAGATGGATGAGAAGAAATGGCCGTGTCGATATTGTCAGAGATGCTATCAAGTACCGAACAGTCAAAGGAGCAGAGTGAGCGGGAGAGAAAGAAGAGATAGCTAACCTAGCTTAGAAGTGAGAGACGGAAGCACATGAAAGAATGATCCAAGGGTTCAAGAGACGTCGCCCTAGCCAGTGGGAGGTGTTCGCTGACATAAACACCAAGACCATGCATATGGACATTGGAGTCCTTCCTGAAGAGGAGGAGGTATAACAGGAAGGTAAACTCAGAGGAGGGGATAGAAGTGTGAAGATTAGTTTCACACATCAGTTGAGTTAGTTTGAAGGAATGATTCGACGCTGTATTATTGTGAAAGAGACGCAGAGAGGTTTTCTGGCTAGCTGGTTTAGTTTTATTATTTTGTTATATACTGAAATCACGCTAATGTAATATCATATGGTTCAACAGACCTTTTAGTAATAATGTCAAAACTAACAACAATACTTTTTTCTCAATGTAATCCACGAACATTTCAACCATTTCCCTACACTGAAAAAGAAACTTTCAATAAAAACAATATCAAAATTAGTTAAAATTAAGGTGGTTTGATAAAAATATCTCACAACATAACAATAATTACAAAATAAAATACGTCCAACTTACAAAATAATAATAACTGCGCTGCAACCAACTGCGGGTTAATTTTCTGCCCAGTCAATCATGTCTCGAAAGAGACATGATCGCCCAAGCGAGTATCACGTATGGCACTTAACTGACTAACTGACTGACCCACAATAATTTTCACTGCCGAAAAAAGACCTACCCTCATAACAACCAGTTTATTGCCAAATGTATGATTTACAATGCTAGCATACATTCGGGCTGCTACTTCAAGTTTTACTTTGGATCAAAGGACGGTCTTTGGAAATCTAGTTTCATTAATCATAAAACGATTGGGAATAATATTAAATAAAAGAATAGTACTGCCATCTCCAAATAATTTTGACTTAAAAAAATCAGAACAAAAACATATCTATTACTTGGGATATCACCACGAAAATTAATATTTATAATGGAATAGTAAATAGACCTATGTTGTGTCTACTAGAAAAACATAATACTAAAAGAACTAAATAAACCGAAATTATTGAAAAAGAAAAACAAACTTATGACAACGTGTAAACATAGAAAAATGTTATTATTTAAACACATAGATCTTGACTGAACTGTATAGCCCCTACATATTTTTATGACATTTTTGGAGATTTCTACCCCTAATTTTTATATGCTTCAGTTTTAAAGGTACTAAGCCCCACCTTTCAATAATTTAGCACACCAGATTTTTTATTATATTAAATAACATAAACGCAATTACTGCTAAAACTTAATATATATATATATATATATATATATATATATATATATATATATATATATATATATATATATGTAAAACAGAAATGTGCGTGAGACCGTGAAGCTTTTGTTTAAAGTGTTGATTAATTGTTGCTATTATTATAACTAGCGCAACCCGTGGAATTTCCAAGGAAGGATAATTATGATTTCTTGGAATAATTTTACTTTGCCATGCTACAAATTACAGTAACGTCTTAATAAATAAAATAAATTATTAAATTTGAGAGAAACGCTGAGAAAGTAGCTTTTAAAAAGATAGATGGAAGGAACAGCTCGTATAGAGTTTAAGTGGCGTAAAGTACGGACGAATTAATAACTAAGGAAGGAATAAGCAGAATTATTATGTGATAACTTGCTTTTTTGTATGATATATTAAGTGTTCCTGGAGTTATTTGTGAGGCAACACGTGTTTCGAGTATAAAGTGAACTCTCATCAGGCGAATAAGCTTCTGACTTTTCATGTCGAGATCCGTTTGCTTTTCGGATGGCCAAGATATCATGTTTAAATCGATAGGTCAAGTAGTAAGTAGGTCAGGAACTTCATAAGTGTGCTTGCATGTTATATTTTTTCATTTTCATACACGCATGTTAATTTTCTCCTGTCGCCTTTGTTTACCGTATTTCTTTCACTACGTTGCCAATTTTGATTTCGTTTTTATACTTTAAAACTGTGTTCTGCAATTTTGATCCAATTTTATTCTACGGTTCATCTAGTTCGTTTTATTGTTTTGGGGATACGATTTGAATTTAATGTGTGTGTGTGTGTGTGTGTGTGTGTGTGTGTGTGTGTGTGTGTGTGTGTGTGTGTGTGTGTGTGTTTATTGCGTTTGAATTTCTTAGGTTTGTCTTAGGTTTTTCATGTTGTTTTGTTGAAGAAAGGCTTGTATTTTTTATAAATATTTCTTTTGTATCATGAGTGTGTCATAATTTTGGTAGATAGGCATTACTCTGAATTTACCTCCACTACATTTGTTCAAACGTTGGAAGATATATAATTTCCTGTTGTTGGCTAGTTTAATGTTACTTCTCTGCAAGGCTATTCTTTTATTCAGTCATCCACGTATATCTTTTGCGCATTCATCGCATTTTAGAGCATAAATTAACTCAGATCTGTTTTTATTTCCAATGTAGATGTGTTTTCGAACCTGAAATGTTTTATGTTTTTATTATGTTGCATTCACCGCATCTTTTTTCTGACATTTTGTAATCGCCTGTGTTGTGTGTCGCTCGAATTTTGATGAGTTAAGGAAGTTGTTTTTTAATTTTTCGGTTGGCGTTTCCTTTTAAATATTTTACTTTTCTATAAGATTTCCTTTTTTATCTTTTTTATTGAATAATTCTGTGTGTGTGTGTGTGTGTGTGTGTGTGTGTGTGTGTGTGTGTGTGTGTGTTGATCTTTGTAAATAATTCTGGGTTGATTTTGTGTGTGTGAAATCCATGCTAAAATATTTTCGTTTTGCATGTTTTATGGATGCCGGAGAGATTCTAATAGTATTTCTTCCCCCACTGTCCAGTCCACTAATAAAAAAGGGTTTCCACTATGGAGAAATAATGTCAATAGAATTTGTTCGGAATAAACAAAAATTTGAGACATCAATATGTGGTGCGTTCAATTTCCAGTAACCAGCCAATTTAACTTTATGCTTAACTGAGTTTACACTAACTCGGCCAAGATTGTGATCCGTATAAACTACGTAATGGAAACTTAAACAACCTAAGAGTCCTACGTCGACTCTCTTAAATATAACTCAGTCGATGTAGCTAGCACGCAAAACCAAATCTGAGTTGCCCCTTTTAGTCCTAGTCCACATAACTTCCTAGAGTGCTCATTCCGCTATGTATTCAAAAGATCATTCCTATCAATAAAATTCCGAAATGTTTTCACATCAGGTTTGTTAGCAACCGATCATTCACCTATTCTTTATTTCCCTGGGTCAATGACGACATTCCAATACCCCACTAAGACTACGCGTCGAGATTTCTTTAAAAACAACTCGATCGAAACAGAGCAGGACTCACACTGTAGATATAAATCACATAAATCCCAGAGAGGAAAACCTTGTCCTTCAAGGCAATGTCTAGCATGCAAAATTTGCCCGCTGGATCTGCCAAGGCAATAGAACAAGCAGCTTTAAATACTTGCTCACTAGCCAGAAAACACCTCCTCAGCATCCATCAAAACATGCTGAATAGAGGATAAACCCCTAGATAGAATACCTTCATAGTAGGCAGTTGTATATCGGGTCTCCTGCAAAAAACAAATATTCTCACCGAGGCGCTGGAGATCGTAAGTAAGCATCATATTTCGATATTCCAAACTCCTCACCCGGCCATTTAATATTGCTAACCAGAGTGAATATGCGACCTGATTAGATTTGAGAGTCTGGACGGGGAAATGATACAGTATTCCTCTCCCATCAATCCTTGGCCTATCTCAGACTTGATGTTGCTACCATAGAGGGGCTTCTGATACCCACTAGAAAGTGAGTTTTAGTGACCTAGAAAGTGAGGTATCATCTAAAAATTGGGCCAGTCCTGTACAACTATTTTAAACATTATTTATCTATTCAAATTTCACTATAGCAATTGGTATGATAACCTCAAAGGATTTGATGTCCTCCTCGACCAACCCCTATGTCTGTCGCGTTTTCGACCCAGTGCGGATGACCGTTAGAACTCTTTGGGTCTTGGGGAAATTTATAGGGTTTTCGATGTCTTTGTCCCCGCAAGTATGCGAAATAAAACAAAAAAAAATGTTAAGTCGCTCGAAAAGGCTACTTTCGAAAAAATGAACGAAGAAAAAATAAAATAAAATAAAAGGGACTAGTTAAGAACGGTTTAAACAAAAACGACTATGACAGTCAGAGCTGAACCAATACTTAAATAAAAATAGACATTAAATAGAGAAATATTTGGAGAAGCAGTCTATACATCATTCGAACTATTGTCCTAAATTTTGTTGTCATTTGTACGACGTTTCAGTAATTGTACGTTCTGGCCTACTTCAGTAGCTAGTCATTTTGAACGGAACACTTTATTACAATCACTGGAGTATATCATTCTCATTCCTATGTGCATAATAAAGAGTTCGGTTCGAAATTCTTATTACCCGAAGAAGGCCGCAGCATACATCGGCTGAAACTTCGTACAAATTGCAAAATATATGAGGACCATTGTTCGCATATTGTAAATAGTGTAAATGCTACCCCACCCAAGAAATATAGATAGATACGTTTTAGAGAAACCTTCTCTTGCTGCAGTTAAGAAGATCTAACACGATTTCAATTTCAATATTAAATTTTAAATATTAAATTTGAAAATGAAACATTTCTTATTATTTTCAGTTTTCCTTATATTTTCAAAATAAATAAAAATTAGTAAAATATATCATTACCATATACAATATAAAGACAAATAAATATTACACATTTTCACAATTAATATCCTCGCGTTTCACCAAAAGTGTGGAACAATTTCTCCTTGTTTAACACAATTAAAGAAAGAATGTAACTATCTATTTTCATCATATTCAAACGAGTACACTTATTTAATTATCGTATTGGCAAGTTTGCTAGCTGAAAGGTCTGTATTACGTTAACGGCGACGGAATGTTAGAAGGAAGTCAAGCTTCATTTTCTTGAAATTATAACATCTATTATAACATAACATTTAAAACAGAAAAACTTGTAATCAACTGGTGTTTTAATACTGATAGGATGAGAATACCGTTGGTAATGTACGATAAACCATTCGTTGAATATATTGATCAATTTTCGTTGGTGCCCTGTGAAAATGTGGCTAGCGTCAATTACCATTCTCTTCAAAGACAATCGCTGCTTGGAAAAGTATGTCTAATGGAAAGAAGATAACGGGAGATAACGAGAGAAAGGGAGAGAGAGAGAGAGAGAGAGAGAGAGAGAGAGAAGAGAGAGGATTTGAGAGGGATTTCCGAAATAATTTAATGCTAAATATATATTACATTTAAAGTGAATTATTAATATTAACCTTTGTGGCATATGGTAGTTCTTCCGAGGTTGATGCAATTTCCTGAATCAAATATGAAGAGATAATTAAATCTTCAATTATCTATTTCTCTTATCTTGAACATAGGGTTGTTACAAAAGAAATCACTCGACTGTATACAGGCAATCACACTTCTTGTATTTCAACACGAAAGATATACAGTATTTGTATGGACACGTTACCCGTTGAAGTTAGCTAATGAGCTAATAATATATATCAGTGCGTATTAAGTTCAATCCTACTGTATGTCTAAGTAATCTGACTCCTGAAATAGGTAGGTAACTTTTGTGAAAAATGTAATAACACGAATGTTTATATAAATACATGTTATTAGCTTGCTCTTGATGCTATAGACGGTTTGACCAGACAGGCTAAACTAAAAATATGGGAATACCACTTTGTAAAATAATTATATTTCTGGAGGGTGTTTGCCTTTTGTTTGGAACGATCGATTATCTATTTTTCTAAAATCTGGTTAAACTTGGACACTCTACGTTTGCAGCCATCGCAGAAAATATGTTAAATAAATAAAATCAACACATGTTGATTTTATTTATTCATGCTATTCATACAGAGAACCCGGCCTGCAATTGCTGTGTACGTCACTACACAGCACACTTGTAGAGTTTCAGCCTAATGAAAAATCTCATTATCTTGCCCAATTTGCGATGAATATATATAACTGACAATATTAAGCGAAGCCGTTTCCATTCAGAAAAGATTCGACTTTTATTGCCTTAACAGTGACTGTTTTAATTGTCTGATGTTTATAAGACATTTACTCGCAGAAAATCTTTTCATGGAAGTGGATCTATCAAATACATTAGTTGTAATAGCTTCTAATATTTTTGGGTAAAGCGATTGTATATCGATAATATTTTAGATATTCCTAATGATTTGAAACATTCCATTTATTTTTCAGTCAAAAGAAATATGATGGTATCGTTCGTGGTCATTATTTTAAATGTTGATATTAGCTGACTGCTCAACGATTATATCTTTGTAGTAAAATAGGCAACGTTTAATGGATATCTAATTTATAAAAGCCAAGCTTATAATTGTTGCTTTTCGAAGATCAGAAATTTCGGAGTAAATTCTCCTGGTCTTTATATTTCCCATCATCATCATATCCAATCTTCACGTATGATCGGACGAACTATTTGCAATGGAACTCATGAACAGTTCTAATAAAATATCTCAGAGGGAAGTTACGTAACTATTGATAGAGTCTTTAGGGCACGTAAATCTGCCGGTCGCTTTTCAGGTCAAATTTCAACAAACATCCCTGAAAGTAAGGATATACTTGTTAAATGACAAGTATCTGCTGCTTCCATCGCAGGAAACATTTGGCTGTTGAATTTTATCTCGGAAGCAACACGATGCATTTATAGCTAGGGTTCAATTTTTATCATATATGTGGCTTCTGGTATTTTTAGCTCTTTTGAAGATTATGTTTTAATCTAGTGGCTGCCAAGCAGCACACTCGGTCAGATGATTATGAAGGATATACTGGCTTAGACGACCTAAACCTGTGATAGATTATACTGGATTACCTGTTATATTCTCAGGTACACTATTTATATTTTTCAGACTATTTTCCTCATATTTATTGCCATATTTTCGTGATATGACATCAGGACGACCTTCAAATGCCGTTCTGCACTTCGCAAACACCTCTCCCCTAGTAAGACCTCAAATAGAAATGAACATGACTAAAGACTTTGTGTATCCATTGTATGCAACTGTGCAAAGAAAGATAAAAGAGAAACGGGCTTCCACCTTAAATTAGGGTTGCTTGAACATCGCAAGTCTGGAACACGAGGGCAGATAGAGAAAAACCAGGTGTCGTTTACCACATTTGGAAGGTGAAAGGAGAACACCAACTCCTATTAGATGAAGCTTAAATTATTAATAGAGAATATCAATAGAAACAACTTAAACTTAACGAATCAGTTCCTATGCTAGACCAGAAAAATCTCCTAAGCCGACTAATCATATAATTATATACAATATAGGAAACAGTAATACAGAGTGCTAGAGAATATCGTTAGCCTCAAAACTGTAATATGATCTTTGGTAAAAAATAGGAGATAGAGAAAATCATTACCATCAAAGATTGCAATATTTATTCTAGTAGACAATAGGTACTGAGACATTAGGCTTAAAAGCCCAGAATTCATACACTGATGTCTTTAATGGCACATGGCACAGTAGATAAAGATGTTGTGAGTTTAATACCAGGCTACAGCAGTGGTGAAAAATAACATAGAGAGCTCAGTTAAAGGAAAATAACTACAGGGCTACTATTGTTCATAATAAAAGGTTCGATTCGAAATTCATAGAACCTGAAGAAAGCCGGAGTTTACAACATCTGAAACGTCGTATACATGGCCTTAAAGATTACGACAATACTCAGAAAAACTGTAAACAGTATAAATCCTACCTCATTTCATAAGTATGGACAAATCTCCTCTAGTAATAGGTAAGTTTGTATTTGTTCTCTTTAATACTGATATAAAAAGTTAATTTAATCCTCAGCAGATTATAGCGTCTGATACCAGAGAAACGATAGAAAATTTAAAGAACTTCATAAAGAAATATTAAAGAAGCTGAAAAGAAAAAATATTATACAATATAAGAAAATACTATGTAAATTTGGCAGCAAATGACACAGACCAAGTGTGAAGTACGAATAGGAGATTCTAAAACCAAGCAAGTAGAAATATATAATATCAAGTAAATCAAGAAGTGCCTTGGGATAATGAAAGATGCTTTCCAAATATAAGACATATACTGTGAAACAGGACAATATTCTCAGAAACAATTAAAACAGTGCTTAAGCATTTTGTAATTTCAGTTCGAATATATGAAAATGAACTTTGAACAATGTTTTTAGAGTTGGAGAAGAAACTCTTCTTCTTCTTCTTCTTCTTCTTCTTCTTCTTCTTCTATGTGCCCTGTCCCTTCAGGACGTAGGCGATCATGGATCTCCACGTCTCTCTATTCCTTGTGGCTTTTAGTATGTTTGTTCCTGTTGCTCCTGGCAACCCCCGTTCCATCATCCACCTGATCAGACTCTGCAAATATGTTATCCGCTGCCTTCCTCTGTCTCTCCTTTCTTCTATCTGTCCAGTCAGTATCAGGTTCTCCAGGGTCTCCTTCCTCATTGCATGTCCCAGGAACTTCAGTTGTCTCTTCCTGATGCTCAGCATCAATTTCCTTTTTGTTGCCATTCTTTCTAACACTCCGTCGTTGCTTGTATGCTCAGTCCACGATATCCGTAGCATCCTTCTGTAGAACCACATTTCGGCCGCTTCCAGTTTTGTCCTCATTTTAGATGATATTGTCCAGCATTCACAGCCGTATTGAAAAACTGACATCACGTAGCAGTCTAGCACTCTTTTCTTCGTTTCTATTGAGAATTTCCAGTGTGTTAGTATTTTGCTCATCTTCTGGAACGCGTCCTTTGCCATGCCAATTCGCCTTCGGATCTCCGTGTCGCACTTTCC
This sequence comes from Ascarosepion bandense, assembly GCA_037127315.1. Classification (NCBI taxonomy): domain Eukaryota; kingdom Metazoa; phylum Mollusca; class Cephalopoda; order Sepiida; family Sepiidae; genus Ascarosepion; species Ascarosepion bandense. Next base: position 3,994,458 of record JBBBDQ010001401.1, read on the forward strand.
ATCTCCTGTTAGAACACTTCCTAGGTACTTAAATTCTTGGACTTGTTTGATTCTGTTATCCCCTACCTGTATTTGGCATTTTGGGTTGTATCTTTTGCTGATGACCATGCACTCAGTTTTCTTAAAGTTTATTTGTAGTCCTTTCTTGTCACTCTCCACTGCTACTTTCTGTATGAGATCTTGCAGTTTACTTTCCGTGTCCGCAATCAGTACTGTATCGTCCGCATATCTTATGTTGTTCAGGTTGTGACCTCCAATAACAAATCCTGGTGTGTCGTCTAGGGTCCTCAAAATATTATCGCTGTATAGGTTGAACAAATCCGGTGAAAAGACACATCCTTGTCTTACGCTTTTTTCTATCTTTGTGTATCTACTGAGGTCGTTACCTGTCCGTATGCAGGCCGTTTGCTGCCAGTAGAGATTCTTGATTATTCTTATGTCTTTGCCGAAAATGTCGAGGTTGCCTAGCATTTCCATCAATTCTTTGTGTCGTATTTTGTCGAATGCTTTCGCGTAATCAATGAAGCATAGGTACAAGTCTTTCTTCATTTGTAATGCCCTTTCAGAGAGCATCCTAATCATGAATATGGCGTTCCTTGTTCCAGTGTCCTTGACGAACCCGCACTGTTCCTGCCCTATCTCTGGCCTGATTCTGTTTCTCGCTCTATTCATCAGGATTCTGACAATCAGTTTTGTAATGTGACTCATTACGCTGATAGTTCTGTGTAGTTCGCACTCGTTTGCACCAGGTTTCTTCGTCAGCGCTATAAATATCGACTTGCATAGGTCTTCTGGTATTATTCCGCTGCTATAAATTTCGTTTATTATGTCGGTAATATTTTCTATGCCATATTCTTCTAAGGCTGTCAGCAGCTCTATTACTATGCCATCTGGACCAGGTGCTTTGTTTCTGTTCATTTTGGCCATTGCAGCTTCCACTTCGGATTTTAGTATTTCAGGTCCGTCCATCTCCTTGTGTATTCTCGGTTGTTATCTCTTGTCGCAAAAGAGATCCTTTATGTATTATTCCCATCGCTGGAGTATTTCCTCTTTCTCTAATATGATTGTCCCTTCCTCGGATTTTATGCATCCTGTTGAGGAGCAGGTTTTTTGTCCAGTCAGTTCTCTTATCTCTTTATGCATCTCTGCTTTGTTGTTCCTGCTCAGTCTCTCTACTTCTGCACATTTGTTGTTGAGCCATTCCTCTTTGGCTTGTCTGCATTTGTTCCTTATCTCCCTGTGAAGTTTTTTTGTATTCTGCTCCGTGTCTTGGCATTATTTTTTGTCTCCTTTGCATCATGTGGAGGATCTCTTCGGTCATCCACTCGTTTTTTCTTCTGCGTCTGATTTCCTTTGGGGCTATGTTGTTCGCTGACGTCACCATTGCTTCTTTTAGTGAATCCCATTTTGAGTGTCCTTTTCCAATTTGTTCTTCATATTTCTTTCTCACGCTGTTATTATATTCTTTCTGCAGGGTGAGATCGTCCTCTAGTGTGTCGTATTGCAGTCTTGGTGATATACTGGGCTTTTTCAGTCTTCGGAGTTTCACTTTTAGTTTGCAGATGACTGGGACGTGGTCACTTCCGCAGTCAGAACCTGGGTATGTTTTGCATTGGACTACTGCGTTCCTGAATCTCTTGTTTATAGTTATATAATCTATTTGGTTCTTCGTGTCACCTCCTGGGCTTCTCCATGTCCATAAACGTCGTGGGTGTTCTTGGTATCAAGTGTTAGTAATGACCTGGTCATTGGCTGAGAACCATTGGATCCATTTTTCTCCTCTTTCGTTGCGCTCTCCTGGTCCGAAGTTGCCGTTCGTGTCTCCTTCTCTATCTTTACCTACCTTTGCATTTAAGTCCCCCATTATTATCCTAACTTCTTGGCTTTTGCACTGAGCCTTAGCACTGTCCAGTATTGAATAGAAGGATTCTATTTCGTCCTCCGAGCTTTGAGTTGTTGGCGCATAGACTACTATAATAGCTATCCCCGCAGTTTAACCAAGAGGAAGATACTCTAGGCAACACAATACTGATCATAAAGACGGAACATACGAAACTATTAGACTGATATAAGAGTAACGATGAATTTTTAAGAATAATGCAAAGAAAGAAAGACTGTTTATACCTCCAATCAGAGCTAGTTAACATTTCTATAACGCATTAGAAGGTTAACTGACTTGGGTATTTTCAAACGGACATGATATATTGCGAGTAACATACAGAGAGTATCATACACCGGGTTCCAAACCTAACGGGTTTGTGAAAATAGGACGGCAAAATTATGGGAAAAGGTAAGGAATTACAAAGGCAATGAAGTACCATCACTTGAGATGCAGCACATGGAAAAATAATATAGAACAAATATATTAAAACCTCACCTATAAAGAAAATGAAATAACTGCTAAAGAATAAAAAATGTCCAAAAATATGCTCAGTAAAGACTAATTCTAAATGAATCGTATAAAACTTGAATAAAATCCGAGGTTAAAATAGAATAATAGATAGCTGCTTAGATTTCGTGCCAATTTCGAATTCCACTCGGTTTTATTACATTCAGCTATGCACAAATATCTTTGTGAGATAAATTAATGCATCTGTTTGACCCAGCTATAGAATTATAGATTCGTTACTAGAATATCGTGGTGCGTGTAAAATTTTTATATGAAGTGTATTTTGAACTGAGAGGCGCAGATGTCTTTGTATGATTTGAAAAAGATTGGGTATTATTTTAAAATATCACATAGTTGCAAAAATGCACGTACAAGTGTACAATACCTTTTGACGGGAACGGATCAGAAGGGTCAACACTTGAGGCAAAAGGCACCGGAAGTCACAGCGGTCAGGAAAATATTTAGTGACGTCAGCTGACTGGCATAACTAACATGAATTCTTAATATCAGGTCCACCATCATGTAATATACGTTTCGCTCTATTTTCTTTATTCTTTATGGTTAGTTAGAACGAGTTATTCAGAGTGGTCTTCTTGCACTAAAACTATGACTGTTATCTCTGGGTTTAAGCTAATAGCGTAGGTTTGTTTGTAGTGATATTCGTAAAACTGTAATTTTAGCATATTTATTCACACCTATTACCACGTCTTTTTCTTCAGTGAGGTGTTTTATTATTTTTACGAATGTTTCCAGCTCATTGTCGTTCTAAGTATATAATCTTAAGTAATACATGTCAAATAGACGGCTTATTTATTTTTAGAGACCTATAGTTCTATTACGTCATGTTAATTTTGCTAGTTATTGCTATTATGTATATACAAAATAGTAAGGGAGACCAAGTGTTACCTTGATATAATCTACTGTTGATAGTTATTTAAACAAACTGATAGATTCCATTTTTATGATTGACGACGTAATGTGTTGTTTTCCATAACGACATCTTTTGTTTGATGAGAGTGATGACGCTGGTTGATACATTGTATATATTTAAAAATTTTAAGAACTTTAGGAATAGAATACAATATCAAATGCCTTACATTAATCGATCTAGGCAGTATTGAATTCTTTCTTTGTTTTGAAGTAGATTTCCACGATCATACTTATCATAAGTAATTTGTTTATACAACATTAAGACCCAAGATTCGACACTTTTTTTAATAGGTAGTATGTATTTTGCCTTAAAAAGGAATATGTCTATTCTGTAAGAATAGCTATCAACAGTTGCAGGTAGTGGAAAAACCATGTAATTGGCTGTAGTTATTTTAGACATTTGTGCAACCGGTAGAAGGAAAGTAATTTCTTTGGTTAACCATGGCGGAATTTTAATAAGATCATTGACCATTTCTTGAAGTTCTTTGGTGAGTTGTTTTTTCTATGCCGTATTTAGATTACAGAACAAGAATTTAAAAATTTTATCTCTTCCTAGAGATTTCAAGCTTTGTGCTTTTATTTCAATGAAATTTCAACATCGACTTTTGTTGTCTTTGTTTTATTTTTATTTTTATTTTTATTGTGTTTTGGTTTACATACGTTTTGTCTAATTCAACGTATTTCTTTGTTATTTAGGGCAAGTGCATATATTTTCCTAGAATGATACCTCTTCCATTGTTAGTTGTGGGGGGGTGTCACTTCAACTTTTTTACCTACTTTTCTGAAAATGTCTTCACGTGGTTTAAAATATCTTGTTCTGTCTATAGAATCATAATCTTTTTCATATCGTCTGATTTTTTCAGCCTTCAGTTGCATTGTTTGCTTCATTTTTTATTTACCTGACATGACTTCATTTTTTATTCCTAATTTTGTATTTTCTTTTAAATTTTCTGCCTTTTCTAGTCCTTACATATTTTTTCTTACCAGTTCATCGATTACTTGTAATTCACTTGCGAGTTTTTCAATTTCTTTCTCCATTTTTCCAAGGTGGATTTTTATGTCTGTGAGAATATCTTTGTGTTCTTTGATATTTAGGTTTTCTTTTTGTTTTGTTTTGTTTTTTAGTTTGCTGCTATTGGAGATGCATATATTTCTTCCTTAAGATTTACATGTGGGTCACTTCATGCTGAATATTTTTTAGTGCAGAATTGTAGGTTTAGGTTATGCTTTGTTTGTAGTAATTTTATGATTCGTTCCCATTCTTCTAACTCAGTGTTTTGAGTCTGACTTATAATATATCTCTTGATTTCCTCCTTGGATTCGTGTATATTTTTTTTGTTTTCGGTAAAATCATTTGATTCAATTTTTTATTGATTTAATTTCAGGATCAGTTAATTGGTTACTACTGAAAGTATTTGTTTTTAGACTATTTTCGTCATGCGATTTTCTAATTGCTACTTCAACATTATCTCGCCAAATATCATATGTTTTGCTGGTGAGTTTTTTTCTGTGTTTCTCGAACAGGTTCATAGAATGTAGTCATATCATGTTTGTAATAGTCACGAAAACATTTTAATTTTCTTTCTTTAAATGAATGGTTGTAGACCTAATTAAATATCCGCATGGTAATTATTGAAATTATCAGGATTATGGAGACTTGATGATTCATTATTTGTTTAGGAGTTTCTCCTATTAGATACTTTTCATTCTCAAGTAGGTTCATGCTTGAAGCACGGATTACGAGTTAATCAACCGGAAGAGACATATTTGACGCATGGGCCCAAAAGGTCATTTATTGTTTTCTGGCACGTTGAGTGTCTTACAGAGTCCCGAATTCGGTCGGAGATCGTTCGCTTCCCCAGAACGTAGTAGACATTCACTCCAAGGCACGATTAACAAAACGAATTACTATTTTTATTCAGAGTTTTCCGTCAACTAATATGGCTTGCCAAGAGACAGATCCATTGGAATGAAAATAGAAAGTTGTTGTAAAATGACATTGGGAATAGAATTCATTCAACAAAAATACTATAATTTTTTAAAATAATATATTATATATTCGTAAAATATTGATGTTTATTTGTACTTTCTTTATTTTTACTGTTGTTTCTACTGCTCCTATTAATAAGATAAGTTAATTATATTAATAATTATTATTGTTTTTGTTAACATCATTCGTAATTTTGAAGGATTTAAATAACAAAATAATGGAAAAAGAAAAAGTTAACTTGCAGTTCATCTATAATCTATTCGAAGAATAACGTATCTCTGTTGTCAATTTAAAAATAATAACAATATTAATGCTTACTATAATTTTAGATAATACCAAGTGAAACACCCGCGCAAATTGAAAAAATAAACAATACATTATTTAATGGTTAATATATAGTAATCAGTCATTATTTATGTGAGTATATTTTTAAAATATGCAATATTATAAAGCATCTGTTTGTTTCATATATATATATATATATATATATATATATATATATATATATATATATATATATATAATATATACGCGAAAAGGTCTGCCACCTTCTACCGAGTGACCATATCTAAGGTGTAGAATCGCTGACTGACGCCAGTTCGGTCGTGTTTCAATCCCGGGTTAAAAAGCAATCGAAGTCTAACTGTATTGATGAGCTGTGATACAGCAAAACAGCGAAACAGATCTGTCTGCGGATGACTATTTACGCTCTCACACCCTGATTGAGTACTCTGGAAAAATGGTAACTACTCTGGCATCTACGCATCGTTCATTCAGCAATGAATTAGAACACTCTCAGCTATTGGACGTGTATAATGATAACATGCACGCTAAAAGGTAAAACTACTTCTACCGAGCGCCCATAGCTCAGAGATAGATTCGCCGACTGACACTAATTCTGTCCGGTTTCAATCCTGGGTTAAAAAGCAATCGGAGTCTAACCGTACTGATGAGCTGTGATCTGTCATACAGCGAAACAGATCTGTCTGCGGATGACTATATATATATATATATATATATATATATATATATAATTTCCTTCGTTTCTGTGTTACTACATCTGTATATATTTTTGCTGAGTTCGTAGAAACTATTTATCTACACCTAATAACACAAGAAAGGAAGTTTATATTAGTCAAAATTTGTTTAAGTGAAATAAAAACTATTCAATTTAAAATTTGTCATTTTATTGCATTATTTATGATTGTTATTGAAATATTACGTTGAAGTTGTCAAGCTCAAATATGTAACGAATAACAGAAAATATTTGATGTCAGAGAGAATATAATAGGAAGAGAGAATTAATGAATGGAAATAAAAGTATTTGAAATAAAAATTTAAATACGACAAATAAAATAACATCTTTGACACAATTATTTTTAATTATCATCAAGATAAATTTTCATAAGACATGGATTTGACCTGACAAAAAAAGAAAAATGAACATAAAAATACATAGGATCCCTTGACAATACCTCACAAACAATCGACTTTTTTCCTTTGATCCCTGGTAAAGATGAAGAAAAGACATTACTTAAGTTTAGCGAGAAAATTAAAGAAAGAGAAAAAAATCAAACAAAGTAAGTAAGACAGAAAAAAAAAGTAAATAAGAAAGAACGAACGAAGAGAAGATAAAGTGATTAACAGCTATTTCAGTAAAATGAAGAATGTGGCCGTTTGCAATCTTTTCATTTCTACCTACGTTTTGAAAATAACAACCAGAATTCATATCTACGACTGATATTGCAATATTTTATTAAAGTTATTAACTCAAATCCTTCTCGATGCGACAGAGGAATTTCTAGCATTAATTTATTGCTATAAACACGCCATGTACTTATTCAACATGTTATGACTTTAAGGATTAAGGTTCATCAGAAAATTTAAATAGAAGAACTGTGAAATTTTCACGAATATTCTAGTAAGAAGTAAGATCGGATTATAAACAAAATCCACGAGTAAACCCTCGTCTTAACCCATAAGCACAAAACTTATCTCACTGCCCTTGAAACATTCTACCTATTAATTAAATTTCTATGGTTTTACTTTTTAATTTTATGTTGAAGTTTTCATTAAATTAAATTATTATTGAAATAAATTCTGTATACCTTTTAGTAATACAAATACCGCATATTTGATTACTGTGAGACAGTATCTTATTATAGTATGGATATAAAATTATGAGAGACGATTCTTTTATTACAGTATTGTGATATTGGATATTTTGAAGTGTTCATTTTAAGTCTCTTCCAATATCACTGAAATAGCTTCAAGATGGTGGAAGTTCTCTTCATTTGCTTTTAACACTTAAATTCGGCGGAATTGTGCCATACAAAATCACTATTAGAATACCTTCAACTAGAGTAAATGCCCATTTAAAATGCGAGGTTGAGGAGGATTTGTATATCAGTATTCGATTCCATTCAGAAGAAGCATTACCATTAAAATACCCTTAATGGAGCGAATTAAATATTCAATACATACGGCTATATAAAAATTAAAAAACTAAAAAAAAGATATAAAATTTATTTTCGCTAGTAAGTGTGTAACCTTCCTGTAATATGCTTGATAATCCGTCATTCGAAGATGTATAATTGAACCTGTTTATTTTTAAAACAAATGCCCTGTTCCTCAGCTCGTATAATGGCACTTTATATATTTTCTTTCATCATATATAAATTGGCAGAACGTTATTGGAAAGATGGAAGACAGGGTTTCTTTTTATATTCACCATACATACTCTTCTGTTAGTCACGAAAGACAAAAGCATTTGTGTCAAAATGAACCCAACAGTCCGTACTTGTAACAATTTCACTGTCACTGTTTAGAAATTGTAAGCTACTCTCGCAATAACAGTTTATTACATAATCACAAATGTCTCCATTCCAATTAAATCTTGCATGTCAAGATAAAATCCATTTCCCCTCCGTATGTTGGCAGTAACGACCAAATGATACGCCAATACCAGTATATTAAAAAAAGAAAATTGCCGAAAATGGAGACATGATGAGGCACAATGATAACTGATATCGCGAACAGGACACGGGATAAACAAAATAAATAATTTACAATTAATCATGTGAAGCACTGATTCATAGGTTATATAATGATAAGCATAAAAAATAAAATATTTGCTTAGTTACGACGAATCCGTCGCTATAAAATAATTTACCTGGCAAGAAATAAAAGGGAATTAGAAAAAATAAACCATGGTAAAGAGAACAAAGAAAGAAAGGGATTACGGCAAATAATAGAAGGAAGCAAACTACATCTGAAAAATAAGATGACATGCTTGAGGAAGTTGAAAGGGAACGGAAAGAATGAACGAAAGGAAAGGAATGAAATAAAGTAAAAGAAACCAAATAAAAAAGAAACAGAGAAAGAACAAGAAAATAAATAAATAAATAAATAAAAGATGAAATAAATGATTAAATAAGAAATCAAATTAAAGAGAAATATAGGAGAAAGAATATGTTAAGTAGAAAAACTAATGATGAAAGAATGAAAGCGAACATGTGATCAAGAATAAATATTATGTTATGACAAAAAATAAATAAATAAATAAACCAAGGGAAAAATTGACGAAAACAAAAGAAGATAAAAGAAAGATTGAAAATTGTTTAAATAATGGTAAATTTAGAAAGAAAAAATAATATAAAGACAAAATATTAAGTTATATGTTATAAAGACATACGCATATTACACATGAACTCATCCAATCTATATATAAAGTAACAGTTCTGCTTTATATAGTGAAATGTTCTGATCTAGAATGGCCGTTTGATGCCGGTTATGCATCAGGATATTGCGTGTTCCCTAGGGTATATAGGCAGCCCATTAGGTTAGTTTAAGCTTTAATTAAATTACTTTTTTACATTAAGTTAACTTCGCCAGGTGATGCATGCTCATTGGCCAAATTTTCATTATACGAATGTCAGTTCCCTGATAGATGTGTGACATTTTTTGTTTTTCGAGTGTGCTTTTTCGTTTTTGTTGTCGTGTTAGATGAGTGAGTAACTGAGTGAGATTTTTTGATCTGATGAGTGTAATTATACCTTAAAGTTATGCATTAATTTCATTCAGTTAATTGATGTTTCTGTCATAGTTATAGTTTGTAACGGGATTTATTACTAACATGAGTTTGTTTTGTTTCATGTAGATTGTGTTTCTTGTTATTTTAAATATTCATTGGTGGAACTTTTAAAAGTTTTTATTTTGCAACTTTCCTCCACACAAAATGTACATATGCTAAGACTTCATAGAATATATAAGGTATTATGGTGGAAGGATGCAAGACAAGGTCATGCCATGTGGGACGTCCTGATGTCCACAAAAGTGGAGTCGAACCAGTTGGCAGGAGCCATTTTAATACAAAATCGCGTCGCCTCCAAACGGTATATATGTGCACCAGCAAGACACGCGTCACCTTGCATTGGGTGACCATAGATATAACAGAAGACCATCTGGGAGCCCAATTTCACAATATGATCAAATAGTGGAAAGAGCGGCCGTAATAAGCAAGGCTGGATTCGCTATAGAAAATATCACATTGCAAATGATTTGTCCCGTAAGGAATTCTGCAAAATTCCCAATGTACTGATCTACTTCGACAGATCAATATATGTCGGCGTGTAGAGCGAAAGGCCCAGTTGTTCACTCTGCGGCCCATCGGGCCATTTGGCTAAAGCTAGCCCAGGAAAAAAACCTGAACTAAAGAATCAATAGAAACAACCGAGAAGGCAAGCCTAAAAGCAGTGTAGGAAAAGATGGCGAGAAGCAGGTGGCTGGGCGGAGGAGCACTTAGAGAGAAAACCCTCACAGTAGGATGTCATTCTTTTCATGTTTAACCGGTGTGTATAAAGATAGACGGCTTGAATGCGAGGGGATTGAGGGATCGGGGTAGGCTGCCCGCCTGCTTCATGGCCTCTTCTAACTCGGTGTGGATGTCGCCGCGATCCATAGACTCACTTTTTTCCGTGTTTAAGCCAGTCTAAAGTCTAACGACAGTGTTGCCTATTCAGCGTATGAGCCCGACAAACTAGAAGTGTTTCTTTGCTGGTCAAGTGTACCCTGGACGCGAAGGTGGACCTTGTTCATGTCTGTGCCAAGGTCGGTTGATCGTGGCCGATATTGCAGTTAGAAGCGCACGTTTCAGCTGGTTGCATTCAATGCACCCAATGACGGGGAGGGGAGAGCGTATCTGGTTTTTCGGCAGTTGAAGGCTTTTCTGGTGGATTCAACGGGCATAGTCTTAGTGAGGGACAGGAATGCCATCCTAGACCGAAAACTATAGAGTGGGAGCTAGCGAGAAGATGAGCGATTGTAGTTTGGTTTATCTGATTGACGAATTAGATACCGGGCTTATCACCCTTGCGGGAAGATGTCGCCGTAAGCTCTTAATATGCCGTCTGCCCAGCTAGCTATATACCTGGGTAGAATGTGAGTTAGAGAGGCCGGAAAATTATTTATGATTTCCCACGTTTGACTGATAAGCTACTGGAACACAGACTTCTACAGACTTCCAGTAGGGTGGCGTTAAGAACTAGGGCTGACTACTAGAAGTTCAATCTGTCCTTACTAAACAGAAGGAACTTTTAGGATCAGCTAATTAATTTAGTAGAGCAAAAACTAGTTGGGTAGCTTATCGGTAATAGGTGGTGGGAGAGGGTTAAGGATAGGATTTGGTCTTTAACCACCGAATTAAGCCAAAGACTCACACAAGATAAGGCTAACACTTTGAAAGCTCATTGAGATAGAATTCTCCGAGCTGAGTCTGGAGGGATCCCCTAGATATAACCTTAGCTAGAGAGGCCCTGGAGCGTTTGGCTAGCAAGCACTACATGGGTCAGGAAATTAGTCATAAGCTAAGCAAAATGTCTTCCGAAGCTGTGAATATGGACGCAGATTTGTCGAGGCTGCGATCGGTGCATTGGAGAGGTCCGAGCCCCGGAGAGGCATACATCGAGGTTGACTGAGGATGTGTGAGGTGTTTCAGGTGGAATTTAGCGAGCCGGTTTACCAAAGTGCCTGATCTCTGGGAGAAGTTTTGAAGCTATTTGTTTGACTTGCGTCGTCTTTAGCCGACTGAAGCGGCTAGCAGCGATGGAAAGATTACGGGTTGCTCCAGGTGGAGATAGTTTGCCCTATGAATTATTATTTTTTCTGATTTTCTCTGCTGTGTTCAACAACTGGTTCCGTTCACAACTGGCTTCCATTCACAATCGGATATCAAGGGTTATGGTCACGCAGTTGAAAAAGAGCAAGGGATTTGGGCGGGATTTAGATGACTACATTCCCATAATTCTGCTAAACAGAAAGTTAAAGATTAATGCAAAGATTTCTGTGAAGAGCCACACACTTCAAAGCAACCTGCATCTGATCTATACGGGTGTAAACTGCATCTGATCCGGAAGGGTATAAAAACTGCGAAGAGGCCGTGCTGATTAATTTGGATCAGTTCAAGGCATTTGATCAGGTTGACCTGTAGGCCGTTGTATTCGCACCAAAATTCTGCCGCTGTATTAACCTCATTTATGGCTTCCCCACGGCTGTTGTACAGGTGCATCCGAAGCTGTTACGCGCTTTTGGGCTATCTCAGTTGATTTGCCAGGGTTGACCACTGTTGCCCTAAACTTACGCCTTGGCGTTGGAGTCTCTTGTTCGTCGTCTGAGGGAGAGGATGTGCAGTCCACCTCTACGTGGAATCACTGTCCTTGGTTGGAATCGATTTCTGCGTATGCCGATGACGTATCTAATTTCGTGCAGTGACGTTCCAGCAACGATGCGGACCTGAAGGCAACTGAAAGGGACGAAAAGGTCACAGGGATTAATATTAACCTGTACAAGACTTCAGGCTTGCGGTTAGGTGCATGGAAGGATGTCGATCATCCAGGGCGCTCTGGTTGGACGGACAGCCCTGTCCACATTCTCGTAGTGTGGTTCAGGCCAGACCTCCAGCTTGGAGACAAAGGTCGACGCAAAGGATTCACTACGTGAGGCGCTCGGTTTGCCGGAAGACTCGTTTTGGTCTTAGGTGCCAACTGCGAATTACTTCATTAAATCTGAATTTTCTTTTACCTGATGACTGGTTCGGAATAGGCTGTCTCTCAATAACAAAAACCTTCACATTGGGCTTGGTAGATTTACAAGGCTATGAATTTTGCAACCTTGGTTTAGGAGAAACGCTTTCGCAGGCATTTGTATCATTATGCTCGTGTTCGCCCCCTATTTGACTTTGTCGGTGAGTTGACGTTTCATATCACTCCCGAAACGCTCGTGCTCATAGATCGTGCATACGTATGTAACAATATGGCGCCCCTGTTTTTTGGGGTGTTTATGTCGCTACTGACCATGTCCGAATGTTGATTTGGACGACGTGAATGGATGAAGACTTGCGAGGTCAGCGTGTTTCTCATCAGGATCTGATCCGATATTTTGCGCATCGACTCAAAATGTAGATCAGAACTCATAGAATGCGTTTGGGTTTGATAGATTTCAACGAAAGTTGGGTGACTGTAGCGATCCTGGTTCGCATGAACAAATCTACCTTTGATTCTCTCTTTTAGGCATCCTTGTCTCATCGGGGTTGTTCGCAGTAGAACTTTTTCTTGGTTAGGATGGTCTCTTCGTCTGTACCTAGTTAATGTGAATATGTGTTATTCTCGCACTGTTCCCGGCTACGTCTTTTATTTTGATCTATGCAGAGATTCCCAACCTCCCTCAGTTTTCTGTATCCCGTTGTTTTATCACGACTGGGTCAAAATTTTTATTTCCCCAGGCCGGATTTCATGTTTTCTCCTTCCCATCTCTCTTATCGAGAGAGCGTCTTGATTTTGTCTGAAATACAGTATACAGCTGCCTCTTAATTTTGTGGGTTAAACGTGTTCAAATGTCCTCAATTGCTTTATTTTTGTGTATTATGTTGATATTTTTGTTTGTATTTTTGGCTTCATGTTCCCTCCCATTTCATTATTTATGATGTATTAATTTTTATGTATTTTTGTATGCATATTATATGAAAATACTTTTAATTATTCATGGAGTGATTCTTTTTTTAGGTTCCCTAAAAATATGCGCTATTTTGGTATATAGCGGATTGATTTACGATGGATGAATTTTTATGGTGAATGGAATATTATAAAGAGAGATTGGGTCGTGCGTCTGATTATATTGGTATAAGATAGTTTTGACCAGCCACAGCTTTTTTACCCCACAAAAACTTCAGAGAGAAAAAAAAAGATACATATCTATTGCAGCATATCTCTGACATCCGAGCTAATAAACGTTCATTGGTATATGTTTGAACTACTGTTTAGTAATATATTTGCTTAACACAATTACGTCTATATTTCTGGACCCAATGGATCACAATAACTTGGTGACGAGGTCATCACAGTATAAAACGAAAATTAAATGAATGAGAGAAAAAAAGGATAAATAGAATATAAATATGTAAAGAAAATGCTAATGATATTAAGAACGACCAAGTTACGATGAAATAGTAAAGACAGAAAGTAAGAAAAAAGAAAGAAAGAAAGAAAGAAAGAAAAGAATGACAGAAAGAAAAATAAACAAATGATTATATCAATGTATGGTATGATAATAAGTACTGCCAAAAAAAAGCGAATAAAAATTTAATGTTATCAGGAAATATCATAAAAACCAGCAGTGATGTTCAGGAATGATGAAAAGAGACAGAATGAATACAAGAATGTTGAGAGAAAGCAATAATAAAATAAAGAATGAGAAAAAATATAAAGGTAGAAGTAAAATAATACAAAAACGCAAGAGAAAAAAGAAAAGGAAAAATAAATAAGAAAAAGACATAATGAAAGAAAACAAGAACAAAAATTTCATTATTGCAACTCATGTCTTTCCTCCTAGAGATACGAACAATCTCAACTTCAGAGGGAATATTTTCTTTTTTTTAAGAAAATTAAGAACATCGAGTAGTTGTGTGTGTCGTCAAGAGAGAAAACATTAATAGCCTCGCGAACACGACGTTTTCTCTGAATAACAGATGAAATGAAATATTATCTGAAATAATAAGGGCTGGAGATGTTAAGCAACAGAAAAAATATCACCTCATATCGACCTGTATTAACTCTGTTCTTTAAACGCGCAGAGACACATATGATGACGCCCCACGTTTAAGATATGAAAAAAAAATGGAATCAAAATGCCTTATAACTATAGAAATAACGTAGTGTCGACTGGAGGAAAATTACATCGGAAATTAGAATTATTACGATAGTGACACGAAGCCCACAAAATCGCATCTATTTTCTTTACGGGAAATCACATTTTCCTCAGAAGCATAATGGTAAAAAGAAACAATAAAGAAAACTAAAGTGAAAGTCTTCAATAAAGAAAAGTAATAACTCCTTTCAATATGAATAAAGGTGGGCGAAAAAGAAAGTTAACATGTACGAATTATTTTACCGCGTTTTGTAAAGGTGCCATTTTCGCCTCATCTTTGTTGCACCATTCCTGGGATGTGTGTTTAAATAAAAAAGAAATGGAGTAACCGAGATGTTTTCCTGGACACTTAGATTAATAACCGTTTTAAAAAGGGTTTTGTCCAGGGAATCACTGTGATGTTAGATTTAGCTCGGTTATAATGTGAATTTATGTGTTTGGTTCATGTTAATATTATCTTTCATATGATATTCCTCTTGGGTGGGTTATAGAGGTTGCCATTGAAGCAAACAGTTAAGCAGTTAGATAGGAATGCTTTAAGGTCTCTTCTTTTTTCTCGCTTAAAGAGAAAAATGTGATGTTTTATGGAAGCTGATTTGTGAAAACATCGGGCAAATTTTTTGATTGTACAAATATTTCATAAAGTGGAAAGAAATAAGAGGAAAAAAAGTGAAGCAAAGAAAACAAAAAAATAGAGTTTATAATGAAAATAAAATGGATCGGGTGTTATCTGTGAAATCCATAGAGTGTTTCAAGAAATCATTTTGAAATTTTAAACTTTATTAATATACATGGAAATACGTTCATCCATCTACAGTAGCATACAAAAAACTTACACTGAATAGTCACACGTCAATATAGTTGACTTCACAGTAAATTGATTGAATGTATTACGGTTTATCAAAACCGATAGATATTTGAATTGTAAGAATAATTCTGTTTTTGTGAATGGATATTACCTTAACAATTTTGTAGGGGATAACATTGATTTTCTTCAGATGCGATTCCTAATATTTAACCAATTACTGGGGAGAACAGATGGCGTCAAAAATGTCACAGTGATATTGATACGTAAGTGAATAAAGGAATTAGATTAATTCGAATTTGGTAATCTGGTGTCTTCTACCTAAGTGGGATTTGTAATCCCACTTGTAGTGATTAAATCAATATATCGGCCCTCAATTGCAACGAATATGTTATTTTTATTATTATTTTTATATCTATTCTGAACTTTAACGAGATTACATTTATCTCATTCTCTCTCACTCACCCACAGTCTCTCTCTCTCTCTCTCTCTCTCTCTCTCTCTCTATCTATCTATCTATCTATCTATCTCTTTCGTTTTATACAATTTTTGAAGAAATATTTTAAATATATATCATGCACAAATGATAACATTTATGTAACTAAAACCACCAAAATTCAAAACATTTCACTTGTTGATGTTACAGTAAAATTAAGGTGCAATATAATACAGCAGTCTAAATATAATGTATTCTTTCTATGTACAGTCTTATGATTCGACAAATAGCTGAAATCTAGAATTTAATATCAATCACATGGATTTCAAAGCGAAACGAGAAATAATTAACTGAACAAAACTGAACAAAGGATCACATTGGTTTATAATTCAATGTGTCAAAACAAGTATGAATAACTACATATAAGAAAATTATGTGACTTCTAATTTGGAATTCTCTAGTCACGGTCAAAACTGATTTAACACAGTATCTTACACCTAGTTCTATGTTATATCATTACAATTGTCAGATACCTGTTAAAAATAAAATACTGCCTCTGTAACTGTGCTGGATCAGTATTATCCCCGAACTCAAAATCACCAAAAAATTAGGCAAGCATTATTTTCAACCCTACAACCCCTTGACACATGAGAAATGTCACTACCATCAAGCAGGCAATACTGCTTCTATCAGTCAAGGACATTACAGCATATCAGATAAGCAGGATCGAATCATTTTCATTCACTTAGTATTTTACTAAGAGAAATAAATTTTCTTGTGATAACTTCTATTTCGAGAATCACTACATCGTATTCTATTTCCAAGAATGATGATCTACTCTGAAATCTTTATCAGAGAATAGCTACTTTGTATTCTATTGGCAAGAAAAGAGTTTAATTCTAAGAGATTCCACTGCCTAGAATCGCTATTTTGTTTTCTATTTCTACGAAATATTTTCTCTTCTGACAGCATCTTTTAGATAATCGCTACTTCGGAAAACATACACTTGAGCGGACGATTCCTCAATTAATACAATCTTAATCTGATCAAGGATATATCTAACCGTTATCTATGCTACATAAACTGTGCAAGTTTTCTCATCTCCTGCCTACATTGCACTGAAAGAAAGATTCAGTAAAAAAAATCATGGATAGACTATATAAGATATTTAAATCTTATATTTGGGATCTTGTTTTAGGTTATGGCTTCAAACCATGTCATTCCTGTAAGTGACATGGTGGATAAGTCTTTTGTCCAACATCTTCTTTAAAAAGAGTATCTTCAATCAATGTTTAATTACTCCTGCTACTTAAACAATTCTGGTAAAAATATGACCATATGTTTGAGTCATTGTTCGGAGAGGTTCCTCTGCTGAAAATTTTGTAAATAAAGGGTGTAATTGATATTTAACAATACGTGTTATTTTCGTACAGTAGACCTTTGTATCAACGCCCTTTCTGCAGACACTTATTGATATTTAATTTAAGAGAAAGCAAAACCCATTCTACTAGAACACCAATGTCCATCAATACAGAGAATTATTCTGACGCTTACGTGGACATTATTGGGGCAAAAATGCCTGCTTTAATTGACCAATGGCCAAGCAACAACACGGGCATTGATCCAGTGAGTAATGAGTAGTGAATACATGGCCAGTACCACTTAGCATAAGAATCTGGAATTTGAGCTACAGCTAATTTTTCATGAAGGCCACTATCAAATTTGTGCATCAGTAGATATGAGCCGTGGACAATATATATATATATATATATATATATATATATATATATATATATATATATATATTATATTTAGCTTATAATTTGGGAATTCAATAAATCTAAACGGGTATACATTACATAATAAACTATATAAAACGTTGATAGCAGACAATCGCATTCTTACCATATCGCATTGTCAAATATTACAGTGTATATATATATATATATATATATATATATATATATATATATATATATTTGCGTGTGTTTGTATTAGTGAGCCGCAAAAGTTTACAACGCATAACAATAAATATTCTTTAGGTATCGCTAACACGATTATATTAATCAAAATTTTAATGAATGTAGAACATATATTTGGTATTCAGTCAAATAGAGTTTTGAAAATAATTCCCAAAGTATCCCCTGAAAGAAAATTGGTATTTAGTTACTCAAAAGTTTAAAAAAAAATTTATGTACAGCAGTTTATATTACAAAATACTTCAAATGTGACTAGAATTTTCGAAATAATTATCAGGTTGTTTTTTAGAATATTTCAGAATAAGTTTATTATTAATTTTAGAAATGATTAAAAAAAATTTGTGTCATTCTCTTTCTATCAACCGTTCCTTTAAACATTGAAAAATTGGAGGAATGCAAAATAATTGATCACGATCTCCTTAAATATGTTGATACACGTGGTTACATGAAGACATCGAGTCAGTTAAATGTTCTAATGTGTTCATTTAGTATGATATTTCGTCAATAGATAACGTGTCTTTCCGTTCGTCAGAGAAAAAGCTCTGGTCGTCTTAGATATTTGACGTTACGTCCGTCAAGATTATTTGCAATAAAATTTGGCAAAGCCCCGAGTTATGCTTAAAGAACTTCACAAAATACTAGAAGTAACTGGAGTAAAATTGAGTACGGATAAAATTAGTTGTTCACTGCGCCGATATGACATATTTTCGAGGAATGCAAGGATAAAAAATCTTCTTTCGCAAAAGAGTTTTGTATCAAAACTGCTTTTTGAAAAAGAAATCAACTTTACTCACACGAAATTAAATTTGAACTGTACGGCAGGAACAATGAAGCAAAGCTGGAGAAAGAAGTGTACGAAATATTCACCGAGTAATACTATCATAACTGTAAAAATTGAGGTGAATCAATCATGATGTGGGATCTCTGTTGTACCCAATGTGTAAAAAACTTTGCAATAATAGAAAGAAGAATGAATGGAGAATATTATAGGGGTATTAAGAGAGAAGATTACGTCTGAATGCTCAATCATTTGGATAGAAATCGAGTTGTATCTTTCAACTAGTCAAAGAGACTAAGCATACTACAATCTTTACAAAATCATGGAGAAGTACAAGTAGAATCAGTCAGTCAAGTACCATACGTGATAAACGTTTAAGCGCACATGTCTCGAAAGAGACATGACTGAATCCGCAGAAGATTATCCTACAGTAGGTTGCCATTACGTTCTGCGGAAGATTAGTTACCAACCAAGGCTACAGAACCCAATATGTCATGCTATTTAACCCATAGCTAAAAGAAAGATGGATGAATACCTTTATCAAGTGTATTTGTTTGCATAGGAATGGAAGGAATCCAAATGGAATTCGAACTCGGCTCCCCACTTCCTCGTTTTAAGCTGATAGCTACTGCAACGCAACGCACATCTGCAAATAGAATATACGTGCAAAATGTGAAAACAAATCTCCAGAGCTCAATCCGACTGAAAATTTATGGAGATAGCTGAAACTGAGAATTCAAAGAAGAAGCCCACAAAACATGAATGAACTTTAAGAATTTTTTCGTGAAAACACGAAAAATTGTTGCAAAAAAACGCGCAAGAAAGAAAAGTACACTAAATGCTACGAAATTCTAATAAATGATGTAATAAATCTGTTGTAAACATCTTCGTTAATAAAAGTTGGTTTATCTTTGTGGGATATTTTTATTTATTAAGTTTTTAAATCTGATAAATTGACAAAAGATCCAATCATATGTATTATTAGCAGTAAAAGTTGTATTATTCTGTGTTACAAATACTTCAAAGTACAATTCATGTAATGCGTTATTAATATATATATATATATATATATATATATATATCACTTCACCCAAATAAGGCGAGACCACTACTTGTTCACAGGACAGGCGTGATTGAAGTGAGGATAACACTTTAATGTGATTTAAGAAGATAGACGAAGGTAATTGATGTTATATATAAACTTTTAGACATTTTATCTATTAGGTAAGCAAATAAAATGAAAAGAGTTTCAGAGGTGAGAAGTTCAAGGAAAGAAACTGCTGAAATAAAGTGGTGTTAACATGTCAGCATTTCAACGGCAAAGGTTGGGAGCTATATGCCACACTAGTAACATGCTTTAATTAATATGGAAGGAGCCTTTTCTTCTATGTGGTCTGTCCCTTAAGGACATAGGCGATCATGACTTTCCACGTTTCCCTATCCCTGGTGATTCTGAGCATGCCTTCTCCTGCAACACCATGCAATCCTCGTTTCGTCATCCACCTGATTAGGTCCTTCAAATATGTTGCTTTCCTCTGTCTCTTTTCCACCTATCTGGTCTTTTAGTATCAGATTCTCCAAGACCTCCTTCCCCATTGCCTGCCCCAGGTACTTCATCTCTGTCTTCCTGATGCTCTCTTTTTGGTCTCCATCATTTCCACGACCTCATCATTGCTAACATGCTCGATCCACGATATTCGCAGCATCCTTCTGCAGAACCACATTTCAGTTGCTTCAAGTTTTTCCTTCATCTTTGATGGTATTGTCCATCATTCACTGCCATATTGCAGGATGTAGAAATCCAGTACTGTCTTCCTTGTTTCTAGCGAAATTTTCCTGTTTCTTAATACCTTACTCACCTTCTGGAATGTTTCCTATACCATGACAATTTGCCTTCGGATCTGTGTTGCACTTTCCGTCTTCTGCTATAACGCTTTCCAGATATTTAATCTTTTATACCTGCTTGATTCTGGTATCCCAGACCTGTATTTGGCATATTGGGCTGCCCTTTTTACTGGTGACCATGCATTCGCTTTTCGTGCAGTTTATTTCTAGTCCTTTCATGTTACTTTCTTCAGCTACATTCTGTAGGAGGTTTTGTAGTTTCTTTCTATGTCTGCTATCAGCACTGTATCATCTGCGTACCTTACGTTGTTTAAATTGTAGCCTCCAATTACGAATCCAATCATAACTTCTAGGGTCCTCAAAATAATATCGCTGTACAAGTTGAACAGATCCGGTGAAAAGACACATCCTTGTCTTACGGCCCTTTCTCTCTTTGTATATCTACTCAACCCATTACTTGTCCGTATGCAAGCAGTTTGCTGCCAGTAAATATTCTTGATTACTCTCAAGTCTTTCCCAAGTATTTCCAGGCTGCCGAGCGTCGCCATCAGTTCCTTGTGGCGTATATTGTCAAACGCCTCCTCATAATTATTAAAGCACAGGTATAAGGCCATCTTCATTTGTATTGACCTTTCGTAGAGCATCCTAATCATAAATATGGCATTCCTGGATATGGAGAGAGCACAACGGCTAAAAAGCATCAAATATATCTAGAAAAGAAAGAGGATATGAAGAAAGTATTAATGATATTTTAAGAAAAGAAAAAAAATTAAATGCTTTTTCATTTGTGTAAATTCAAATTTAATTCACTTCAGTTCGGACTCACACGCAATCACACACAGAGATATATTGTGTATTTTTTTCAGATGCAGAGCAACCAAATAAGTGCACAATTACGAGACAGTTTTTATGCAACGAATTGTTATTGTATGCAGAAATATTAAAGAAGTAAATATACAATTTAGAAGTGAGTGTTACAGAGTTGCACTTAACTGTTCCGGAGATAATATTTTTCTCATCAGAATACATCTGTCACATTTATAAATCTGCCATTCCTCCGTGCATTGAATACTGTTTGCATATCTGGTCTGGTGCTCCTGTATACATCCCGAAATTCTTGACAAGAGCCAAAGTATCATCTATAATGTAATGTATCCTGACTTGGCATCTGAACTTCAATCAGTTTCTTACCGATGTGATGTGGTGTGAGTTCCCTCTGTCCTTTCTATGAAATCAGTATTTTAATGACAACTGTTCTAACGAGATTTATCCTACCTGGTGCCCCGATCACATTAATTAAAGCGTGGATACTAGGTTTGCATACAGATCCCACCCTTTTACCTGTGAAATAGTTAAATAGTTTCTACTTGAAAAGTTTGATTGATCGTTTTACCCGCCTGTGGTACTTCCCTCTATGTACATCCCTAATGACGACAATCTCCAGAGTTTAAATTCTACATCAGTTGCTATTTTCTATCTTTTATTTGTGCACAGTCTTTTCTCCCACTGTAACCTAGTGTGCATTAGTTGCGGTCCAGTCTTGATTGGAGTGAAATCTTATATAAAAAAGAAAACCTAAAAGAACTAACATTTCTTAGTTTTAACCTTTAATCTTGTGAATAAGTCAGTAAAAACTGCGTTTATTTTCATTTAAAAATAACTTTTTTCGAGGAAAACCTGATGTGTGTGTGTGTGTGTGTGTGTGTGTGTGTGTGTGTGTGTGTGTGTGTGTGTGTGTGTGTGGTTGCATGAGGAGTGCTGAAAAAATCTCGTCGTAATTCCATTAGAGAATATGTATTTTACCAATAATCAGAAAAGTTATTTGCAGAAATCAGTTTAACTGATATATTTTCAGCACCCTGTATAACTTACATCCCGAAATATAATCAAATGATGAATCACCAGAAATTATTTTTTAAGGATTCACTTAATATGCCTGAATGCCTTCCAGCGTTTCCTAATAACTATACCTATGAAATCTATCTATCTATCTATCTATCTATCATTCTATCTATCTATCTATCTATCTATCTATCTATCTATATATATATATATATATATATATATATAGAGAGAGAGAGAGAGATAGATAGATAGATAGATAGATAGATAGATAGATAGATAGATAGATAGTCATCCACAGACAGATCTGTTTTGCTGTATCACAGGTCATCAGTACGGTTAGACATCCGATTGCTTTTTACCTTGGATTGAAAACCGACCGAATTGGCGTCATTCGGCGATTCTACCTTTGAGCTATGGGCGCTCGGTAGAAGGAGGCAGACTTTTTAGCGTGTACATTATTATTATACACACTGCCAATAGCTGAGAGTGCTAGAATTCATTGCTGATAAACGATGCGTAGATGCAAGAGTAGCTACGGTTTTTCAAAAGATAGATAGATAGATAGATAGATAGATAGATAGATAGATAGATAGATAGATAGATAGATAGATATACTTTCAAATCAAATAAAATCGCTTAACACTCACATTTTTCACAGCCATAATCTGATAATATAACAGTGCTGTTTGCACTTACATCTTTATTAGTACACAATGCCGTCCAATCTTGTTATAATTAAAAAGGATACATTATGATTATAGCTTAGTCTCATGATAATACCATTGTTGCGGTCATTAGCAGGACATTTTACATTCCTCACTAGGCTGGAAATCCTTTAACTTCCTCTGATCTTTGTGTTCGTTTGATCTTGTAATTAGTATCCGCGGGGTTTTTGGCACCGGGGCAGACATCTATGTCTCGAGTAACGTCATACTTTTCTCATCGTTGTTTTCTTCACCGTCATCTATAAATGCCGCATCATTTTGGCTTTCTTTCTTTCTTTTCCTCATATTTAAACTATCATTACTTTCATCACAGTTATTGTCACCGCAGTAATGTCTCATCCCCTTTTGTACGTATCGTATGTAAATTCCACTGTGAACAGAATCAGTAGTTCTTGCGTACTATTTCTTCTGTTTCATGTATGTGCTGCATGCATTTATGACGTGATGATCATGATTCTTCGCAAATTCTTATCCTTTGCTGCTATTAATAAGCATTATCTTTTCGCTTTTAACGCCTTCGAAATTTATCTATATCAATCACCAGGAAGAACCCTGCTGCCTACCATTAGTATGGTTGATATTATCCTCTATGAGAGTGATTCGTTGCGCACACACGGCCTTATATGTTTAGGATGAAGTCGAAAGATCCCATTGAATCCCTTGTTAAATCTACTCCTAAGCAACTAAATTCACTGTTTCGTGCTAGAACTTTAATCTCTCTTGAATCGATCTTGCATTTTTATAAGTCAACCAATCGTCCTTGATTTGAATCTTGTTACTATATATTGTCCGATGTATCCGCTTATTATCTAGAGGTTCTTGTTAAAATCCAAGAGAACATTACAAATATTATTGGTCCTTGAAGGACGTCTTCATTTCAGAGACTTAATCAAAGACGGAATGTAGCTTCCCTGTGTCTTTTCTATAAATACCTTCATGGTAAGTGTTCGGATCAACACTTCGCTTTGGCTTATAAAATTTATGAATTGAAGGACTGTACTAGTTTATCGGGAGGTTCTTTTCATTTCACAGAAAAAATAAACTAGGTTTAAATATATTTTAGCAAACTCTTTCTTTCCTCACATTTCTCGTTTGTTGAATTCTTTTCCTATTCCAAACGTTCCAGTCAACTTTGTTGTTCATTTATATAAACTCAATGTCAATCTACTCTACATTTAGATTCACTTCTTTTCTTCTCTCTCCTGAATGATTTTTTCTTTTTTTTATTCTTTCACACTCTGAAACCCCTCGTGTCTTTGGGGATATATTACCTTGCTAAATGATTAAAAGATATCCCTGTTCTGTCGTAGATTTACTCACTTTCGTTAGATCGGCTACTCGCCGCATTCCTCTGCCCCTCTTTAATATATTCTGTAAGTGTAACATTTGCCAAGACTTTTTCCTCATCATTTATCCTACAAAATTCACCTGTATATTTATGACGCTTTTTATGAGTTTCGTTTTACTAAACATTTTCTCTGGAATTTGGCTTTGCTTAAAGTTTCACAGTATTTTATTTTCAG
Organism: Ascarosepion bandense; assembly: GCA_037127315.1. Classification (NCBI taxonomy): domain Eukaryota; kingdom Metazoa; phylum Mollusca; class Cephalopoda; order Sepiida; family Sepiidae; genus Ascarosepion; species Ascarosepion bandense. The sequence continues at coordinate 4,018,901 of JBBBDQ010001401.1, forward strand.
AATCCTTCTGTAGACGCGATTTTATGTCTCTTTCCCATTTATGATGAGATTGCACTTGGTTAATGTTGCTATTCATAATTCTTATTTCAAGTTATTTCCTTAAATGAAAACCATACTCTCCATCTTTTAAAAGTTGGTATTTAGTTATCTTCTCCATTTTCTGTACTATACTTTCCAAGTGTTCTTGTAGTTTCTTTTTCCTGTCTACACTAAACTATGTATCACATACAAATTTAATGTTCTTAACGCTGTGGCAGCAAATAATGAATCCAAATATGTAGCCCAATTCTCTTGGGATTGCTTCACTGTATAAGTAAAATAAGACCGGTGACAAAACACATTTTGTTTTACGCCTCTTTTAATCGTGTATTTTCTTAATTAATTTTCTACCTTTATGCAGATGGCTCTGTGCCAGTATTGGTTCTAAATTGTTATAATATAGTACACAAATAAATGAAGGTAACTAAACAGTTTTAGAATTTTTGTATGTTGTATCTTGTGAAAACTTCACCCTCCCATTTATGTTGAAAACTATGTTTTCTCTACTCTTCAATCTATATTAGCGTTTACTGTCATACTCCGTCAAAACATCGGTTCTTGTAAGTTCACTGAATTTTATGCAAGTACGAGAATGTTCAATATCTAGAAAATTGACATTTTGTCCATAATAGCTACTGTAAGTTTGTATGTGCAGGTTGCGTAAAGTACAACGTTTCCAAATACTGGAGAGACGCGTTCGATTTCCAGTCGAATTCATTAGGTTTACTTACTCGAAAATTCCCTTGGAAAAGATACGAATCCCCATATTCTACCACCTGTGTGTTGAATAGTAATAATTGTATCCACAGTTTAATTTTATTTTTAGACAATATGCAATAAAATATTCACTTGATAAAAGAGAAGAGATTGTCTCAGAAACCTGAAAATAAGAATCTTAAATAACTCAAAAACTAAAAACATGAAACAATCAATGTGTATCTTGGCCTTTTATAATTAGAACTTAAAGCGTTGTTTGAAAAAATATTAACAATGCGTTAGATTTTTACTTGAGATTTATCTACGTAACTAAATTTATTTCGATTAAGTTCGTATGATATTGTTCTGTTATCTCTACTCTATATATCTTTATTACCATTGGGGCTTTTAAGTTATAACGAATCGTGCTAATTATTGCAATGGGTAAGTTTCTTTACCACTTTTCGATGTTTTCTCATGTTTTTCGATTTTCAGATAAAGGCAATTCTATATTGCCGAAAGAAATACATTCGATATATCAAGAATATTATATCTATATTCAGTTATATAAAGAAAGACAGAGCTCACAAAGAAGAAAAAGAGAAAATCCTGTTCATATATGCAGAAAAAGGCAAAGACGTGTTAATATTTTTATCGGTTATATGCATACTTCCTATGTTTGTATCTTAAGGGGCCTTCGTAGTTTCATTTTGAATATGTTGTCGGCTTTTTCATAAACTATTTCTCCTGATTCAGACTGGAGAATGTTTTGTATATAGTGACTTCTCTGGGTTCGGCAGTGGTTAGTAAACAGTGATGTGCGCCACATGTATCCGATTGAAGAAGATAGCAGGTGAGGTAGAATGATTGAATGACAATCCACATTTAGAAATTTTAAAAACTATATATACTAAAAACATGTGATTTATATATTCAGTTTTTCACACTTTTTCAGTAACTTTGAATTGCATTGGATAGTTTAACTGATTCCGAAGGAGTTTTAGGCGCTATTTAAAATCTGAAATTAGTTTTTTTCTCCGCAAGCTCTAGTTTGTATGCAATTTGAGGATAATGAAATTGTACAAATGTGAACTTGCGTAAATCATGTACAAGCATTTTCACGTCCATATATATGGAGAGAGGTTCTAATATTTTGAGCATTTGTATGTTTCAGTCAGATCAAACATGGCTTTCAAATATATATATCATTGCAGAAACAAGCCTGATGCCTTCTGTAACATATGTGGGTGATAGACACTCAATCGTCAGAGACGTAACATATCCTCGTTCGCCAAGCCTGCCTACAAGGAATATTTTAAGGTTCATCTAGGTGATCCAAGACAAGAAATGGGCTCCTCAGTTTGCTTCGAGACTACACCAATGTTCCAATGATTTGGCGCGAAACTGACTGTTATTTCTGCATAGTAAACACAATGGGTGCAATTCGGCCTGCTTCGCACTCTGAAGAAGTTACTGTTCTAGTTTTTAAAGGCTTGCCTTCATTGGACGATAAAGACATTGGACATGATACAAGCAAACAAGACAGTAGTGACAGCGAATTGTCAGAAAAGTGTTCACAATTGGAGAAATGTTCTTCAGACACTGAAACTTTTCCCGTCCCCAAGCCTCTTTCCCAGGCTGAACTGAATGATTTAGTGCGGAATTGAGGACTTTCAAAGAAAGCAACATAGCTTTTGGCACTAGGATTACAAGGCAGAAATCTTGTTCATCACTCTGTAAATTATCGTATTTCAGAAATCGTGACCAGCGTTTTGTGACATTCTTTTTAAAAGACAGCTATTTTGTTTACTTCAAGACATCCCAGGGCTTCTCAACTATAGTCCTGCTGAATGGAGACTCATATTAGACAGGTCAAAACGCAGTCTAAGATGTGTCTTTTACATAATGGCAATGTTTAAGGAGCAGTATCTGTCCGTCGTTCGGTGCATTTGCGGGAATACTATGATGATATGAGAATTCTAATGGACTTATTAAAGTATCATGAGCACAATTGGATCATTTCTGTAGACTTAAAGATGATCAACTTTTTTCTTGGAAAGGTTTCACCAAGTTTTCATGTTTCCTCTGTATGTGGCACAGCCGAGCATGAGACAGGCATTGAGTCCAGAAAGACTGGCCTATGTTTGACACCCTCGAAGCAGGCATAGCAAATATCATACAAACCCAATTGTAAGCAGAGATAAGATCATCTTTTCTCATCTTCAAATCAAAATTAGGATTGATGAAGCAATTTGTAAAAGCACTAGAAACTGAAAGTGAATGTTTCCAACTCATCAGCATAGCTTTAACAGTGTTATCATTTGAGAAGATCAAAGCAGGCGTGTTTGATGTCTCACAGATTCGAACCCTAATTCGTGATGATCAGTATGTTGTTCAGATGACCGCTTTATAAAAGGCAGCATGGTTATCCTTTGTGGCAGTCGGTCAGAACTTCCTTGGAAACATTATGGCGGAGAACTACAGTGAACTTGTGAACTGTATGCTCCTCGCTTTTCATGATCTAGTGTGCAACATGACTATCAAGCTCATTTTTTGAACAGCCACCTTGATAAGTTCCCTGACAACCTGGGGGCTGTGAGTGACGAACAAGGAGAACGATTCTACCAATACCTAATGGCCATGGAAGAACGCTACCAAGGGCGCTGGGACAAAACTATGATGGCTGGATACAGCTGGAGCATTAAACGAGATTGCCCAGATGATGTGTGCAAACACAAAAGTTACAAACGCAAATTGCTACCTGAATAAAATACACAAACAAATTGATAATTTATTCCTATAATTTCTTATAATAACGAAAAATTAAAAATAAATAAATAAAAATGTCAAATTGCATAAAATCTGTAGCTTGCAGACAAAGGCCGACTTCAGATTTGAAATCAACACACTCAAATTGACTATGGAAAAGTCTTTTTTAAATGCAACAAAGTGAGTGTTCCCAAGTATTATCATAAATTGCCTGTTTGAGTCCAAGTATAAGTAGTTATAATTATTGACCAATTTTCTCATTGTGATATTTTTGTATTACATCAAGTATTAAGTATATACCTTCCGCAAAATAGAGGAGATTTATCAATTATACTGTTCTGATTTAGAATCCAAAGTTGTTTCCCTTAAATCTAATGACGGATTTCGTAAAATTTAATTCCATAAATGATCTTACACACACCTACACCTTTTCGTGAGCCAATAAAAAATTATGTACAATTTAACGTTGCACCAATAGAAAGTTTCTTTTCATAAAGATAGTTGGCTCATTAACTTTTACCGTGTACTAAGGTCTGAATAAACAAAATAAATGCATCCTCTTGTTTAATGAGCAATCAGTTGCAAGGAAAAAATAGGTCTAATTCTATTTTCAAAAACCGTATAAATACGTGCAATTTCTGCATTTTTTAACAGAGAGCAACAGGTCGTCAAATCAAGTTGACCTATAAGATCTTACTCTCTCACTTCTCTTTCTTCCTCAAGTGCTGACAACAAAGTAGCATATAGAGACACGCCGAATTTATTCTAATTATAAAAAAATAAAATAAACTCTTAAAACACAAATTCAATCAACAAACGTTATACAGGATTTTCCAAAGTATGTAATATTTAAAAACAAGAAACTTGATATCTGTCTACACCTTTAACTAAATTCATATTTATTAATACAAACGAGATAGTTTTCTTTTTTTCTTTATTTTTTGATAGATTTAAATATGTTTGGTTCGGTTATCATGAGCACAAAGTCGTTCCGAAAGCATAGCGGACATTCCCAGTACATTATATTACAAAAGATTTGAAAATGTAGCCCAGAAAAAAAATTGGGAACCACTGGGTTAGACAGCTTAAGTTTAAAAAGATTGATTTCTAGTCAAATTCAAGTAATCCCATAATTTTACATTAAGATTTTTCATTGCAGTATATTTTGTATTCTGTGAACATTTTGTTCTGTTTCTTATCTTTTTATTACTGCTGTTAATCATCTTTTACTTTGTTTTTTTTATAATTTAAATCAAAGTTGCAATTTCTGATGATGTTCAGATTTTTGTCATTTTCTTTTAATACATGTCCTGTCTGCATTGTTTTTCATGGATATAAAAACTTGTCATCTATTTACATGGGTATTCGTTCCTTAATTATATTATTGTCCACTATAAAAATTTGACATACTTCAACATGGAAACAACACATTTTTATGTTTCCGCAGTAAGGCTAAATTAGTTACATTTGTAATTTTATTAATAATTCTGCATGTTTAATTACCTTCCTCACTTTACTTTTTTATTTTGAATATTTTGTTGCACTCTATTTTCATTGTGTTAATCTCTTCACTTTATTCCATGCCACATATTATTATATAATATTTTACGTCATGGATATTTCAGTAGGTTCCCTGTAATTATGCGATATTATGGTGTATGTCGGATCAATCAGCAATAAATGAATTCTTGTGGTGTAAAGAGTAAATTGTAAAGAATGAACGGATCGCGAATCAGTTTAAAAACTTTGTTTAATAGGAGCCCCATCTCATTTCCACTTCGCCCTTGTGCCAAAATTTTAATTGAATTGCAATAAATAGTTTTTCTTTCTTCACTTTCTGCATGATACCATCATTTTCCAAAAAGGAGGAAAGTTTATAATTTTCATTACCTATTAATTGTTTAGTGATTTCTTGTGTCGGAAGTTCAACTCAAAAATCTTCAGTTGTTAACAGTATTGTATATTACACAAATCAATATTCGCTTTGCATATTTTACATGAAGATAATGATTTCTGAGAATTATCAATTATTCACTTGGTGAAAAATTGCAAAGTTACCTATGCATATAAGTTACTTCAGCGCTTCCGTTGACTTTGATTGTGTAACATTGAATTGATTTGATGAATATATCTTAGGAACGTTGTTACGATGTTAGAAAAAGTTCGGGAAAATGATTATCCTTTGTAGAGAATTTTGCAAATATTTTCATTCTCTCCCTTATGACAGTATTTTCATAAAAGATATACACCACTTTCAGACAAACTTATGTCCAGAAATTCTGAGTTACATTTCGGGCACATTTATATCTATTTATAGGAAGCGTTTTGGATATTATTATTATTGTTATTATTATTATTATTATTATTGTTGTTGTTGTTGTTGTTTTTGTTGTTGTTGTCGTTGCTGTTTTTCGTGGTGATCGTCTTTCATTCTTCCTCTTCTTCGTCATCTTCTGGTTCTTTGTGATTATTATTATTATTATTATTATTATTATTATTATTATTATTATTATTATTACATAAAACGAAAAAAAATATTCCAATATTCTTCATTCGGATGAATGAACTGAATGACAGGAGAGTTCCAAAGGGCTTAAAACAAGTTCTTTGATAAATTCCTCTTTGTAATTAATCAAATAACAGAAAATTGCAAGATGAGCAAGATCCGCATCATATTAAACTTGTTTCGTTTGCATGACATTCAAGCTGGCAGCATGTCATGCTGTCTTGAAGAACTGCTAAACAGAACAGTCGTTCTCCTCAAGAGAAATGATATTTGTAAAAAGACCATATTTTTGAAGATTTTTCTATATATATTTTACGCAATTTTAAACACATAGAAACGATATATTGCTACACATTTTCAAGCATTGTCTTTTTTCTTTTCTTAAATCGAACTCTCTCTAAATTTATTATTGTTATCATTATTAGTATTTTAAATGAAAGCAAGTAAAAATGAATTATTATTATTATTAGTATTAGTATTATTATTATTATTATTTCTTTTTTATTTGCCAGTTTATACATACTGTTTCTGAGTTTTTTACTTTCTTGAAACCTGTTTTAAATAAATTTTAATTATTTCTACATGAATTTATGAAGCATATCTTTTTGAAATATTTTCTTTAAACGTAGGCAGAACTCATGAATAGAATCTTTTTTAATGTATAAAATTATATTGGGTGATATTTACATATTGTGCGTGTTAGTTTTCTTATCTCTCATTCCGCTCGATCTGTAAAAATTGCTTCTTATTAAATAGGCATTCTTTTACAAGTTAGTATTCAAATTTCATCTTAGAATAGTATATCAAATTCATTTTCAGTGTCTGCCTTTAACAAACGTTAATACCGATATGTCGATCATATAGCATATTTCATTTCCTATTTCTTTCATTCTTTCTTTCTTTTTTTTTTTTGAAGACATATATTAGAGTGTTGACTTTATTGAATAATGCAGTGAGTATGTATATGGAAGACACAGATTAAACTGATATCATTTCTATCAATAAATTTTGGTAGTTTTTGATTATATCATTTTTCTTCATACGGCAATTTAAAATGTTGCTCTATGATTTACCCCAAAAATCAAGACAAACGTGGAATTCATTTGATACTAAAAGAGCGTCGTCTTATACTAGATAAAAAAAATTCGACTACCACCTATGTTAACAACAATATCTAATAAAATGTGTCATTTGGAGCAGAAACTTATATTCAATATTTTTATCACGGCAACCAGATTGATAACTGTATACCAGACACATGAATCATAGCCAAAATTGAGAGATATCGTGAAAGTTTTGATAAAAAGCATCACATAAATTATCAGGAGTTGCCCTGTTAGATATACACTTCTGTAGAGCATTATTCATCTACGTTAACTAAGTCAGTCCAGATTGTCTAAACTTTTGGTTCGCTTTTTAATTTTTTACTTAGATTTGTAGGAAAGAATGCGTTGCTGAATGTTTTGGTATAGTGCAGATATTATTCTAAGGTCATATATAAAAATGTATTGATATACAAAGAATATTTGCTATAATTATGATTCAGTGATTTTTGTATATATTACAATGTTGACATCAATGATATTTCTGTATACAATTTGTTCCTAAGAAGTCACCACTATATATTCATTTTACGATTCCCAAAATTTTAGGGTTCTAGGTATTCAAATTAACTGTATCCAGCTGCAATACCTCTGAAGAGTATGGAACAATCGATTAATTTCTGTTGTTCACATATCCTGCCTGATCCGAGGTAGTAGCCTATTAGGATCTAAACTATGAGAAAATATTTATCCACCATATTGTTAAAAACACTATGTAAGCATTCATAAAATAGATTTTTTTCAAATTTACCAGCCATACATTTTTTTTAAAAATACTAGCAATATATTTGGCTAAAAACTCTTTATATGGAATGAAACATGGTCTGAAACTGATTTTTTTTTACAAAAATGCATATTTTGTTCATACAAAACTATCATAAAAATCTTGTCGGCATTAAATAACCCACTGAATCCGATATGCAGTAAAACACGAAAAAGCAAACGACACAAATTATTGGGATTCTGTATGCTTATTTGCATATAAAGTTATGCATGGAGTTTCCTATTCATTTTCAGGAAATGCATGTGTTATATTTATTTTTTTAATTTTACTTGATTGATAATATGAATACGTTGAGGTAAAATAGGATAAGGTCGAAACATACAAGAAAAATAGTTATTTATAAATAAGAATGAAAAAGGGTGTTAATGTTTTGTCGAGTTAAATTTGTCACATGGTCGTTATTTCAAAATAAATGTAAACGCCATTCATAACATGTAACACAACGCTAAATAAATCCCAGACCTGACATATAGATGGCGCAACTAATAGAAGATCCAAAAAGGTTTTGTGGAGTACTACCCTTCAAATGGCACATAATAAAATTTGAACCTAATCAGATTATTAATTTACAAATTACAGATATTCAAGTGAACCTCTTGTTTGAAATTTTCAAAGAAACGGAAAAATCTGAATTTCGAGTGTTTGTAATGCATTGCTTTCTGATAGGTAAAAAACGGTTCAAGCAAAGCAATGGCTTGATATGTGTTATTAGCACTATACTCCGCCGGTAAGAACTGCTAGGAGGTGGTATACTGACGTAAACGCGGTCGTAGAGACACAAATGTTGCTGAATGCTTAGGTCGCCAAAATCGGCAGTTCTCTTGGAAAACACCAAAATCATTCTTCAAACTTGTTTTGGCCGATCGTAAAGTTGCACTAGAGAAGGTGCACTAGAGAAAATATGATTTGAACATATCAGAAAGCAGTCTATTTACCATTTTGCATGAATACTTGCAATGAGGAAGCAGTTTTCAAAGTGCTCACAGTCGATCAAAATCAACAACACGTCGACGATTCTATGCGTGGTTTACAACTGTTTAAACGAAAAAGGAGTGTTTGCGTAGATATATGACAATCGATAAATCACGGATACACCACTTTATTCTGGAGTCAAATCGGCCGGCAACTGTGTAGACAACAGCATGAAAAATCTGTCCAAAGCGATAAAAAATGCAAACACCAGCAGAGAAGGTTTTGGATGTGCAAGGTATTTTGTTTATCTATTACACTGAGAAAAAAGAACCATCAATAGCGAATATTATGCAGCATCATTGCTGCATTTAAAAGACGAACTTGCCATAAAACAGCAACAACTGAAGAATAAAAAAGTGATATTTCATCAATAAAACGCACCATGTCACAAATCAATCGCAACAATAGCAAAATTGCATGATATGCACATCGAATTGCTTCGCACCTACCCTATTCTTCAGAACTGGCCCGCGAAGACTATTGGCTGTTTGGAGACCTCAGAAAAACTCCAGAGATAGACTTTTCGCTCCAGGGAAGATGTAGTATCAGAAACTGATGTCTTTTTAAAAGCCAAAGACAAATCTTTCTACAAATACGCATCGAATTATAAGAGAAGCGTTGGAATCAGTGTATCACCCTAGAATTTGATTCTGTTGATAAATAAATCGAATTTTATCTGAAAGTTGTTGTTTTCTTAGTTAAGCCTGGTATGCATTGAGTGATGTGTTAATAATGCTTTTTATCTTAAATTTTCATCTCGTGCATGTGTGTTATTTTTTTTTTTTTACTTTGTCATGTGTACAGAATATCAGGTTGAGTTAGCCATTCTCTGTGACGCAATTCACTCCGGTAGAAATCTGAAAGAACTATAATGCTTGGCATTCGCGCTGAAAGCACACAAACTAACATTACAGATTGTTTGTCTGCTAATCTGAGTGCTGAATATTCGGAAGAGTTTCATAATATATCATTTCAACAACATGGCTTTTGAAGTTATCACTAATAATGGCGATGATATCTCTCATTCGTCTTCCTACAAGGACTCAGAATCAACACGAAACCGACGTGCTACCATGGATCACGAACGTCTTCGTCATATTAACTTACGCGTAAATACAATTAGGCAAGTCATTAATCCACCTCTTCTCCCTTAGTATTAGTAAAACTTGTAGCACTTAAATCTTTATTATCCCCGTAATAATTATAGAATCGCATCCAATATATTTAGAAGTCTGCATTAAATAACCCATAGAAATTGAAATGACGCTAAACAAAGACAACGCCAACCATATTTTAATTTTATCGAGTCCCGAGATTCATTGAAGATACGGCAGCAATACTCAATACCCAAACCAATGCTAGCTTTTTAAATTCGTAAATTACATTTTGATGAGAAACATTGTCTTTCAGAACACTGCGAAAAAAACTTCTAAACAGCAAACATATTCTGTCTAATTTTGTCATTGGAAAACGTGATTGGCATTTTGCCTCCTAATTCTGGCAATTTATACAGCGCAAATAATTTTTAATACACTTTTATTCTGTTGTATTGTACTCAAGAATTCAGGTATTTTCAGTCGTACCGTTGACTTGCTGGTTATAATTTTTTTAGGATTTCCGGTTCTTGTCTTTTTAGGATATGATCCAGCAGTCTAACAATCACTGTGTAAACTAAGGTTTATTTTTCGAAAATTATTCAATTTTCTCTAATTGAAATGATATCGATTGTCTGGATAATTTCTTCATTGTTTCCCTTAATTACATTCGGTTTACCGCTTTGGATTAAATGTCAGAATCTGACAGCTCTCTTTGTTTTTCATTCTGCAAGATATATTTCGATTTGACAAACTCATCTTTTTTGTAAGCTCAGATAGTACTCATTTACAAACTTCTAACTCGTTCACCCTTCCTAACTAGACATACATTTCTTTTACTTTTACTGGACATCTATCCTTAGATTATCATTGCTTTGCCGGTGGTGCATCTTATGTTGTTATTCGTTTAGTTTCTCTACCTCGACCTTCGTGTGGTGGTGTTGCAGAACGTAATTAAAGCGATTCGGTCGGATTTTTTAGATTTCGTCTTTGTAGTGTTATTGATGCGAAGACGTCATGTCATTTCTGAAATTTGGTGAATATTATTCTTTATTTTTTGATTCTCATTTTCCAAATTCCTGGTGTTATCTTCTTTTGTCTATGAATTCGCATGTAAATTTCAATTTGTCACTTTTTCCTGTATCGTTCAGTCTTCATACCCATTGTTCATATGGAGACTTCTTCTTCTTCTTCTTCTTCTTCTTCTTCTTCTTCTTCTTCTTCTTCTTCTTCTTCTTCTATTAAGAATGGTTAGAATCATGCCAACGATAAATTAATTTCAGTACATTCAATTGTTCTCATTATAATTAACATCATGATCGCCTTTAAAATCCTGACCACTAACCCAACAGTATTAATGCCCTTACGGCAATATTGACATCGCCCTTATCATGATTAACTACTCTAACTGAATTACCCATTGCCATAAACACTGCAATTGTTATTAAGGCAATCATATGGATGAGGCAGGAGCAAATTGCCAATAAAAGTTCACCAATAAGACAAATCGCAGTAAGTGACATTGCTTTAAGTGATATTTGTTACATTTTAAGATGTCCTCTCTGGGGATATTTTATATCATTAACCACAGTCGCATCCCTTCTACCTAATAATGCTGGGAGTTCTTCAGTAGATTAGCATTAACGATTTACATATTACAGGAGAAAAACTTAGAAATGAACTCAATATAGTTTTGTTCAGTCAATTAAAAACTTTACGTGATAGACGCTTGGACGAACACGTTTTATTCGATTCGTGAGTTACTAGGCAGAAGACTCTCTTGTTGTAGGTTGACATTTATTTCTGCAATTAGCTGGTTGCCAACCAAGGCGATAGAACCCCGTCTGTCTTGCTATTGACTATACGCAATCGCATCTCATTTGCCGTGCTCTGCTGAAGGAATTACTATATCATCATATTAACGAACAACACTGGTTCATGAATTTGATGACGTAGTAATTGTGAGTATTCTTCCGTAATTTGCCATAAGAATTCTATAATTGCCCCAACCATACTTTACCAATTCATAGAACACATAGTTATCAATAAGACTTTATTAAATTTTTTCTCGTTCAGGGAAATGCAAGAGAGATGAATTACCGTCTTGAAAGTGGTGACGAGAAATTAGACGGTTGGTGAGTATTAGTAGAAGTGATAGTAGAGACCCGATCATTAGCTATAAAACTATGTACTACATTTTCATTTTTACTATATCGTATCCATCATATAGTAGAGTGCTGTTTCATATTTAGGTAAGTAAATTGACTTTAGATTATATAAAGTATCCATGAGAAGAATAGACATAATCAACAAGTATTCAAATATATTTTAGTGCTATGAACATGTACCATTTCTGTGTTTGTTTTTTTTATTATATTATAGCAGATTTTGGATTAGCAATAACAGATCTAGTTAAAACTTATTAAAATATGGATAAAGTTTAGTAATATATTTTATTCGGATAACTGCAAACCTTACAATATATATATATATATATATATATATATATATATATATATATATATATACACACATTGTGTGTCTTTGCTCTTCTGTTGCATATCGTTTGTACTTTGTATCGAGCACTTTTTCTTTTTCTTGTGGTTGGTTCCGTTTGGGGTTTTTTTTTTCTTTACTGCGGAGTATCCTATGTCTTGTCCTTATTCCGCGGATTTCTTTTTTTTCTCCCCTTTTATCCGACGCCTTAGTGCACCGGATTGTAACGGAATTAGGTTCTGTTTGTTAGTGGTTTTTCTAAAGGTTTATCTTCGTATAAATTTACAACCTAAATACTTACAGAGTCTATTTAGTTATTATTTTGAGTATTATAAGCTCTGAGTTTACCTATCGAGCACTTTTTACTGTACTACAATGGAACAAATAAGATTAGATTGTTCATGTGTGTCTTTCCTCTACTTTTGCATATCGTTTGTACTTTGTATCGAGCACTTTTTCTTTTTTTTGAGGTTGGTTCCGTTTGGGTTTTTTTTTCTTTACTGCGGAGTATCGTATGTCTTGTCCTTATTTCGCGGATTTCTTTTTTTTTCTCCCCTTTTATCCGACGCCTTAGTGCACCGGATTGTAACGGAATTAGGTTCTGTTTGTTAGTGGTTTTTCTAAAGGTTTATCTTAGTATAAAATTACAACCTAAATACTTACAGAGTCTATTTAGTTATTATTTTGAGTATATATATATATATATATATATACATATATATATATATACACACAAATGAATAAATGTCCCAAGAAAATATTTGCAACGTTCAAAACATTAATTTAAAACAATGTTCAATATAAAAATAGAGCAATGGATATTTATTACATATTATACTGTACAGTATATTTCGATATTGAACGAACAATGTCTCATATTAAGTTAAGAATGACGCTATAAACGTTGTTTTTTTTTAAAATAAAGTTTATTAACTAACTGATGAGACATTGTTCTTTCAATGTCGAAACAAAATATACATTTTTAATAAATTGTAATTTGTACATATTCTAAAGTATAATTTAAATAAGAGATGGATAGAACAGTAAATTGACCCTACCTGTTCAAGTGTTTACTTTTATAATGATTGCACGATACAGATTACAGCTCAATTGAAAGAGAAGAATGAATGAACCAGTTGATTTCATAGTTAAAATTTAATTAGGACAGAATTGATGATTTTTTCCCTGAACCATTACGCTATGCAAATAAATTTTACTTCCTTCCAGGTTCTAAACTATGCGTACCTGTCGGTACAAACCTAGCCATTTATCATTTAAATTAATTTTTAAGACGTGATGAATTCACTTACTAACAGATATGTTATATTGAATAGATTGTGCATATTTCGGATTTCTATACCCTCTACCATGCCATCAAAATTGATGAAGAACTCAAATTATTGTTCTTAAAAATGAAAAAAATCATCTCATAATACTATTCCAAGCCCATATAGTTTTTTTTCTCTAATACATATGCTCACAGTTTTATTACGGCTGTGTTATTCCTTTTTATCCTCCGTGCGACATCATTGTCTGTTGTCTTCTAGCAATATTTAATATATTTTCTATCAGCAGTTAACCGTTCCAAGCCACCTTTGTTCCCTTTTTCCCATATCTCCAGATTGCCAACATTTGATTCTGAGAAAACACGCCTCCGCATTTAATCTATTGAAGACTATAATGTGTCCTTGAAATGTAGTGTTCGTTCACTCTCTTCATTATTGATTTTTGCTTTTCACAAACGCCTGCCGGTAGAGCCTAGAAACGCGGCCAGGTGCTGAAAATTAATTTAATCCTTTCGCTTCATTTATGATGAAGTGTTATATATTCACTAACGCTTGCTAAACATCAATGACGATGTAAAACGGTGTATGCACTATTAGCAACAGTTACGAGTTGCATCTGATAAGATTCCGCATGACCACCACAGGCATTGAAACCTTTAATAGGAAGTTAACCTCTGCTCTTCAAACCGTCACTGATCTTTTTAAGCTATGTGCCTTCCAGGACATGCATAATCATGCTATTGCAAAACACCCTTTTTATCAATATCTCTAAATTTCTGATCGACTCTACTGTTCTTGGAATAAATAGAACAACGCATTCTTGTCGTCATATGCATAGATTTAATAGTTTTAGCATCTTATATATTACTCCGTTAAGACAAAATTACAATGACAATATTGTCGAGCATGACTTATTATACTAAACACCGTGATTACTGGCATTCCCAAGAGTATTTGCATGTAATAAACTAAAAAAGGGGGGGGGGGCATAATATTAAAGTAAGTGCCTACAGATTGATTTCTGTACGGCTAATTGACATTTATTCAAGTACAATTTTTAATATTAAACCCATAGATGGGATGAGATTATGTGCATTCATGACTTAATCAAGTATATATTCACGTAAGTTAACATAAAGAACCCTGTTAAAATTAGAACTCGGCCCTTTTTTTACATATTCTAACCATTTATCCGCTGGAGCGCCAGCATGTTCTAGTTTACAGCGCCTGATATTTCCTAGGAGTCAGCTCTATAGAGTCTCACCTGATTCAACGGTGCCTTATTTCGGTTATCGAACGCGAACAAAAATTCCATATACCTTGTCCGCAAAAGAGCAGCTGCGCTGATAACTGCTACTCTACACGTATACTTAAAATACTAAAATAAATTGTTGCGGTTTCTGTCTTTTGCACATACGAGAAAAGGTCTCAAATTTATTGCACCCCATCGAGGTAGAAAATGATATTCTAAGTTGAAAGTTATAATTTTTTTTCTTGTAATCATTTTTTCAGGAAAATTGACTACTTAATTAGCTGTTATCACCCTTTTCTGTATTGATAGATGGTTTTCCTATTTACCATTTTGTGTGAAATATTTTGCGGCGCCATCATCTTGATTTTGTTATTTTTTTTCTTTTTGAGTTACATCTGTTAATTATTTTTTGCTATGACTGCCATTGAACGGCATCATGTAATGTCGCTTCACTTATTACCGAATATTAAAGTTTGATGCTTGATATATAAATTTCTTAAATGATAATGTCTCATTTTTCTGGTATGACAAATATCATATATAAAATGTTAAATCTACGGCGCACTTTCGGCAACTCTTCTTCTATAACTTCTGTACGATTCTTTTAATAGTGTTATTTAATAAAACTTATTTCTTCCATTCTTTGTTAGAAGTTTGAAATACTAACGCTTTCCGTTTACGAACATGATTAGCTCATATTATCCTTTGAATTTGATTTTGTAATAATTGTTTTATGATTTGTCTAATACAGAAAGATAGGTGTACAGGACATAGTATGTCTTGATTATTTTTCGGAGATAATGATTATAATTTCCTTTCGTGTCTCGTATTACTTCCTAAACAATGAAACATTTGAGGTAGTTTTTTTCAGCAAACCAAGACCGTGGAGCCAACAAAGGTGAGGTATTACTGAAAATTTATGAACGCGCATACATAGGTGAGTAAGAAGTGCGTTTATGGCGATATGGGGGATAGGTAACGGAGGATAATTTTCTGCATTAGCCTTATATAGTCCCCTATTAATAAGTACTCACAGTGATATTTTAGGAATCGAACTCAACTCAACTCTTCGAACGTCTTAGTGTTCTCAAGTTGACACTGT
This sequence comes from Ascarosepion bandense, assembly GCA_037127315.1. Classification (NCBI taxonomy): domain Eukaryota; kingdom Metazoa; phylum Mollusca; class Cephalopoda; order Sepiida; family Sepiidae; genus Ascarosepion; species Ascarosepion bandense. Next base: position 4,035,000 of record JBBBDQ010001401.1, read on the forward strand.
CTGGGTTTTCGACTGACATCAACAATATCCTACATTATCTAAGCACAAGTCATTGAAATTACATAAACACAGCGCATATGTACGTTCTGCAAGAAAAGTGACTATCACCTAAAAGTATTTTCATTACGATCGATTTTATCAAATTATTCAAATAGGTTTCTACAAACACCGAATCGAACAAAGGTGGGCGTTTTGACTAGACACTGTAATTGTCTACGTGATCTGATTTTCAGTATTCGAGCACACATTTTCTTAGCTATTTAGATGATTTAGAGGTTGAGATCTTGTGACTAGCACGAAATATTATTACCAGAAATACCATTTCTATCGTATGAAGTTCATCAAAACATTTTGAAAAAAAAATTATTTTAATATTGACATTTTCAACTGTCACTCCTTTTTCTGTTACTGATTAGAAGGATATTTACTGATGTATTATACAGTACAATCGCTGAAATCTTTTAAATTTACCCATTTTAGCTCCTCTAAAAGTCAATTTTACGATGCTGGATAAAAAATGTTGTTGAGCTAAGTCCGTGAAACAAATGATATTTTTTCATAAATTGGACATAAGTTACACATTTCCCTCTCTCTTTCTCTCTCTCTCTCACACACAAACACACAATCGCGCACACCCATCTATCTATCTATCTAAAAATCTAACCCTCTATCTATATATGAAAAAAACAAAAAAAACAAAACAAAAGGAACACCGATAAATAGCCGAAATATTTTCTACTCTGACGAATATTAAGACAATGTACGTTTTAATATACTGTACGTGTTTATACAGACAAAGGTGAGGATGTCATTTCCTTATAAATATTTAGAATTATGTAACCGTTCAAGAAGGCTTATCAGATAGTAGAAAAGATGAGGCAAAGTATGATAATGGTACAACGAGTATTAATTCCAACGCTAATAAAAAGTAAATGAGCTAATAATATTCAAATTTTTTAATGAAGGTGAGACATATTTTCTCATCTGATTATCTATGATTGTTAACATTCTATTAAATGATGCATTCACATCGCAGAATATACAATATGGTGTATATTATGTGTTTGATCCTGTGAATGCAAACATAGTCTAATCAAATAAATCGCCACAATTATAGATATTTTTGTAATAATGACCCAGTGGACAAATAGTGCTGAATCACCGTATATGAAAATAAATCAAATTTATCTGAGCTGCTTTGTTTATATAAATAAAATGCGTATAAATCTCTCAAATGCGCGCATATGTAAGAATTTGTCAAAGTTTCTGTGGTTTCCAACTCATGCAACTAAGGCAAAAATATGCAGTATCATGTAAAGAAAATGGTCACTGTATTCTTTCAGTTAATATGGACAAGACTCCAAGCACATAGAGTAAATATTAATGATATATTTTGTATAACGAAAAAAATGAAATGTTGATTTCAACAATAGTATTACTTCACCATTCCTATTATTTATTTGAGTCTTAGGGGCCTATATAATAGCTATAACTGAATTGGGCGTCTAGGAAGCAATATAACCTTACAGGCCATTTCTCTTCGAAATCATTTTCATTTTACAGTTTCCTTCCTTCTAGATGGGTTACCACCGAAAAAAGCAGAGATCTCTAACAACTATGCTATTTAAAACATAACTGGAGACCACCGCGTATATTTATAGGCAAACACAACAAACGACTTTACAGGCTAAATTTATTGGCGTATCGGACAACAGTAAGAAGTTTGGTAAACTGTGATGAAATTCTTGCGGAAGATAATGATAATATTATATTACCATTCCTAACAAATAGCCTTAATATCATTTAGATATCATTTAGTATTTGTACAGGGTATATATATATATAATATTTTTATTATTATCCCTTAAACAGAAGAAAATATCTTGATTATCACTATAGACAACAAAAGCATTGCTTAAACGTCGAAATCATAAAGAAATAATTCCTTTTAACAATATGTGGAAACAACAAACCTTTACCTGATGAAGGTAGCGAGACCAGAAATCCGCGCAGCAAAATTATTTAAAATAAATTATATATATATATATATATATATGCACATCCTTTGAGATTTGAAAAAGAAATATATATATATATATAGATAGATAGATAGATAGATAGATAGATAGATAGATAGATAGATAGATATGTGTGTGTGTATGTATTTATGCGTATATGTATTTTCAAATCTACTTCATGAGCAAAAAAGTTCGCGGTTACTCTATTATTTACAACGTACATTTTCTCTCGTTTGATCTGCATATCCTCTTAACAAGATTTCTTTATTATTCAAGCCAGTAAATATAAATAAATATACTGTTAATCATAAATAACAGAGTTTCTACTAAAATATCAGTATCCATTATAAATAATGTTTAAATAAATAAATTCGAAATATGTCGGAGTTAAACCATTTCCTAACAGATTTCGAAAAAATTTCGTAAATAAATTGTTTCCTTACATTTGGATACGAAATTAAAGCATATATGACTATTACAAAAATCAAGAAAATATGAGTTTAAAAGATCTGATTTTGGCATTGTTTGATTGTAAGTTTTAGTGGTTGAACGATCAAGACATATCAGATAAACTGACATGTCAGATCAACTTTCTCATAGAGAACATAGGTCTGAATTATTCCAGAGAATGTTTAGTTTCCTAACAAATTTGCTGCAATGTTCAGGCTGTTAGATATAAATTAATTTTATTGTTTAATTATATAAAAAACAGTGTAACTACTCATATATGAGAATCCATTAAAATATTAATCAAAGAGTTAAATTAAAATTATTTCGAAATTAATATATTTCGTAACAGATATAATAAAACTTCGTCTATATATTACTATTATCTGTAAAAAGTAAATCTTATTTTAATATTATTTTCGATGATCTGTATTTTCGCGAATTCCAGTAATGTTTCTCTAAATATAGATGTGTGTCTACATCTGTATTCTAAAAAAAAATTATTTTCGTTGCCTAAAACTAATATTTTTATTTTTGTATCTTTGGATCAACATCTGAAAAAAAGAAGATATCTTGATAAATGACACCGACGAAAGCATTTCCAACCGCATTATTTCTCGAGAATTAGCGTTAACGTTTCATATTAAATAATGAGGCTTTTTCACTAGAGTTAAAAAAAATACACACACACACTCACAAGTTATCAGCGTATTTAACAAATCATTTTAATCATTTTTTTTTTATTTTGGGAGCCTCATTAAAGGTTCTTCTTCCAAAAAGGACTTTAATTTCTGACAAAAGAATCACTGATCACACCTACTGATATTACCAGAAGGCCATTTTCGAGCTGGGTTGAACATCAGAAAAAATTCTTACCGTTTCGAATATTTTTAGCTCGTACTGATGTTGAACTTAAGGTCTTTGAAGATCTCACCATATCCATGATCCAGAAGGATAATATTCAATTATCACATCACAAAGTTATAGAAAGTTTCAAATATTATTCGAAATTATGGAAAACTTTGAACACTCCAAACAAAATAAAAATGACCACTTCATCTATACTAGATGATTTCACAGATTCATTATAACTAATGTTTAAAATGAACTTTCAAAATTGAAAACCTTTTCTTGATGTTTTTATTTTAGCTTTAATTTCATGGTGATAGATTAGATTTTATAATTCCAATATGAAAATCATTTTGCTGTATTTGAAATCTAAACATTTGATGGCAGTTTTTCCCATTTTAGAATTTCCAAACTTTTTAATTTCACACCATATTAAAAAAAAGTATTACAAAGATAAATCTTTTATTAAAAATCATCTCCTTTTCTGAAATTTTATGTGAGGAATATTAGATGATTTGGAGTATAATTAATTTGATTCGAAACAACTATTACTTACCTTAAATATGATATCACAGTAATGCATTTTTGTAACACGGCAGTACCAGTTTATTTATGTTGAGGAGATTTTGACAGCTTGATGACAGATATATTTTCAACTATTTTTGTCTTACACGTGCTTCAATCATATAAAAATGAAGAATATAACACAAGCAATATTTCAGTCATATTTTAAACTAAGAATATATAATCTGTAATGATTTATTGATTTTAAAAAATGGCTTTAAATTTACTATATTTATTGTAATTATCTACTGATAATAACGTGTATGCGTGACGGTATTTAAAAAGTGATATGCAACTATCAAGGCTCTGTACCTGATTCTACGCTGTTTCTAATGTTTATCAAGGATCTTCACGATGTCATCCGTTCCCAAATGCAGATGACATCACTATTTACTCCCGTCTCAATAAAAAAATTGGCGAAAACTGAGAAAATAATTCTGGTTGCTGCTCTTGAAACTCAAAATCAGTGGTGTATTGTGGTTGGAAAAAGCTCGTAAATTTCGTAAAACCTTTGAAATGCTCTTCTTTAACCACCATACGAAAATTTTCCTGCCAGCCATCATCATACAATTATCATGGGGAGCAGTATACAGTGCCTCCTTCGTCTCAAAGTTATTAACCTACATGATTTGGAACACCCACATCAAATATATACCAATCTCTACTACTAGGAAGTGTGGCTGTCTGTCTCCTGCCAGAAAATATTTCTCGTAAGCATCGACTTTGAAAATTTACAAATCTACTATTTGTTCGTGCATTGAATTCTGTTGCCATATTAAGTCGGGTGAGCGTGAGATAATTTTTGAGGTTCTCAACAAAAGTTAAAGAAAGATCTGCAATGTAATCAATCTTGACTTGGCATCTCGACTCCAGTCACTTCTTCTCTGTCGCGTCATGGCTTCACGGTGCCTCTTCTACAAATATTTTCAGGGCAACTGTTCTGATGATTTCTTTCTTGATGCCCCGACTACGTGAATTTAAGGTAACTACTAAATTGCCTCATAGTACCCAACATTTTTACCGTTCAAACTTTTAAGCATAAACGCTACTTCTGCTTGTACAGTTACTTTTCTAGCACCTTCCACCTGTAGAATTTATTGCTTTCCTTTTACTTGCTTTCCTTATAGATACAATATCTTTAAAAAAACGTAATGTCTGTTGTCATAGTCTATCCTTATGATTTCTGATCATATTTTATCCTTTCTTTAATACCCACTTTCTCACCCTGTATTCTCCTGCACGCCAGTTACGGTTCTACCGTGTTTGTCCTAAAAAAATCAAATTTAAAATGTCCCTAGGTTTTATTGTAATACGCTTTACGATATATGATTAGTAAATATAGTTTTGCTTAATAACAATATATTTTAACTGTTACAGAATTAAAACTGATTTTTAACATTTAAAAACTTTATAAATTATTCGAATTAAAATTGAATAGAAAAGAAAACAAATATTGTAAAAATCTATTTTTTACTAATTTTTTTGTAATACGATATTGTTCTTAAAATATTTTATTAATAAAGCAATCACAAGCTTAAATAATTAAAACACATCTTACATTACTGCATTTTTTATTCTAAAATTCAAAACAGATTTTCGCATCAGAAACTTTTAAGATTTAATTTCTCCAAATAATTCTCAAGTTGACTAACATAATCACTAAAACTATGCGGTTGAATATCTCGAGTGTTGATAAAATTAAGTGATGCGAAAAACGTATAACCATATTTACCATGATTTTTAAAATACATTTGTAAAGTATTTTAATTCATTTGTAAAGTCCTGAAAGTTACTTTAAATTTCGACAAAAATTTGATTTTGAAAGTTTTTTCTTAATGAGTCTTTCACGACAAAAAGACGATAAGTTAAACTATAAATTTTAATTTATAGTTTATGCGTTGAGCATGTTCAAAAAGATTGATTAAATATGTAAAAATACCTTGATTTTTTTCTCTTAGTAACAAAATAAAGATTGCGATGATAAAACTAAACGTTTGTGACAGTTTGGCATCATAGTAGGAACTTTTTGGTCAAAATAATGAAGGTACCTAATCTACACACATTCACTGCAAATAATTGATCTTGCTGTGTAATGTGTTCGCCTTTGTCAATAAAAGCTTCTTTTTCATATCGAGTGCTTTAAAGAGTTTCCAGAAAGTCCTGTCCTTTGTAACTCATAGTATATTTTGTATTTTCACTATCTCTCCTAATTACTGTTCTGTCAATCGTTTACAGGAGCTCAATAGTTAGTTCTCTCCTGAATATATTGTCACTGAACATTTTCTAATCACTCTTTTCTCATTTCAGTTCTTTTGTAACGTATATATGTGAAATTTATTTGTTTCCATTTTCTCTAAAAAAACTTTATCGCATATCTCTAGCCCTTGTTTGTCTCGGTATTCTTCGGCTAAATCAGGTTTCTGTTGCATCAAGTCTGTATTCTGTATTTCAAATTTATTTAAAAACTGAATATATTATTGTCATCACAAAGAACATTTTCTAATAACTTTTCTCGTTATCAGCTCTAGAAATGTCAGCTCTTTCTGATCTTATGCATATGAAATTTATTTATTTCCTTTTTCTCTAAAATTTATTCATTGCGCATGTCTCTAGCCCATGCTTTACACGGTATTTTTCTACTAATCCAGGTTTGTGTTGTTACAAGTCTGTATTCTGTATTTCCAATTTATTCAAAAACTGAATATATTACTGACATAAAATGAGCAGCCCGATATGAACAATACGATTTGTAGATACATAAATCCAGCAAGTACGAAAACGGATGTTAAATATAACACTTGAATTCGAGTGGGAAGGATTTTAATAAGGAAGGATGCTTTCAAAAATATAAACCCTATTAAGAAACATAAAATATATTGGAAACTAAGCAATGTAAAGAGTCATGAACTCTTATGTAATGACATTGAATGCTGGAAAACTTATCACAGAAGTTGAAATGAGTTTGAGGGAAAAACTTGTCACACAGAATGCTTCTGAGAATATCATGAATTGCATATGGAAAAAATTACGATTTTCTGCGTAAATAGAAATAAAATCAACATTTATACTTAAAATCCGAAAAATTTTAATTCGGATTATACATTTCTTGTTCCTCTCGGATATCCACTTCACCGCAAAATACATTCTTTATAGTGATATATGTTCTTTTTTATTTTGGTACTTGACCATTTCCTTGTTGTGTAAATCATTTACATTAGCTTGTTTGGTATGTTAATCGATGTTTTATTCTGTCGCTTTTGCTTAAATGTCTCCTGTGAGTAATATATTTTCCAAGCCTTTTTCTTCTGAGAGCGCTAGTTCTTCAGGATTCGTCATTCGTGGCCATAATCTGAACAATATAAGATACGCAGATGATAAAGAAGCTGATAGCAGGCATGGTAGGTGAAACAATGTCCATCAAGAGGAATGGACTTTTCGTCTTACTATATGTAATGACTTGCGTGATTTCCGTACGTTAGTTAAGAGGCAGTCAAGTATAGCAGTTGACGACAGCTAGTACTCAGTAAAAGCCAGCTACGATTCAGGCAACAAGCAGCGTAACTGTACAGTTAGAACTTACTTATTTCTATTTACTTTTAATAACACTTAACTTGTATATATGTTCTTGTTAGACTAATATACTGTTTTGAACCTACCTTCGCTTTTCCGTATCTTACTTCCGGCCAAAGCGGTCGCAACAACTTTGGGCGATGTTTCGCTATAACCTCCACTACAAATTGGCGAAAAAGATCTACCACGGTAATTAAACTATAAGACGCCCTACAAGAAGTAATTGCAAAAAGTGGAAAAAGGCAAATGATAAGAAAACAAGAAAATTGAATGCATGTTAGTCAGTAAAAAGAGGCGCCCAAAATACAAAATACAAGTAGGGGTGACTAGAGGCAAGCAGGTACAGAGATTTAAATACCAGGAAAGTGTCCTAACAGAGGAAAGAACCTGAGACACTGTAAACCGAAGGTATATTTGTATGGCTAAGCTGATTAGGGTACTAAGTGACAGGAAAATTTCGCTGGTAACAAACAAGAGGTTGCTGGGTTGTTATGCAATATCAGTCATTAATATGGCAGTGAAAGTTGGACTATTTAATCAAAGATACAATGAAAAAGGTAAATCAACGGAAATATGGTTCTACAGAAGGACGCTGGGAATACCATGGACTAAATATGCAAGCAACGAGAAGGTTTAGAATAAGATGGATATAAAAAGTAAACTGATACTAAATATCAGCAAAAACCAGCAGAAATTTATCGGACATGTAGTGAGAAAAGATGTCTGATGTTCACAAGACGGATAGGAGGAAGAGTGTTTAGCAAAAGTAACACGAGACATAAGTGATGGACTTCTGACGGATGACAGAGCAGGGTTTGAACGGTATAAAAAGAAAAGGATTGTTAAAAGATGAAAAAGGGCAGGGAGATTTGAAGGCCCACGGTCGCCTTCGTGTTGTAAAAACACGGCACATAGAAGGAGAAGAATAATAATAAGAAGAAGTTGGATTCATTCAAAAACCCTGAGATATATAACATGAGCTCTAAGCCACTTATTGCTGCAACATATATATATATATATATATATATATATATATATATATATATATATATATATCGGAGTTTCATACGTTATGCTGAATCATGTGCATAATTAAAACTGAGGATTTAATAGATTTAATTTTTAGTACACTCGATATTCTTGTGAATTAAATCTTATAAAATTATGTTACTGTTTGTTAATAACAAGATAAACCATTTAAATATTCCACGGTTACATGTGGATAAATAATTTAAAATTTAAATAAATATTAAAGTTAAAATTAAAATAATAAAATGCAGGGGGAATAAATGAAATGGGTGTAAATAATGAATCTTAAAAATTTAAATCTTCAAATATTACATGTACATAAAAATGTATGGAAAATTTAAACTTTAAAATTTTATAATTTTAAATAAAATTAAAAATAAGATAAAAGAAATGAAAAGAAAATGAAAAGAAAAATTACGAGAGAAAATTTCGCATTAAGAATTAAAAATGTAAGAAACGAAAAAGGGATGTAATTCATAATTGTTAAAATGCGAGAGGAAAGAAAGAAAAACAGAAATAGGCAAATGTAAAGAGGGATCTATGTCAATCTGGGTTTAAGAATTTAAGTATTTAATCTATGACAGCAGGTGGTCATTAAATTATTTCTTTTATTCAGCAAATTTGGATTTTTGATATTAAGATGACAAGTCTTTTTTTTTAAAAAAAGGCATAGATTACATTTATCTTCTTTTCGACTGTAATGTTTACACTTAGCTTCCACATTCCAGGTAAGCATTGGGTCCTTACCGTTTTTTTATTTTAATTTCTAATAATGTATTGATAAATCAGTAATTTTGCTGTATTTACTGTTTTTTAAAGACAACATGTGGTTGCAAAATTTCATCTTCCACCTGTTAAAAGTATTGCCAAAGTATAATTTTACAACATTATCATCCGAATGAATTCGAACTCTATAAACAATACAACTAGTTGCAAAGAACAATGCGGAGAGACATACATAAGTTCGACTATTCCGACAAAAAATGTTATTAAATCAGACCAAAAAAGCCAGCATAATTTTATTAACGAGGAATCATATCACATATCTATTCTCCGTGAAAGTAATTAAAATTATAAAACAACGCCTAGTAACTGGGAAACCGACATAAATAGAGAAGCCAAGAAAATAACTAAGGAACTAAAAATAAATAATAGGTACTAATTTTACATAAACAACACACATTCATCACAATCAAATCTACAAAAAATTTAATTAACAACTCATAATATAGATTATAAAACCCATCAAAATTACTTAGGTAGAATTAGCAAAATTATCCTAGAAAGAGATTCCTCATTCAATAGAATATCTTCTACATGAAAAATGGAAGAATAAAGTCGAGACAACTGTTTCGCTTACACAAATAAAACAAATTTATTGCACTTCTATCTCGTTCGTTATCTGTGACTCCTGTCCAAGTATCTCTGAAAAATCGTTTACTAGCAGCTTTAAGTTTGGCTAAAAATTACTGCCCCATCAGCGTCCAACACATCAACATCATCAAACAGGCCCAGAAATCTATTTTATGATCAATGCCTGTGGACTAGAAAAACAACAACCCTGATTGAAGCATCTCCATGGAGGACGTACGATTATGCAGAGGACTGCAATTTAGGAGGGCTCAATTTGCTCTGGAATCATAGGAACATTTTTGTGTTGGACTTTACTAAGATGACGGATTGATAATCCTCCGCAAAATTAATCCACGGAAAACGGTTAAACTCAGAAAGCATTTGAATTTTTTTTCAAAGACCATGATTAAACATTACCACATTGACTCAGGCTAAAGTCGTATATTTCCTAGATGTTACCTTCAACCTGAACAATTGCCTGTAAAAAGTATACACTAAGGGACCACACAACTACACATATATCAAGAGTAAATCAAATCACCTCCAGATAATCACGACACACATCTATCCAATTTCGTTTAAGTACCAATCCTAGAAATAAAAAAATTTTGACAATTCTAAAATTAAATAGATGAATGATTTAGACAAAAGTAATGTCAACACTAATTTAGAATACTTTGTTAAAAACAAAGTAGGCAGAAATAAGCAGAAATCACGTAAACGTAACCCTTTTGTCTAGCCTACCCTTCAGTCGTAACGTCTAAACTAACATTTGTAAACTATTCATTAGTATAATTCATAAACATTTATCATTCGTCCGCACTAAGATATTTAACAGTATAATGCTATAATATCAAATTAGATTTAGGCTCACATAAGCACCATCCGTCACCAAAATAACAAAAACGATCATTCTAAAAATAATTGCAACTGCCAAGAAATAATACCTGCCCATTGAATGGCCAATGAATGTTCAACAGTATTGTTTATAGAGATCGAATTCATTTTCCTGCAAATAGTGGTATACCGTGTGTAACACATACGGTCTATGTACTCTGACAGTTCCATTAGCGTGTCTGTGAATGAATATTTTTCACATATACGAAATCATATAATTTAAATATTACCATTGTAGCCTGGCTATTACATCTGAACCTTGTACAAGTGATAGACGATTGCCATATTACCATCAAAATTAAAGGAACATGGTGTCTGGCCAATCTGAAAAAGAAATCTACATGAATGGAAACTTCTTAGAACCTTATTGCTGCCATTCTTCAGGAAGTGATGGATTAAAGCAATAAAATTGAAATTGTACACGTTTAGTATATTCAGGAATACTTGTTAGTAGAAGTGAAATAAATACAAAGAAGTAAGTCCGGTAATAAGTCTATTTTTCTTGCTGACCAACGAGCGGGGTTCAAGTGCTCTGGCTAACAACTCAACTCCCCTGACAACTCTGTAGGCAGGATTATTTGTATACTATGGAAGAGTGCATATGGTGTGTAAATAAGGGTGACTCCCCAACAGAAATGTAAGCAAAGAAATATAAATATGAAGTAATCGATCCTGATCATGTAACCCCACTTCAATCACTTTTTGACTTCCGTCTGTTTTTTTCTACAAATAATTTCAAGGTAACTACTCTAAGAAGGTTTAATCCTTCGTGCTTTGAATAAATTTATTTAAGCATGCTACTATGCTGGCATATAATTTCTACCGTTTTACCGTTAAAAAAAGATCAATGCACCCACCACTTCTCCAACAGATTCTTTTCTCGAACTTTATACCTGTGAAACTCTACCAGCTTCACTGAAAATGTTCTGACTAGGGACGAAAAGTGCAATACGGAAAACTGAAGGTTTATTGATATGGATAAAGATGCATTCCAAAAGAAGAGTAGAGTATCAAGAGACAGGAAAATTTCGCTCGAATAAAAAAAGAGAGTAATAGATTGTAATGCGTTGTCTGTCTTTCAATATGACAGCGAATGCTGGACAATAGGGCAGGTCCATTTTTTAAACTCGGTGATGCAATGGTGCTGATATTTGGAGTTTGATATAAAAAATTATTACACCAAATATTTTTTCCAAATCGTTACCTTCGTTTGAGGAAATGACTTTAACTGCAACAATTAAAGTTTTTTGGTGAACTGTCAAGTACGTCTTGTCGTCAAAACAATAGGTGCCGGTAGGAAAACGAAATCATTATTTAGAATAGGTTTTAAACTACACCTTTTTCATACACTAAATAAAAAGAAGTGAGAATAATGATATAATAAAATAAATATTAACTGTAAACGCAAAATTGTGTTTTTAAGTAATATTGACAGAAATTTACGTTTATTTTCAGGGACTTTCTTTGGAGGGAACATTTTAGTTTACACCGTTGTAAACACACCCTCGTTTTTGCTTTATTTTTTAATTTAAAAAACAACAATTTTAGGCTAAAGACCTACTTTGAAAGGAGAAAAGAGAAAAGACTTGTTTAAAATGTATATCATTATATTTTAAGTGTCTGCAGCGAATTTAAACGTATTTGTTTCATATGCTGAAGAAATTATTCCCGTTGTGTATTTACCCTTCTCCCCCACTTGAGAGAGTTGCGACACGAAGTCTTTTTTAACGTGGGGAACCTGAGCGCGAACGCCCAGGCACTGGTCAAAACATTACCTATCCACCGCAGTGGATAGGTTCAAAACCGGTCTAAACTGGTCATGAAATGGTCTTAATTTGGTCATTCCCACCTGGCCGGGGCCAGGTAAGTATTATAATTTACTAAGCGCAGCTTAGATGTGGCACAAGGCCGAAAGTATGGGGCACCCAGTGAGGATCGAACTCACTACTTAATTGCAATAGAGCTAGCGAGACAAGCTTGCTAACCATTACACCACCTTGAGGTGCCGAAATTATTCCCGTTGTTGTTAACAGTTAACTTTTTACTTCTTTAATTTGTTTTTCTATTTCACATCAAATTCTATTTGAAGTTTTTATTAAAATATGGTAATATTCCATTTTTTTAAAAAAATATCCCATACAATTTTATAGTTTTTCTAGTTAATAAAAAAATTACTTTACAGAAAGTTAGTGGCAAATGTTTATTTCTTTTATTTTTAGGGGGTAATTTTTTTTAAGCAGTATTGTTTTTCTAAAATTATAGTTTTAAAATCAGATAACCCACAAAGCGATTAATATGAGTAAATAAATAAACTGCCTTAAAAGTTTTTCAAACTTTAAGCACTAGTTTAAAATGGTACAGATACAGCAAGAATGAAACCCTTTATGGATATATTCATGTTATTATTATCCAAAGAGGAGCTAAGTTTAAAAATAAAAAAGCTTAAACTGAACACTAGTATGTCTCTGTCTGGTCCTGTCTTCTCAATAAAGCTAATTCAACTCTACAAATTTTTTCATTACTCCTTACCATAACTAGCAGTTATTTCTTTTACATATGAAACTGGAAAAGAGCCTAAAACAGTTTGATTTAGTTATCATCCATTTATTTTTTACTTTTTCAGATTAAAATGTCAGTAAAAGCATGACGTTCAATTTTAACCTGTGGTTCACAAAGATTTGCTGGTCCACCTTGTCGTTTGGATAAAACAGAATCCCCAACTTTACGACAAGTCATCCGGTTATTTTCTAGAAAACAGCTATCCCCATTTAAAAAGTGTGAGATTTCTAAGTTAATTGCAAAGGAAAATACTAGTATTTAGCAAGCAGTTAATTCACAATTGCCCTTGTTAATGAATGTTATATAGGATAGAAGGTCAATATATTTTGCTATTAGAGGGCCAAACAGGAACTCTCTTGCTGCAACCAAAGTGAAAAGAATGAAAGAACAGCTGCACAAACTGTTTGATATATTTTCTTGTAGCTGTAAACTTCTTGTCTTGAGATGTGATGCCTTTGCAGTACAGTACAAGAGAGAAAATTGTCAAACAAGACACATAGTCTGCACTTGACCTCCTAACAAGGAGATAAGATTAATTCTATGATTCCTCTTTACTTAGCATAGTTTGAATACCAATTTGTAACATTTGAAATAATTGAACAATATAGATTCACCTGCAATTATGTTCCTTTTTTTAGAAAATAAAATAATATATTGTATTCATCATGTATTCTAGATCTATTATTAAACATGCATGTTTTGCAATTTTCAGGTTCCTCTAGAAGACAGAAAATACTTAAAGGGCCAGAGAGAAAAAACAGGGCCAAAATGTAGTTATCAACTGGGACCTATCGACAAAGGTGCGATAAAAAAATACAAAAGAATGTCTGCTGAAGTGGAGAGACTGGAGAGGTAGAATGAAAGACAGAAAGAAGATTTCCCAAATATTTCAATAAAATCATCTTCTAGTGAAGGAACAACTGATGACAGTTTTGACCCAGGAAGACAGCGAAAGGGACCTTACAGCCTTTTAAAAATCCCAAGATATTCTATGGAACTCAGAGGTGATGTATCTTCCAATTGTGGTGTTTGCGTAGCTAATGCCTTTCTGCTGGACCTAAAACATATGGGCCTTCGTCACCCAAAGTTACATTTAAAGAACATAATTTTAGATAAATCAAAGGTTGACAGAGAAAAGGCTAGAATAAAACTATCCTGCCAATGTGAAGCATGTTCATCAAAATGAGAATCTAGTTTGTGTTGGAATTGATTGTAGAGTTGATAAAGACACTTTAAAATACAAAGAAGTTGTAGATGAAAATGATGGAAAAAAGATAGTGAAAAACAGAGGAGCAAAGCGCCACTTAACTTTCACCAGAGAAATAGGAATAGACAGCAAATATCTTACCCATAGAGTGCTACTCAAACTGGGGGTAACTGGTGTTTTCTTAGCGGAAGATGTTGCTGCAGTTTTAAGATAATATAACAGTGTAGATACTGTTAAAGCAATTTTCGTGGACAATACCAGTACAAACACTGGCTGTGAAGCAGGACTTATTACAGCTCTTGAGAAAAAATTAACAGAAAATTACATACTATTGGACTGTTCACTTCATCAAAATGAACTGCCATTTAGAGTAATTTTTAAATTAAATGATGGAACAAGAAGCCCAACAACATTTAATGGTCCTTTAGGGAAACTTTGTATCAATAATTATCAAGATTTGCCTCAAGTAGAATTTTTAAAAAAATAGTGGCCCTCTAGATCATCATTATCTGATGGCAGAAGAAACAAATAATTTAAGTGGAGACCAGAGGCTACTTTTTGAGTATGCTGTTTGCATTTTCTGAGAAGTTAACCCAAGATATGCAGCTTGGAAAAATGGGCCCTTGAATCAAGGAAAATGGCTAATATTAGCCACAAAGTTAATGTGTTTATGAACCAGAGGTGTCTATCCTCAAACACTCTATGATAAATTAAGCACTGTGGTCAAATTTATCATTCAAGTGTATGCAGTTAGTTGGTTTGTGATCAAAACCGACAATAATTTTTTTTAACCAACAACTGCATATCTTTAATATGATTCAGAGGACAAAACAACAGTCAACTGTAATCCAAAAAACTGTTTTTAACAGTTTAAGATATAGTGCTTTTGCACTACTTCCAGAAAATATTATAATATCTATGATAAACACAGATGAATTGGATGTGGGGGAAGAGGACATTAAAAAGATTTTGTCCATTAGGTAAGTAAATATTTATCCGTTAAATTTAATTAGTTGTCTCAATTTACCAAAATAATAGTTTTATTTTAATTACACCACAAAAATATAAAAAAATTAATAAGTTTTCAAAACATTGTTGTTGTTTTCAGAAATAGTAAACCATAAAAAAAAAAGACTGAAAAAGATTACTGCTATCAATTTTAAAGCCACACACTGGTCAAATTTGATCTTTCTCAAATTGGAGTTTGTGAAGCTAAACTTACAGAGTGTTTTACAAATGAAGAATTTGAGAAATCTTCTATGACAGGAACTAAACTAGAAATTCCTAAGTTACCTGCCAATTCACAAGGGGTTGAAAGGTCTGTGAAATTAACAACAGAAGCTTCACAAGTTGTATATGGGCAGGAAGCAAGACATAGACTCATTATTACGAAGTCATTGTGCCACCAAATTAGGCCTTCATTTTCCTCAAAGGGAAATTGCGCAGAACAATTTAGTTCTATTATAACAGTTTTTATTATTGTGTTCAATAAAATTTAAAATACTTGTTTCTCTAACCTGTATACAGTTGTTTTATGCTGTAATACATCTTCACATATCTTTTCAAATTGTGAAATTGAAAACATTTAGGTGGTAATTATCCTTTTTTACAATTTTACTTTAATCAATGCAGTAAAAGTTGAGATATTTTGCTAGTTATAATTAATAATTAAAATTATAATATATTTATTTTTCTTTCAATGCATTTCATATAAATATGTCAATTTTAATTGAATTTATTTCTAAAATAGTGAAATTTCAATGTCAGTTTCTAGTAAAATGCTATGAAAATTAAAGATTTCTCAGTATTTTTCCATGCGATTTTAAAAATTAAATGCTCAATTTTCTTTTCAAGTTAGCAATCTAATTTTTGGTATCTGTTCTAATCACATCAAATTCTAACTATCATCACTAGTGCTTTGTTGATTTTCTAAAAAATGTTGCAAATCAACCTGCCCTACTGGACAATCTCACCAAAGTTTAAGGAAAGACTTAAGGCAATTTAAATTCTATTCTACTGAGGGATGCCGAGGAAATCATGGAAAGGATATATACAAGAATGAAAACGTAGCATCAGAAAAAACAGCTGATGTTCTTGGAACATGTAATGAGAAGGATATCTTGAAGAAACTGATGCTTACGAAACGGATAGAGAGAAAGAGAGACGGAGAGAAAGCAACAGATGGCATACTTGACAGCCGTGAGCAAATGGATGGTGGATCGGAGATTGAGTGAGATAACAGGAGAAGGGGTAACAATAATGACACTGGATAGGAAGATGTGGGAGGCTATAATCGCCTCCGCCCTGAAGGAACACGTCACATAGGAGAAAAAAGAAAAGAACTATAATCTTCATGAATTTAAATGCAACGTCACTTGTCATCGTCTGTAGTCTTGAATGCAGGTTCCCTTTTATATTATTTCTTCAAGACTTCTTATTCTCTTTCGTCTATTTTTCTTTTACTTTCAGCAACCATCCCCGTGTACTAGTTGTATTTCAGCATTGCTTGGTGGGAAATGGTCCATATAAAACTAATTTGTTTATATTTGGACAAATCATGTTCCGGCGATTACCGAGCGTGTATTGAATGTGAAATGAGAATAATAGATTAATATTGCGTGCTTATCGTAGACATTGTTACGTGTGTATGTTCAAAACAAGCGTGTGTATATTTCTAAATTTGGCAGTTCGATTACGCTAACTGTGATGTCAGCGTCTGGTTTAAAGGGTGAAACTAGATTATATAGCCAAATTCTTAAGCATTTTGGGGGTTATTCAATTGTTGTTTTCTCCACTACATCCGCGTATAAGAATACATGTGTTATATTAAGATATTAAGAATTAAACAATTAAGATATTAAGAATTAAACAATTAAGATATTAAGAATTAAACAATTAAGAATTAAATTGATATTTGCTTTTTATAAACTTTTGGTGTCTATTCATAAATTCTACATATGCAATGAATCCTAACTACTATGTATATATGTATACCTATGATTCTATGTAAATCTTAAAGAAAGTTGCTTGGTAGGTTTGATTTTAACCTATATCCTCCCAAAGCCTGTGGTTTGCAATATTAAATAAATACACTCTCATATGAAATAGTGTCATATGATAAAATTAGTGAATATTATATTTACAGGACAATTGATAGTAATAGTTTATTTAAACTTGTTGCTGTCATTTTTATTCAAAATTAATATGCAAATATTATTACAATTAAAACCTTATTTTCTACTTTCACAGTGTATTGTCTTAACCTTAGCGGTTAATTAGTTGCCCATACTTGACACATTAACAGTTGCTATCACCTCAGGTCAAGCGGAAACAACAGAAATTAAGAGATGATTCCTAGCTCCTCAAAAGCCTCTGATCAGAGTTCTAGCTATCAGATATAGTATATCGTCATGACCAGTAACAATCACAGGTTGGTTATAAAGTATTTGCTCATAGCAGGTAATTTAGTATGTACTACTCGGACTAGTAACTCGGGTTAGTTTGGACTTTAAAACAACAGCAATTAATATGTTGTTCCCCAATCCTCAAAAATCTCTGAATCAGTGATCTTGCTACCTAACGTAGTTTATCAACATATCCTTGTATAGAGTGAACATAGGTACAACAGAAATTATATATTAGTTTCTGATTTGAAAATATTGCTGCCAAATGTAGTTTAACTTCAAACCCGGAGCACATCGTTTATCTGGAGATAGCAGCATATAGGAGGTGGCTTCAGGCTTCTGACATCATCCAAATTAGTAGTCTTGCTCCTGGATGTATTAGCTTATTCTCATTCTCAGAAGTGAGGGTGGTCATGAATCAACAGCCATTAAGAGGATGTTTCACGCTCCTAACAATAAGCCGATGAGAGGGTGTACTGCCAGATGCAATTTATTGCCATGCCGATGACTACCACCAGTTTCCTGGTTAACAATTTGAGTATGGCTCGCAACACATCCTTACATGTGCTATAACCCCGCATCAAATTAGACCTGCGAAAAATAGCAATTAAGAAGAGATTCCACGCACAGAGGTTTGCTATAAAATTCGTGTTATCGTTAGAACCAAGATCAACTGGAGGTCAGGTGTAAACTATTTTCTCATATATAGATCCATTAACTGGGCTTTTATCATACCCAGTAGCTGACCATTGGTCAACAATAATTACGAAACGATTCCACGTTTCTCGAAACCTTACAAATATATGACTTTCTGTCGGAATTTAGTTTACATTTATACAAAAGATTCAGAATGGACCTGGGTACAGCTGCAATTAAGAGCTACTTTCAGGCACCTCAATCAGAGACATTGATGCCGTGTTCAGTTTATGATCATACCCAATACTATACGATTCCGGAACACCATTTAGAATAGAACAGCAAATTTTTTGTCATTATATTTGGTCTCCTTCTTTTGAGGACAAAACTAACATAAAATATAATAAAGCATTATCTGCTTAAGCCAGACCAAACTACGACGAACTAAAACTGGTAATGCAATAGTAAAATCAAATTGAAAACAACTGAATGGAACATCTTCCAGTGCAACTCAGATTTGTTTAAAAAATTCGTCAAGAAGAATCATGACAACTCAACAAAAACATGCAATGAAAATATAAGTTTTCAAGAAACAGTGATTTACAATAATACAAAAAAAATCTATGTAAATAGTTACCAGAGTTATAACTTTTATACTATTGCCAACATGTCGGTATAATTTGATTATTAGAAGTGAAGGAAAAAAACAACAAAAGAAAACATTCAAATCAGATTATACCAATAGGTAAAATAAAGTAATGAGACTATATCCAGAGGCAAAGAAAATTTCTAATCAAGTTACTTCAACTGTAAATATAGAAAAATCTCATCAGTAATCGTTACAAACAATACCATTATCTCCTTTATGGTAGCCTCGAATGGATAATGAACAAAACATCACTGGAAAGATTTCCGCTTTTGTTAGATATATTTACTTGACTTGCGTACATACTTTATTGAATACTGCAAACCGTTTTTGCTTTTATTTGTTCTGTATGTCGTTCGAATGTTTCGATTTTTTAACGGTTTTATTGATTTATACATGTTTTCCCATTCTGGAAATAATTATTTCAAAAGACATACATAAATCAGAAACAGTCCTAACACATTTCAGACGAAATAAATATTATGCCCGAGGTTAAGAGAAGAGATATTACTTTTTCCATTGTATTATCTATTTAGCGATGATTATTTTGGAAGGTAAACGTATCTGAAATGCCAGATGATATGGCTCATATTGTAATAAGCGCATATTCTTTTAATTTTAATGGTAGGAGTGAGATTTCTAAACAGATTGCGATGTATTCAGCACCTGAGGTTATGGTAGATTTTTAAGCGCAAAATAGTCGTGACAAGAGGCCAATAGTATGGAGCACCCAGTGATAATCTAACTCAGTGCTTAATTTTAATGATCATACTGAGAATGGATTGCTAACTTTTACACAACCTTGAGGTTTCCTACCTGTTCTTATGGATGAGTATTTGTTTCTTTTTTTTATAGACGAGGAGGACTTTGACAAACACATTATTTGCATTTGGTTATAAAGAGCATATTCTTTTATTTTAGTAATGAAAAGTATATTTTAAGTATTTGACTATGAGCAGTATATGTTAAGTTTTTTTATATTAATTGTGAATTGTATAATTTATTCTTTTGACTTAAAATAATATAGTTTATGCATTTGAATGTGAATCGTGTTTGTTATGCTTATGGCTATGAATAGTACATTTTAATTCTCTGACTATAAAAATACATGTCATATATATGGGATGTCTTAAGATATTGGTTGTGCATATGTTATTCTTCCATTTTCTCATGATATGCCGTTTTTTATTGATGGCTATATAAAAGTTAATTTTATCACATTAAAAAATGTATCCCCTAAAAAGATGTTTCATGTTGAAAGAAAGATGCTATGTAGAACTGTATTCAAATCAGGTGGAAGGCACAAGCACAATATATATATTCTTTAAATGAACATTATATCTCAACATTAAAAACAGTATTTTTATACTAGTTAATCGATTTTACATAAACGAAATTACTAGGCATATATCAAGATGGTACGTGCAATTGACTTTTGAATGCAGCGCTCATTGTTTATCGGATACATAATGAACTTAAATGAAGAAATAAACCGTGGTGCAAATGTTTCAGATAGCTACATGAAATATTTATACATATTTATTTTATTAAGATAATAAAACACAAATAAGCTTTAAAATACTTAAATATTTCTTGCAAAATCTAAGCAAAGTAATAAGTAAACATTAGAGAACTCTTATGAACATCAACCTTCATATATGTCAGTGAATACTAGAAAATCTTCTCAGAGTTGAAGAAAAGCCTTGAAGCAACATAAATGTCGTTCTACAGAAATATGATGAGAATAAAATAGACCGAATATGGTATCAACGAATTTTAGAGAAAATGTGAAATAGTTTACTTTACATTTTCTAGGAATCACGAGGAAAAAGAGTCTGGAATGTTTCATGCTCACAGAATAGATTGAAGGCTAGAGGGGAAGATAAAATAAGATATCTAGCGAGCTTCACTAAATGGATAAGTTTTAGAGGAATTAACAAAACATAACAGTATATAAGCCTTGCAAAGAACAGGAAAATTAGAGTGATGATTGCTAACGCCCTAATAGAAAATGCCATCGTAGACCATGATTACCATTTTGGAGATAATGTTACAAAATTGGGAATTAGTAGTCTCTCCATTACATGTGTCCTATCCTCGGGAATCACTGATCGGACAGACAGCGCTGCCTTTGGTTGAAATTTTTAAAATATTTGTCGAGCATCCGGAAATTAAATAGATATAGTAGGCCCGCTGTTACATAATATTCTAATACTCATGTTTTTATTTCTAATGACATTACCAAAAAGCATTAAAACTTAATTAGCTTCTGCAAGCTGCCTTTTTACTACCAAGATGCGCAATTGATTTTAGTATCATATTTTCTGTCATATGATTATACAGTTGCATTTTCTTAATGTTTATGTCTCCTATTCCTATTTCTGCATTTGATGACAACCATATATTTCGTGTTCTTGTAATTTCAGTTAAGTCTTTTTAATTTTGATTTTTTGTACTACAATTTGTATACATTCATGTAGCTTTCTTTTTGTGTCAGGATAACTATAATGTATCAACATATTATATTAAAAATGTAGCCGCCATTAAAGAATGTACACCCGTTTCTAATCTTTTATTAATTTTCTATCCGTTTGCAGGCGATCTGCTCCCACAATTATTTCTGTATTATTTTAATATATTACCCAAAGGAATCATACTTAACTCGTTAAGATCGATATCTTCCAACCCAGGCATATTACTATTCTTCTTTCGTTTATAAAAATATTTGTAAGGATGAAAATAAATTTAACATGAACAATTTAAAGCCACAAAACAAACTTTTCTAAGATTTAAGATGCGCTATATTTTAGTGTTCCCTTTATTTTCTTTGAGGGAACTATTAAAATGATTTCATTATTTCTAACACGAAATTATACAAAAGTCCTCTTTTACAGTTTTTTTTTAAATCAGTGGGGAGAATCTTTGTCCTTTATAATTTTCGTTCAGTTTACCTCTTCTTGTTGTAAGGTATTCGTGGCTATTATCAATGGTAAAATAGTTATCCCACAACTCATAATGTTTTTTCTCAAAGATAATGACTTGCACTTTGCCAAATCTATTGCTAATATCCTAACCACAATCACTGAATATATATATAACAGGATCTTGATAAGTACGGCAAAACTCGAGCTGTTGCTCTTGCTATCTCGAAATTATTTGGCAACGTATGATAGTCTCTGTGAAAATGATATTTCTGTATGATTGTTTGATTTAATCTGCTTGTTCTTATCAAATCATAAAGGCGGGCATTCATTAAGACATTTTATTATATCCTATGCTTTTTCCGATATACATCAATGGCATTTGTGAGATAATCAGTCCCCAAGTAGACATCTATGCAGATGATACCACTACTAACTCCTGTGTCAATATTATTTCTGCTAAGGTTGAAAAATGAATCTTAGAGGCTTGACTTCAAAAAGATTATGAATTTGTGATTGAATAAAATAGTAAATAGCTAGTAAATTTAATTGCCTACAAACCAAAACTTCTCTCCTTCAACCACGATAAGAAATATTTCTAACCTAGTATTTTCTATAAATCTGATATGAGGTAGTATTTACAGTATTTACATTATTCGGACTATTGTCCTCATTTTTGCTGCAATTTGTACAACGTTTCGGCCGTTGTACGCTACAGCTTTCTTAATGTGCTAGGAATTTCGAACCGAACCCTTTATTACAATCACTGGGGTATATCAACCTCATTACCTTAGGACACATTGCCCAGTAGATATAGACGTTGGTTACTTCCTGACTTGAATCTTAGAGTTGTGTGTTCAATATCTGGCTACAGCAGTGTCTTTACGCAATGAATGAAGATGATATAACCCAAATTGTAAGAAAGGGTTCGTTTCGAACTTCTTAACACCTAAACAGGGCCGGAGCGTATAACGGCCAAAGGTTTGTCCAAATGGCATCAAAGATGAGAACAATAGTCCAAGTAATGTACATTCTGTATTTCCTACCTACTATCAGAATTGAAGATACTAGTCTCAAAGAGCAACACACAGCTCTATCTTGGCCTCACTACTTGAAACAATCCTAAATGGAATGACAACATGTAAACATCGTGTCACTCTCTACTACTGGAAATGTTGGGTCATTGGGTTGAGCCTGTAATTTTTTCTCATTAAAATCTATTTTTCCCATTTATAAATCTACCATTCGCCAATGCATTGAATACTATTGCCATATCTGGCCAGGTGTTCTTACTATTCATCTTGAAGTTCTAGACAAAATCCAAAGAATGATTTGCAGCTCACCTTTAGTTACTTTCTAACTGAAGTCATGTGACTTCCCTCTGATTTTCTAGAACTATTTTCATGGTTACCGCACTTACGAGATTCTTTCCCTCAAACCTCACATATATTTACGCATGCTACTAGATTGGCATCAAGGCATTTTTACCGTCCAAATAAATATAACAGTCGCTTTTACACTAAAATTTCTGTTCTCGCACATCCCAGTGTATAATGCGTTTGCTTACTTTCCTGATAGCTACAATATCAAAGAAAATAACTCCATGCAACGCCAATGTCATCTTCTATCTCCTTGAGACCAACACTTCTCTTATCTTTTTTTTCAACAACGTCTGTACTTTCTTTTCTCTCACTGTAAACTCCGACGCACCAGTAGCGGTCCTATCTTGCTTGCGGTGACATGATAATTAAAAAATCTCAATAAAAATTAGTGTAAGTAAATATCCATTTTTTTCACTAAGGAGTTATTCAGAAAATATCTGAAGTATTATTTTACTGTATTTTTATATTTATATAATGCGAGTAATACGCCTTGTGTTTTTACGTTGGCGAGTTGTTTAACATGGCACGATCAGCTGTTGTTGGTTAGCGGCCATTTTCTATGTAAACACGTTTATAGATTACCAGCATCTAACGACACAGCTGTGTTAAAACAGAAAATAATTCAGCACTAAAAGAAGATTCGTCTTGCTTAAAATACGCATGATCTGGTTATTGTGGGCGAACAAGGCAAACATATTTTGTATGGTCAAAATACAACTTGTTTGCTTCTGAATAGATAAACTATTTCGGCATTTATTTTATATATCTCTGCTGTAAATGTTGCTTCAAACTTTGGCTCAGACTTAATTTCATAAATCATTTGCTGAAAAGATCATACATGAACTTTTTTTATAATTATATCACCCCCAAGGAAGGCCTTTTATTGTCACTGTTTTGCAGGGGGTTACATAGAAGGAAATTTATGAGAAAAAGTGACTGGTTATAGGGGGCGTCAGGAAGTGGGTAAGAGAAAGATTAGAATAGTGATGAGAGTGGAGTGGACGGAGAAAAGAGCATGAGAGAGAGAGGATGAAGGTTAGTGAGCTAGGAGATGACTATTGACATTAGATTTACATTTTTGGAGATTATAGCTGTCGGAAAAGCAAATAAATTGAAGGAAATTCTACAGTCGGGAAGTGCAAGAAAAGAAGCTGATGGAGTAGCATTTGCGTTTGCAATTTAATGGTTTCACAGTAAAAGGGTGGGACCTAGTTGCTAATCTTGTGGCTCGAGTAAATTTTTATATACGTGGCACCAGTGAGCTAGGTTCATCGAAGCAGAAGCCATGAAAGTATTTGTAGAAGAGACACAGGGAAGCCACATTGCGCCGATGAGTAAGTGGCTGTATCTGAGCTGCCAAGTCGGGATCTATCACATTACAGATTCTACGTCGGATTTCGTCAGGGTCACCTAGGTGGATAGTAAAAGCACCCGACCAGATATGGCAGCAGTATTCAATGCATGGGGGAATGGTAGATTTATATATGTGCAGGATTGTTTCAGGCGGGAAAGACTTCACGGCCGTACACAGAGAACGGTCATTTTTAGCATCTGACTTAGCTATGGATTCGATATAGTCATTCCACTTGAGGTCTTCTGTGAGAGTTAAGCCGGGAGTCTTACATTCAGGAAGACTAGCCTGATTCATGCTAATGGTAGGTAGGAACGATTATCTGTGATTGTTAATAGATAGCAGCTTGGTTTTGGAAGTTTTAAAATTCACCAGCCATATATTACCCCAGTCCGTCACGGATCAGAGTTCCTTTTCAAGCTCGGCAGCAAGGTTTGCCTCAGTAGATTTTTGATTGGTGAGATGTAAACTGTAGTGACATCAGGTATATGCCTACTTGGGATCTTATTACATCTCTGAGATCGTTAATGTAGATAAGAAAAAACATAGGACCTAGAAGAAATCCTTCAGGGATACCCGCGTTAATAGTATTGTAAGCATATCCGTTCAATACTTACTTCATTGTGCGATTTGAAATGAATGACTGGATAAAGTCAAACAATTGTCCAGTTATGCCATAACCTCGCAGCTTGCGTAGAAGACCAGCATTCCTGACTCTATCAAACAATTTGATGGTCGTGAGCATATCAGCAGTAGGACCTCAAATATTGAACCCATTGCCAAATCTGCTGCTATGAAAGTCGGCTCCCTGTGCAGGGCCCGGAAATTTTCCCACCTGAATCTATTCTGCACATATACAAATCTACCGTCCGCCCGTGTATTGAATATTGCTGCCATATCTGGCCGGGTGCCCCTGCTACTCTCCTTGGGCTTTTTGACAAAATACAAAGAAGGATCTGTAACTTGGTTGATACTGACTTGGCAGACCGGCTGCAGCCGCTTTCTCACCGGCGTGATATGGCTTCCCTGTGCCTCTTCTACAAGTACTTTCATGGCTTCTGCTCCGATGAGCTTAGATCACTGGTGCCGCCTAAGCAGGAATTTACACGAGATACTAGATTAGCAACTAGGTCCCACCCTTTTACAGTTAAACAAATAAGATGTAACCGTAAATTCTACTCCAACAGCTTCTTTTCTCGCGCTTCCCGTGGAACTCCCTTCCACAAGTCTGCTTTCCCGACAGTTACAATCTCCAGGTGTTTAAATGTAGGGTCAATAGACACCTCCTATCACACTAACTCCCAACTATTCTCAGAACACTCTCATTTACCCAACCCTCATTCTTAGTATCCTTACCCGCCTATCACCCACCCTCTGACATTTCCTCTATTTAATCAGCATTTCTCCACTCTACGTAGCCCCCTGCGCAGTAGTGGCAGTGACATGCCTTGCTCGGGGTGAAACGCTTATAAAAAAAAAAAAAAGAACTAGTGAAGCGGAAACCATACTCTTTGTCAGATGTCTGTGGGCTGTGAGATGGTGAGGCACCTCGGCGTTGATGATGGTTTCGAACACATTGCCAAAATCGGTAGGAGGCAATAATTAGAAGATTCAGAGGGTTCAGCAGTGTTTTTCTATATTGGGATTAGAGGGAGGACTTCCAGCAGGCAGGAAAGCAAGAAGCAGAGAGGCAGTAGTTATAGAGATTTGAGAGAACCGAATCATAGGAAATAAATATGCATTTCGCATAATATATATTTTTAAGTGAATAAAAGCTGTATAAAGTTTTATGCTTAGACGAAATCTTCTATAATGCACAAATATTTTTCGAAATTAGAAAATCATTAAGATTAACCTGACTCATTAATCACTGCTGTCTACTTGAGCTTTCTACGAAGCATAATGAAAATGCGATGTATGAAAATCCATATATTTAGAACTTCTAATTCATGTCACCCGATTTTTATTTGCATATGACTGTTTGCAGCAGCTTAGATTATTGATATTGACTTTTATTTTTGAATAGAAAATTCAGTTTGTTTGGCTCATGTATCTACTTATCTAGCGATAAAGCTTGCGAATTTTTTCTTTGTTTATTAGAATAATTTCGAAATCAAAACAAATTACTTCGGAAAGAAATTTAATTTACAGGAATGTGATATTTAAATATTCTGCTAAAATTTCTAATTTTGTACGTAACTAAAAAGGAATCTATATCAATATAAATATATTAATTTAGTAAAGAACATGTTTAGATATTTTAAATAAAAGAATAAAAACTTAATAGTAGTTTATATATTACACCGGCCAACACAATTTTCTGTACCAAGAAACGAAACACCTTTCCTGGCTAATTTGATAATGCTGATTTCGAAAATGACCATACATTTTCATGGTTATCTACCTTTTTCTTTACTAAAATTGTCAGTTTTGGGGGAAACATCACTTTACGATCCTTGGCTGATTACAACATGTAGTTAATAAATTTCACAGAAAACCATCTAATTACCTGTAGGCCAAGAGATTTATGACAGCCACGTGAAATATACAATTTTTATGAGAAAGAAAGCGTCTTTGAATCAAAATTTTTAAAATAGATTTAATGAATTTTTTCCAATTTATCGTCAAATTTCAAAGTAATTGATTATTGATACGCTTTATCAGTAATAAGCAAATATAATAATTAGAGTTCATTACTTACATAGCCATCTAGAAAAATTACTGGATAACTTCAGCGATGTGAATGATGGTCAAAAAGATCGATTCTATCATGATATTAAAACAATATTAGCGCCCTATCAGTGACTATGAGACAAAGGAATAATCAATAAGTACTGCTGGAATATTAAAAGGGATTTTTTTAAAAAATCATTTCACCCCGAGCAAGGCGGAAACGCCACTGATGTGCAGGGAGTTACATGTAAAAAGATTAATTAGAAAAGAGTGAGGAGTACAAACTAGTTAGAAAGGAACAACAGAAAGCTGAGAGATACATAGGTGGAAAGAAAGGGAGGTTATACAGGGGAGGGGAGAGAGCTAGAGTCCAGTGGTTAGTAGATGAGTATTGACTTTGCATTTAAATTTCTGGATGTTGTAGCCGTCAGGAAAGCAAGAATACGGGAGCGAGTTCCACAGGCGGGAAGTGCGAGAGAGGAAGCTGCAGGAGTAGAATTGTCGTCTGCATTTGGCTAACCTGACTGTGAATGGGTGGGACCCAGTTGCCAGTCTGGTTGCACGAGTAAACACCTGTTGAGGAGGCATCAGTGACTTAAGCTCGTCCGAGCAGAAGCCATGAAAGTATTTATAGAAGAGACAAAGGGGGGCCACATTTCGACGATGGGGAAGTGACTGCAGTCGAGTCGCCAGATCAGTACCTATCACATTACAGACTCTCATTTGGAGCTTGTCAAGAACACTGAGGAGAACGGCAGGGGCACCTGACCATAAATGTCAGCACTACTCCATGCACGGACGGATGGTTGACTTGTATATATGCAGGATGGATTCAGGTGAAAAAACTTCCTGGATCGACATAGTGACCCAATCTTCTTAGCAGTAGATTTTTAAGGATCATTTAACGTAACAGACCATCGAGAGATAGGTTTTCACCATGGTTAATATTTTCACGAAAACTTTATTTCTGCTGTTAGTTTATTTAATGTTTTAATGAAAAACAATTTGGTCTTGTTATTTCATTCGTGTTATTTTCAAAGACTTATGGTAAATATATTATTGTAAAACAGTATATTTCAATAAGCATGACAATATTTGTTGAATTAAATAAGAATTGAGATGTTAATAAGATTTTAATTGGATAAATATTGCCATCGGTCAATAATATATATACATATGAAAACACTGCTATTATTCCTCAAAAAATGAGACTTTTCTGTACAGCATGAACGGTAGCTAACCAAGAAAAAGTAGTTAATTTTAATATACAATGCCCTCAAATTAACTAGAAAAGAATGTTTAGCCGTCTCGACACATTTTCAAAAAAATTTGTTTACCAGTGTTATCGACATATAGATGAATATCTTAAACTTGAAATATAATTTGCATGAATTTATTAATTACATATTATATCTTAATACATTTTTATAATATGCATTCTCATGGCTAAGATGTATTTTGCATATAATATAATAACAGTAAAGACATAATATTGTGTAACTGTTTTCTCAGTGGAACATTAACATGCTAATAACACGGTTGACATTATTTCTATTTTTAAATACGGCATCTGATAAAAATAATCGTCACTGTCACTATGGTAAAGGAGCTAAAGTAAGCGTTCGGCAGAGCTTAACTCGTTTCGGATACACATTATTTTTTAAACGTTCTCGATCACTTTGTTTAAAGCAACGCTTGGAAGGAGAATATGTAGAGTGCTGATTTCATCAGTGAGGATGGCTCGTGAAGAAGATTTTCCCCCTCGTCCGACAATTAGCAGATTTCTAAAACCATGACAATTGCAACTTTCTTCTAATAAAAAATCTAATCCCGTTTGAACGGAACATAATATAAAGATTTTGAAGAAATGACAAGATGAAACATTGAGGTAGTAGTTTAATTGTCACTTGTTGTTTATTTTCTTTATAGTATCTGTTCTGATACTTATCTTATCAAACCCCATATATATTATCAACATCTTTCTATAACGTTTCATTTAAGTACGGGCACGTTTAGCTGCATACTATTTCATATCTTGGAGAACAAATACCGAAACTTTAAAAAGCATGTATATATATATATGCAAACTTTAGAAAAAACATATGTTAGGTATGATATTTTTCTAACAGCGCAATTAAATTCATCATTAATTCAACATTTGGTAAACACAATGCAACAGTGTGTGTGCCATTAAATAAATGGATAAAGGGATGTCTCTCTAAGAAGCCAGCTGCAAACAATAGCAAACTCCAACAAACAATCATTTTAATGAGTCACATAACAAAACTCATCTTCCGAAACCTGATGAATAGATCGCAAAACAGAATCAAACCAGAGATAAGATTAGTGCGGTTTTGTCAATGACACTGGAACAAAAAAACCCAATATGTATGCAATCAGAAGGGAACATACAAGTAAAAAAAGACTTGTACATCTGTTTTATCGACAATGCAAGGGCATTCGACAAAGTACGCTACAAAGAATTGATAAAAATGCTCAGCAATCACGAAATATTTAGGAAATACATTAACGTTATCAAGAATATCTACTGGTAGCAATCTCCCTGCATACTGACAGGAAACGAATTCGGCAGATACACATAAGATGGAAACGAAAAGAAAATTATGACTGAGCATCAGGTAGAGAGAGTGATGTGGCTTTGGTTTTCAGACCTCTCAAAGAAAACACGAGCACAACAGATTGGGTTAAATTCATATATTGACATCAATACCAAGTACAATACAACATAAGATAAATACAGATAGTCAACCAAATATAAGCGCTTAGCAGAGACTTGAAGTATCGCAATAATGCTACTACTACATTTACTCGACTTAGTCCCTCACCAAGTACTGTCTCCTGGCTGAAATACAATCTGGATGAGTTCTCTCTGATATGTGAGTAATGCTTCCTCCCCGAAAGAGTTTTCCGCGTGGATAACTATCAGTATTTTTTACTCTTCGGGTCTATGCACAGAGGGTCTTTAATTTTTCTTTTTTGGATGAGATTTCCTCTTCTGTGGTGCAACCTGAGGGGGTTGTAAGTAAAAATCATCATAGACTATATCGATTAGTTCTTCACTTCTGACTGGCAGTTCTTCTCTGTCGTTAAATGGACATTTTTTCAATTGATTCAAGTACCGCTTGTGTACCTTTTTTGGATCCTGTATTATATATATAAGGTTCCCAATTCTCTGCTTTAGTCATCCTACCTCCCAGAATGTCATGTTATTTTTATATGACTTGAATAATACTTTATCGCCGCATCTGTAGTGCTTCTTGAGAGGCGTGATGGTCCTTTTGAACCTTGCCTATCTGGGTATCAAGTTGTCGACGACTGATTTAATCTTCCTTGAGAACATCACCTCGGGCGGTGACTGACCTCTATGTGTGTTTGCGTTGGGAGTGATGCGGTAAACTTGTAAGAATTGTTGTAAAGTTTGATCGGTTGGTATGTCTTGTGCCTTCTTCAGAACTCTTTTGAGTGAGCCAACAAACCTTTCCGCTAAGCCATTATACATAGGGTGATACTGTGGTGCTGTCAAATGTTTTACTTGAAAAAAAAGTTCGCAAAAATTCTTGAAATAACTGGACGTAAACTGTGTGCCGTTATCAGAGACAACTGTATCCACCACGCCGAACATTCCGAAAAGCTCATGTCTAAAAGATACGGTGCATTTTGTCATAGACCTTTTACACCTTAGAACTTCAGACCACTTGAAAGGACTGTCTACTACTATTAAGTAGTAGTGATCTTCTATCGGACACGCAAAATTTATGTGAATGCG
This sequence comes from Ascarosepion bandense, assembly GCA_037127315.1. Classification (NCBI taxonomy): domain Eukaryota; kingdom Metazoa; phylum Mollusca; class Cephalopoda; order Sepiida; family Sepiidae; genus Ascarosepion; species Ascarosepion bandense. Next base: position 4,066,293 of record JBBBDQ010001401.1, read on the forward strand.
ATCCCATTGGTGTTCAGTCTTTGGCCATGGTTTGCCGGTTGTTGGTGGGTTTTGGCAGCTAATGAGCAAAATTTACATGATTCCACTGCGTTGATGATATTCCTATCTATGTTTGTTCAATAAGCATATCCTCTCATTACGCTTTACATGCGGTTCTTCCCTGGATGACCGGCATGAAAGACTATCGAAATTTTCTTCAGAAGAATTTTAGGGATAATTACTCGATCGTTGTAGAGTAAGGAAAATACTTCCGGCACATTCTTATCCTTTAATTTAATTTTGTTTTTTGTTGATATAATTATATCATCTGACAAAGCCTCTCCTTTAATGTCTGAGAAAGAATCTGGTAATTCTCTCATAATGTTGGCTATCATGCCTTTTATTTCTCCGTCCGATCTCAGTGTTGCAATTATTGAGTCCCTTATGTGTGTTGATGCATAGCAGCTTTGAGCATGTATAATCTACCTCAATTTGAAGGTACGCATCCGACAAATCGATCTTTGAGAATATTTTACCTCTGTTTAATCAGTTAAAATCTTCTTCCGGGCTAGGCAAAAGATAATGATGGTCTTTGAGAGCTGCGTTTAAACCAGACGAGAAATCTGCGTAGACTCTAATTTGATTATGTTTCTTCTTGACGTAGAACACAGGCGCTGCCCATTCTGAGAAATCTACTTTCGTTAATATTTGTGGTCGACTAATCTGTCCAGTTCCCTGTCGATCTGTTCGAAGGCAGCGAATGGCACGTTTCTTTTCTTTCTGAATACTGGCTTTACGTTATCTCTCAGTTGGAAATTTGCTTTCCAGGTCTCCTGAAAAGACGTCCGCAAATTCGATTTTTAGTTCAATTTTTAATTCTTCTCTTTTTCAGGTAGTAGACTAAATGTACGCCTTAAGCTTTTTGTTGTTCCGTTTAGCGTAACGGTAAGGTTTACTTTGCCTAAGCTATCCAGTTTCTCTGCCGTTACAGCCCTTGCTGATTTTTTCATTTTTAGTAATGTTGGTCTTTTTAATCTACGCCACGTATGGACAGTAATGATCGTTAGATCAGATCCACTGTCTAATTGCAGTTTAAATTTCTTATTTGCTATTTCTACAGTTACGTATTTAAGCAAACTGTTTTCTTCATTGTCGCTGGACTGCGTTTGTCTGACCCGATTTCTTGGTCTTCTTAGTTGTATTTCATACCAGCATTTTCGACATACGATTTTTTTCCTAGCAGGACAGAATTCTCTCAGTGCATTTTATTACATATATCGCACGACCCTAGGGGGGAATCTTTCTATTTATTAGGATATTTATCGAATTGTTTTTCATTACATCTATCAGAGGAATAATATTTGGGTCTGGTATAACTTTGATAATACTCTTTTCCCATTTAAATGAAGTCCAACTCTTACAGAATTAAGAGAGTTCATTGATTTCGTTCGTAATAGTTATCGGTTAAGAAAGTAGTATCACAATGCTGGTTTCAAATTCAGATTAAATTTGTTGACTTCATATCGCTAATGCGGATCTGTGGTTGGTGTAATAGATACAGATACGGAATGAGAAATCAGGAAGCCGAGTTCGTATTACAGTTGGATACGTTACATGTACTTCTGAGCATATACACTTGAAATCGATTACTTTTTCACAGCTATGGGTTAAATAGTTGCATTTTTATCCGAAAAATTAATAACATTGTTATCCCTTAATGGGTATTAATAAAATATTTTCCTTTTTCTTCTTTATGCGAAGTGTCATTTCCGACGTAGGCAATCATGGATTTACCTATATATTGCCGCTCTTAATATGTTTCCATATCTCACCTAAACTCCGTTCCGCCATCCACTTCTCACGCTTCTTTTCCCTGTCTTTCTTTCCCTCTATTCATTCTATGAATTTTAAGTTTTTCATGCTCTCTTTCCGATGACAGGTATAAGTTTCTTTTCGTTTGCATTTTCTCCAAAACCTTGTCGTTGCTTACTTGTTCAGTTTGTTGTATCCTCAGCATGTTTCTGGAGAATCTCATTATTATTGCTTCTAGTCTCCTCTATATAGATGACGATACCGCCCAGCATTCACTGCCAAATTAGAGGACTGATATTACATAACATTTCAGTAATTTTTTCTTTGTTTCCATCAAAATCTACCTATCTCTCAATATTTGTAATGTTTCTTTGACCAAGCCACTTCGCCTTGGGATTTATAGTCGCACATTCAGTAATGTGTAAAATGATTTACAGTTATTTAACTTTATGTAACTATTTGATTTTAGTATCCCCGACGTGTAGTTGACATTTTTGGGACACCCATTTGCTGATGACCATGCATACCTGAAATTTATTATTTCACACACACACACACAATATGATGACAAAAATAGCATCCAGCTTTAGAAAACACACAATGGGTATATATGGCGCTGAAAAAAAAATCAAAACAATAAATCCCATTAATTTTTTGCAGAGGAATATGAATCTCTTTAATTTACCAGAATCAATATATTAACCAGATTTGGTTCTTCCACCTTCCCAGAGGAAGGATAATTCTAAATTCTAAACTCTGAAGAGCACAACAGAAAACGACTTCAATATTTTTACAAGATGACATACACATATACTAAAACTAAAGAAGATGTGGAAAACGATAGTCGCCTTCCTTCTGAAGTGTCAGAGCATAAAAACATATATTCATTTAGCGTGATATATTATAGATAATGTACAATCCAAGACGATCATGAAGGGGAAAATGAAATAGAAAATTGGCTAGAGCAAATAATCGAGAATAAACACCTAATGGATTTAAGAATGATCTGGAGGGGAAGAAGGAGAATTTCATGATAAATGATCCTCATATCTATTTATGTGAGACGCACAAAGAGAATAATTTGAGATATTAAGAATTCGCCCCACGAAACTGTTCAGTCAAGTCCGTGTGAAAATGGCAAATTCAGAACGAATGGAATATTACCATGTAAGTTGTTATCATTAATATTGAGCACAAGATGAGTCAAATAATATCACTATCAAAGTTTATATATATATATATATATATATATATATATATATATATATATATATATACAGAACACTGTAGCGACTATGTATTAGACACCGTGTCTCCTTTTATATTTGCGCACACACTATCTCAGATATTGAGTAAAATACACCATTCCTTTAACTCTCTCTCCCTCTCTCTCTCTCTCTCTCTCTCTCTCTCTCTATATATATATATATATATATATATATAAGATGAATACTATATTAAAATACTGAGAGTAATAATTTATAATTTACTACTTCCGAAGGAATTTTAGTGGATATTGTAAAATTTTCCAGAGGAAAATAAAATATAGACAAAATATACGCATGACAGACCTTAGAGGTTTTCTGTCATTGAAATGTATATAAAAGCTAGAAGCATTAAATACCTGGTGTCTCTTTTTTCGTAGAATTAATTAATTTTCTCTCTCGGATAAACTGAAATAGTCATTGACGGGATCTACATTTTAATTAAATTATAAGGAAATATAGAAAAACAGGAAAGTTCAAGGAAATCGATGAAGAAAGATCAATCGGTTTCAGCACACCGTTTAATTTGATTGTAAGAAGAATAGGTATGATGATGTTTATGTTTTTGTATACATATTTCTCTAAGGACTCCTACAGGTAGTGATAATTCAATGAACAACATTCTCACAAGTGTTACAGGTGTATGGCTAGTTCTAACAAACAGGTAAGAAAAGATTATGCTTGGAGAATCTAAAATAGAAGGATCATTTGCAATTAGAGAAAGCACGATTAATGCCAACTCAATTGTTTTGCCAAAAATGGGTATAGACTGCAACAGTGAATGTTAGAAACCCTCGTGTCTAGTATTCATATGTTAAACAAATATTTCTTACGTAAATCATCGTAGACTGATTTGCAAATATGGAGATTAATTGGCCAACCTCTATGCTCTTAGAAGAAAGCCTGGCTTTAATAAAACGCTGGCTCAAATGTTGCAAATGAGTGACGTTTTACCTGGATATTATTCCAAAAGTTAACAGCTCATACATTTTTTAACTAAAGTCCTTCTATTACAAGTTTCATAATTCGCTCATGATAGAGATTTAATGAATAAAGTGTGTTATATTAATACAAGATAGACGGAATGGAATATTAGGAAGAGCTCGATAGCGACTTACTGTGTTCGCAGAAATTAATTTTCTAATGTAGAAGGTAGATTCAAAAAGTGCCACTACTTGTGAATTATTTTTTTTAACATTCCTTCTTACCTGCACTCGGAATATTCGACTTTGTGAATTTCACACAACCTCTCCAAGCTATAAAGGTCAGAACAAGGCTAATTAAAAAATAAAAATTGTCTGATGATTTGCCATGAAAAAAGCGATTGAAAAGAAGTCAGAGTCATTCAAAATTGCGTCTTTGGGTATGAGGTAGTAAATTGGAAAAATATGTCATCTTCCACAAGATGGCGTGAACAATTTTAAGCAACATAGAACCAGGGAAGTGCGCATTTATCAGCTTTATTAAAGAATTAACAACAATAATCCGTTGATGTTCTAATATCTCTCTCTCTCTCTCTCTCTCTCTCTCTCTCTCTCTCTCTCTCTCTCTCTGGTAAATCCTAGATTAGTCACAAGGGCATTATATTTCCCCTCTCTTGGTATTTATCTATTTTGACAACGAAACAACATATATAAACATCTCAAAATAATAAATAATGTATTTCAAAGGGTCCTTACTATTCTGTATGAAGCATATGGAAGCGCAGATAAATCAAAGTAATTTTCAGAAATGTGAATATAGATCAATATCTCATCGTCAGAAATCCGACCCTATATAGCATACCCTGAAATTGGGTTGATAGGCGAAGCGTAGATAAGTCAAACTTCGACCCGCTTTTCTCTCAAAGAAAAAATGACGAATATCCCATTTCGTGAGGGAAACAGAGCAGTCTAATCAAAACAGCAGATTCTAATCACATCATCGGCCTCTTCAGGTTGCTCTATTTGAGTTTGCCGTCGTATGCGCTCCATTATACATTTTGGTTTCCATGTCTTTGTGGAGCTGCACGTTTTTAACATTAACGTCGACATCATCTGGTAGAAATAGGATAGAAATTGTGCTGTTCGCTTAAATTGATAATAACATTCACATTTAAGTCTGTCATACAAATATTATCAGACTGGTTTATCCATATCTCTCTCTCTCTCTCTATCTCTCTCTCTCTCTCTCTCAAGGCACATAACAGCGTTTACTAGATTTCTATCATCTTTCTGAAATGTTAAATTTGTGCATATTTTATTTAGAAAATAGTTTGTATATATATATATATATATATATATATATATATATATAATCATTTGCAAACGAGTTTTTACCTGTTTCTATCATGCGTGTCTTCAGGCGATTTGCAATGACTGATTTTACCGTTTCACATAACGGGATTTTTTGAACGCTCACGGAACAGGGAATTTTGAACGCACAATTTTTCAAATTAAAAGAAATTATAATGTTTTCATCCATGGTTGTATGAACCTATAAATACATTAAGGTATCTAGTCGTTAGGAGGGTTTGTTAGGAAAATCTTCTTTTTGTGACTAGATTGTTATATGCAAGTTTCGTTAACAGTGAATAACAAGGGTTTGTGGGAATTAATTTGTATAATTTTAAGTGATTTTACAATACTTTTCTCTAAACTACATAAATTATATAAAAATTGTTAAAATATTTAATGTTTCCAAGCGCATTTGGCTATACCGTAAGGCATCATCAAGGAATAATTTAATTTTAATTTTAACTGAATATATATATTGGTGTATGTATGTATCTACAGTGATAAGAATATTTTATTATCCAAAAACTGCCCAGTCAGTCATGTCTCTTTCGAGACATGATCGCCCAAGCGTGTATCGCGCATGGCACTTAACTGACTGACTGAATGCTGCCGCTATACATTATATATATATGTATATGTGTGTGTGTGTGTGTGTGTGAGAGAGAGAGAGAGAGAGAGAGAGAGAGAGAGAGAGAGAGAGAGAGTGAGTGAGTGTGTGTGTGTGTGTGTGTGTGTGTGTGTTTTTTTTTTTGTCTTGGGAATAGAGTTAATTAATGAATTGTCTGAAAGGTGTCGTCGGCAGGGGTGACTCACGTGTTTGATATTTTCAGAAATTGCTAAAATCTATACCATATTTTGACACAAGCATGTTGAGTGCATTTTGCTGGAGTTAAATTTTCCGATAGCTGTCCCTGCTAGCATAAAATTGTAGTTTATCTTGATTAGCTGTTTAATTATACCAACGCAGTTCAAACTACTGACACAGATAGAACATACACCACCTTCCAGGAAACTATAACCATGGTCAGTTCAACTTAGTTGCAGTACAAACAAAATTTGGTTTCTGTAGGTGTTGAACAAACACATATTTAAATGAGTATGCGTTCTCTGGCAGCCATAATCGTCGAGTCGATTCGATAAACGAGAGTAGCCAAACATTATAGTATGCGTGTACGTTCAAGATATTTAGCGGTCATGGACTTCCACTTTGCCCTATTTTTTGTCGCTCTCAATATTTGTCCTCTATTTTTGTTGTTCTAGTTTTCTTACAAGTATGCTAAATATTCTGTGTTATTAAATTTTCTCTCGTGTCTATTTTCTTTTAACTGGCCATTAAAATTTCTTGTTTGAATAAGCGTGCCTTCTGTTTTATTTTTAATTTATATACCTTTTTAAAAAATCTACTCATATTCTTCGGCCTCATTTGTACTCTCTCCTTGATCTGAAAATCAGCCCTACCATCACAACTTTTCTTGTAGCGACTGATTTGTAGGCAGTCCAACCATTTTCGTCAGTTTGATATACTTGCATTAACTTTTATCGCTTCATTGAGGTTAAAATGCCGACTTTCTTGCCAGTTACAAATATTAATATTTTTTTGAATATTTGAACTAATAATGAAATTAAATTACTTTTACTGTAAGTTTCGTAACTGTAAAGAAACTGATGTATCTTCTGCTGAGTTTTGGCTTTGTAACATAGCTACCTATATTCTAAAACTCAGTCGTATTGGCGCTATACTATTTTTATTTACTTTTCATCCATATTCTTCCCTAAACGTTCATATATATTTACTTTTTATTGTTCTAGTTATTTTCTAAGTATAAAATCATTCTGTCATATTTAAGTTTCGCTCCTGTGTGCCTTTCTTTTAAATGGAGCTTGTTTTTTGCTTCGTCCTGGACCGTGCCTTTCAAAAACTGTTCATATTTCGCTGCGCCATAAACGGCGGCAACTATGAAACACACATAAGCATACAATAAACACACACATACATGCTGAGGCAGAATTACAGGTAACAGACGCACACCACTCACTACTTTTAACAGTAATAGCAGCGAATGATGATCATTCGGTGTAGGGCTCGGCACAGAAAAAAACGTGCAAACAAGCTCTCCTACTATTATTTCGATGAGACTTTGATGTCCAAATATTAATGAATAATAAATTGATAATACACAACACCTTTTTTACCTTCTTTTATATTGCCAAACCTATTCTGATAGCCTTTAAGCCCTAAACATACACCTAATATACACAATGCTTCAAGCGAATGACAAAACTTTCATATATATATATATATATATATATATAATTTCCCCTCTATTTCGCATACGATTTAGTACAAGTTATGCACTAAAACGTATACAGACACACATGTGTATTCGTGCGAACGTGTGGTTGTCTGTACGTGATTATATTTCTATCCTTTGATTAATCCTGTGCTCAGCAATTCTTGTAACCAATTTCCGCGGCAATATTCCATTGACTCCAAATTTGCAATTTTCACACGCCTGTGACAAAACTCTACGTAGCAGCGAAATCTTAATATCTGGAATTTCTATCTTAGCGCGTTTCTCATAAATGGACATGAGAATCATTTATCATCGACCTGTTGTACTTCTTACACCTTCTTACTCTCTTCTAATTTAATATATATCGTGTTTATTGTTTCTCCCCATTGAGCTCAAACAGCTCTATAATGTTATCTTCTATTTATGACAGAAGCATATATATATGTAAATTTATATACATAAATGTATATATAGAGAGGGAGAAAGAGAGACACAGTAAATGGACGAATAATTCAAGTTTAATAAATAGGTTCCCGTGTGACCTAATATCTCAAACAATGTTCTAGATCCTATTTACATCATTCGCATATATATATATATATATATATATATATATATATATATATATATATATATAGACTTCAGGCGAATCAAATGTTGGGCTCTTGAAGAATCTGCGAGTAAAGCACTCGGCTTTGACCGCTGAAAATATGAGAATCTCAAAATCATTGATTAAAGTGTCGACTGAGGGCGTGCTGCTTTCTAACATATTCTTACAAAGCCGCTAGTCGTCGTTGAAGCCGACGTTGGGGGATGCTATACGATGGCTCATTCTTTAGCTAATAACCTTTTAGCATCTTTTGGGATCCTCTTCCACTGATTTCGAGCAGAAGTAAAAGCGCCTATTATGGTCAGACCTATTGCTCCCATAAAGCCAGAAAAATGTTTCTTTGGGGCATCTTTTGGCTGTGATGAAAACATTGGTGTCAGATTTAACACAAGTGAAGACCTCGGACGCACAGTCTCCAAGGGAAAGATTGAAATCTCCTTCCACGGGACGTTACCCAGAAAATCTGGGAACGAATCCCAGTCAGTTCTTTGTTAGCAATAATGTATTCTGCTGGTCGGAGATTGCTGGGTAAAGGGAAGTGGAAGGAGACATTAACTGAAACCACAGCCTGATCAGAATTGTCAAGAGATCAAATCTGAATTACATGATAAGAGTCTGGGATAGAAGAGAAACAGAGATCCAGCAGAGAGTCAATTCCATTCGGGTAATTAGAGAAATGCATGGGGAAATCCACAATTTGCATAAGGGATTGAGTGATTGATAACAATTCATGGTATGAACACCCTCAACGACTCCGACAGATTTCTGGTCGTCCGGGACCAATGTAAGCTATCACATTCATAAATATGTCATACGTATCATAAAATCATACATAAGTACCCAAATATGTGATATACAAGCCTAATCATAAAATGATACTGGAATTACTCCTAGCAGATGTTGAGAGACGCTTGTGGAAATGCAGAACAGACTGCGTGTATTAATGTAAGAAACTTAAATTGCACAAAATAGATTTATTTACATATTCATAAATATTCATTTATGAATTGTATTTTATATGGCAACCATTGACACTATCAACAGCCTGAAAACCACTAGGGATTAATGGTTTCAGTGTAAAAATCATGAATTTTGTCAACTGATATGGCAATAAATCTAAACAAGTTGAGATTATTTTACCTTTCAGTTATACACACGAATTTTCAAATATATCCCTGTAGTATTAATGTTGTTAAGCTGATGAAATTTGGTAGATTAATCCCGTCCGTCTGCAATGATTTTGTTATGTTTCTTTTCTTTTGTTTTATATTTTTTCAGAGAATGTACTTTCTTATATGCTATGTACGGCAAGGTAACCATTCTTGATTGAATATCTCATCTGGTACATCAAGTATACATGCGACATTTCTAGCTATGTACTTTTCGTTGTTCAGTGTTCCATTGATTTTTTTATCACAAAAGCAGTTAAATATCCATCACTTGTATTTTACTGTTTTTATTGCAGGTTTTTCGGACTTTCTTGAACGACTAGTTTTTTGAGTATTGTATCATTTATAAGTATTTTTCTATGTTTTTCCCACTATATATCATTTTTACCCACGTTGAATAATTCTATATCAGATGTTATTTTTGTAAAGGTTTTTGTCTCATCCTATTGTTCTTTCTTATCTAGAGTACATTTTGTTACAATGGAAGCATTGAGATGTTACGTAAGTAGATTTTTTATTATTTGTTATAGTTATGTCAACTCAACGATGTAATACCTCCTTTACTAGTGATCATGTCTACTGCATAAATTGTTTTAGTAGCCGTAATTTTGAGATTAGATAATAACTTCTTATATTCCCTTCGGTCTTCTTTGCTTGTTTTTAAAAGCCTACCAAGTATTGGAACCGCTTCTAGTGTTAATATTCTTCTTCTGTATCATTGATATTTCAAGCTCTTTATCGTTTTCACTTTTACTTATTCTTTGTGAAATTTGAATAATTTTCATCTCTATACACAATATCCAAATTATGAATATTAAGCAGGCCCAACAATTAAATATATTATAATTCAAAGACATTATGCAAGCTAATTTGATCATTTAATATGGTATATTTCCATGTCTATGTTAATCAGAGATTATGCTAATATTGAAAGGTGCCAATTAGCAGATAACATTTTTATGTTGCTTATTTACAAAATCTCGGTCGTGTCATGTCGTTGTCTTTTCTCAAACTGTGTTCACGTGTATATGGTAATGTGACTTGAGTCTTAAATGAGTGCAGATATGTCACCTGATAGTATATTTCCGAATAATTTTCACTTCAAAGTAATAAATCAAAATTATTTTAATAAATGTTGCTCGTTATTTTTTACATGCCATTGTATAATGCATACTGCTTCTTGTTCTGTGGTAATGTTCTCCCATTAAATATTGTTATTTCTTCTTGCTAACCTAGATGAATAAATTAACTTTGTTTTCTATATGTATTTGATGATAATTTTGGCTTCGATATGACCTCGTTTACCTTATATTTATTTTTCTTGTTTTTCCTTACACTTATTGACTCTTGCTTATCCATTCATATGGTTGAGAGATTGTGTAAACTTTTCCAATTCGCAAAACCACATCAAACCAGCTGTCAGTCGATGACAGAAAATATATCTTTCTTATCGCATACCCCAAGTCGAATTACTTTCTTTGTTATCAACTTCAGGAATATAAGTCCACCGAAAGTACACAACAACTTCTTAGCCAACCAATATTCCTGTTTATGCTGATCACTATGATATCACCAGCCTCTGGTTACGAATTAAATTAACGATCTGTGAGTTCATGTTGTAGATCCGACCTTACGCTGGCAAACTATGCTTTCTCCGAACAACTAAGGCTTGGTCGCATGAGAGACCTTTCATTTTGGTTTCCATTCCGAAAAGATTCAGCGGAGACGAGTGAATACCAGCGTCCCGAACCGTTCTCGTTATATGAACGCCGAAAATGTAGATAACGTTACACCATATCATCCATAGCCCCAATCTAATTACAACTTCTGATCTGATTCACTGTTGTCTCTGCCCTGAGATTATCTAATTCCCTCTCCGCAGACAGACGCAAGTCCATATTCTCTCTGTCGGCATACCCAATTTATACCCAATGTTACCTGTTCTGCCTTTTCATCAAATTTATTTTTCTTTGTATTTCCATCGATGCACAATACTGATGTATGCCTTAGATTGCTCTCATGTCATTCTATTCACATGTTTTCATTCTTTTTCACTTTTACTTAACAACGTCTACTCCAAAGAAACACAGAAACTATAAAGTGCTTCATTTTTTCCACACATTTTTTATTATTTTATATCATATTCCCTTTTTATTTCATGGATAATAAGATTGCCTATCTTTAAATTCATGTCAGTGTCTGTTCACGGAAAGTCTGTTCACGGAATGTCAAAGAATATCTTTCCATACGTGTTCCTCTACATCATAATTCGTAATATTTTGTTTCTTACATTAAATAGGAGAGTATATGCATGGATGTGTAAGGAGATACTTTTATGCTATTACATTGTTACAAAGAGATAAAGCTGACGAACATAAGATGATTCATATCGTCAATATTGATGAAAAAGTATACAAAAGGGAACCAATCTATATTCATATTAATGAATATGCAAAAAACGTTCAATAAAGAAGAAACTATAAAAGGAAAAACAAACATAAAAATTATGTGTGTCAGTTTGTGTGCTTAAAAACATTAAGAAAATTATATATGTATATATATATATATATATATATATATATATATATGTATATAATTGGAATTTTGTATATATATATATATATATATATATATTATTGGCATTAGTTTTTCTGCCGAGCGCCCATAGTTCAGAAGTAGAATCGCCGGCTGATATCAATTCTGGCTAGAATCATTTGGCTAGAATCATTTGGATGCCTAACGTTACTGATTTGCTGTGATGCAGCAAAACAGATCTGTCTACGGATGATTGTATATATATATATATATATATATATATATATATATATATATATAGAGAGAGAGAGAGAGAGAGAGAGAGATACAGAGATACAGAGAGATCAAGAAGGTGAAACATGATTACTTGACAAAAACTATATTGATTGATAGATATTTATGAGAGATAGGGATTGACAGAAAGATAAAGTTTTATAAATATAAAATTATTTATTTGAACATTATTTTGATCGATACTCGTATTTAAGTAGATATTCTGTTTATAATCAAACAGTATTATATATTTATCTCTACCGGCCTGATTATTTACGAAGATATTTTATAACAGATGTGTGTATCATTCGGCAGGATTCGAAACTCCGACCTCTATCAACATAGGGGAAGTTACCAATTGACCTGACAGGCCTTAGAACTTTCGACCAAGAATGGCCAACAGACTAAACGAAATCAAATCAAGCATAAATAACACAATATTCGGTTCATCGTAATAACCACATCTGCTCTGAAAAGTATCGATCAAAAATAATTTTCAAACAAATAATTTCAAATTGTCGGTTTGTTTATAATAATTTTGTTAATCTTTGTTAATATCCGTAACATGTCTACATTTGTTAATATTACGATACATTTAAGGGAGGTCAGAGGGAGACTCCTGACTTCCAATCGATACATTACTAAACAAGGAATGAAAATGATATAACCCAGTTATTATAATAAAGGGTTAAGTTCAAAATTTCTTAGCACCTGAAGAATGCCGGAGTGTACAACGGCTGAATAATGTAAATATTATAAATTTAAATATATAAATATTGCATATACATAAAAATATCGGGAAAATTAAAATTTGTTAATTTTTTAATAAACATAGATATAATACAAAGGAAAGAAACATTAAAATTAAAATTAAGAATTAAAATTTATACTTGAGAATGAGAAGTTTAAGGAGCTAAAATAAAATGCGTTTAATTCATAATTGTTAAAAATAGTTTTTGGGAAATCAGAAAGAATGTGATAAATAGGCAAATATAAAGAAGGATCTATATCAATCTGGATTTAAGAATTAAATTAATTATTTTTTCTATGCCAGCATGTGGTCACTGAATCATCTCTTTTATTAAGCAAGTTCAGAATCTTGATATAGTTTAAGACTACAAGAATTTCTAAAGGCTTAGATAGCATTTAGCTCAATTTCTCTGCTATTGAAGTTAGAAAACATGATAATAAGTTTGAAAGTGTAAAGCTAAATACTATTAATTTTGCTTCCTCTCTTCAGTCCCCATATGGGGAGTAACTTAAAATTAATTGTAGAATGAATGAAGAAAAGGGAAGGAAAATGACAAAAAATTATTTAAAATGGATAGAAGTGCTAGAGACTAACGATAGCACGTCTCAGCAAGTGCTAGATACTAACGATATTTACGCTTTTTAAGAGAGAACGTTTGCAGGACCTGATTTACAAATATTCTAGTATACATAAATGAAATAAAGTGTGTGACCAGTCAGAAATAATGTATTTTTTAACTTCTAAAACCATGAGTATGTGCATGTGTACACACACACACACATAAACACACACCAACCCCCCACACACACACACATATATATATATATATATATATATATATATACATATATATATAATTAAAGAGAGATAAATTCATGTGATAGATATTAAATAACCATTTTTCTATTTGGAAACAAACAGCATTTAAAACAATATAATAGAAATATCCACATCAATATTGCAACTGATTAATAATCTTCTAACTTATGGAATGATATCTTCAGATTCCTGACATTTTTCTGGATTTTAATTGATGGCCACTGATGACATTTTACGCAACTATTCATCATCATACAATATTAACACGCACAGGCATAATTATTGTATGTATATATTTGCATAAAACATTAATCGACGTATAGTTATTATCTGAATATTATTCAGAATTTTTTTCTGTAATGATCAATGAAATTTATCAGAAATGACCAGAAAAAATATAATGATCAGAAATTAATTGCTGTAATTATCAATGAAATGTTCATCATTATATTTGCTGTCATAATGAACGAAATTTTATTTTAAAATATGTTTTATGTAATTACATATATATCACACTCCCACACACACAGACACACTTCTATATATATATATATATATATATATATATATATATATATATATATATATATTGTAACAATGTTATAGAACTTGTAGGTTCTTTTTACCTCTGGTTCATGCTTTTACTTTTATAAAGAGTGATCGATACAACGTAGGGCATTATATTGTAATGGTTGTTACAATGGTTTATAAATTCATAGCATCACTACACAAAAATTTTCGCGTTTCGAAGCTGCTATGTGCGCTTCGCATCTGGTTATTAGTTGAAATGAAAATTTAAATGGTGTAAACAATTTATTTATTTTGATATGATGTTTAAGTGAATGTGGGGTGGGAGCTTATTCTGATTTAGACGGCCGTATTGTTGCCTTAGAGGTATATCTTTGGTTTAGAAGCGGTAGCTTAGTTTAAAACAGGTTCCTTATTTATTTTGTTAGGGTAGATTTTCTATAAGGGTTTATGGGCTTTTTAAGGAAGGGTAGACATTTAAAACTGATTGTCAGAATCCTGATGAATAGAGCGAGAAGCAGAATCAGGCCAGAGATAGGGCAGGAACAGTGCGGGTTCGTCAAAGACACTGGAACAAGGAACGCCATATTCATGATTAGGATGCTCTCTGAAAGGGCATTACAAATGAAGAAAGACTTTTACCAATGCTTCATTGACTACGCGAAAGCATTCGACAAAACACGACAAAAAGAATTGATGGAGACGCTAGGCAACCTCGACATTTTTGGCAAAGACATAAGTATAATCAAGAATCTCTACTGGCAGCAAACGGCCTGCATACGGACAGGTAACGACCTCAGTAGATACACAAAGATAGAAAAAGGCGTAAGATAAGGATGTGTCTTTTCAACGGATTTATTCAACCTATACAGCGAGCATATTTTGAGGACCCTTGATGACACGCCAGGATTTGTTATTGGAGGCCACAACCTGAACAACATAATGTATGCGAACGATAGAGTGCTTATTGCGGACACGGAAAGAAAACTATAAGACCTCATACAGAAAGTAGCAGTGGAGAGTGACAAGAAGGGACTACAAATAAACTTTAAGAAAACTGAGTGCATGGCCATCAGCAAAAGATACAACCCAAAATACCAAATACAGGTGGGGGATAACAGCATCAAACAAGTACAAGAATTTAAGTACCTAGGAAGTGTTCTAACAGAAGATGGAAAGTGCGACACGGAAATCCGAAAGCGAATTGGCATGGCAAAGGACGCGTTCCAGAAGATGAGCAAAATACTAACACACAGGAAAATCTAAATAGAAACGAAGAAAAGAGTGCTAGACTGCTACGTGATGTCAGTTCTTCAATACGGCAATGAATGCTGGACAATATCATCGAAAATGAGGACAAAACTGGAAGCGGCCGAAATATGGTTCTACAGAAGGATGCTACGGATATCGTGGACTGAGCATACAAGCAACGACGAGGTGTTAGAAAGAATGGCAACAAAAAGAAAGTTCCTGGGACATGCAATGAGGAAGGAGAGCCTGGAGAACCTGATACTGGCTGGTCAGATAGAAGGAAGGGAGACAGAGAAAGGCAGCGGATAACATATTTGCAGGTCCTGAAAAGGTGGATGACGGAATGGGGGTTGCCAGGAGCAACAGGAGCAAACATACTAAGAGCCACAAGGGATAGGGAGACGTGGAGAGCCATGATCGCCTACGTCCTGAAGGGATAGTGCACATAGAAGAAGACATTTTTTTTTTGTTTATTTTACTACTATCGGAGTGTAATGGGAATGGCGCCGTTGTTAATGAGAACTATGTAAATAAATGTGGGGTGGAAGTTTACAATGATCTAGTCGTCCGTTTGTGGTTCTAGAGATGTCACTTTTGGTTAGGAGAAGGGTGTTGGGTAGCTTAGATTTGGGCTGGTCACATTTTTGTTTAGTTTAGGTAATTCTATATTGAGATATATGGTTTTTTCAGGCATTGTCGATAGTTCTTATTTTACTAATATTTATAGATAGATAGAATTGCTGTTAATGTTGAGTGGGATTTAATTTCTTTTATTTCTACGTTATTTGATCTTTTTATTTAGAGGATTGATCATGTGTATATATTACATTTTTGTGGGGAGGGATTTTTTCGTGTGGATGAGATATTTTTTGGTTATTTAAATTTTAACAGGAAATATTTGCGATGTTTAAATAATACTGCTGATTCATCCCTACGGTTTAATAGTTCGCTACTGTTGTGGTATTTTAGAACATGTAGCTTTTCACTTAAACATAAATGGCAGCTGTAAATATATATATAATATTTACACAGTAATTCTTCTCATGCATGTTTTATTAAAATGTCAGACAATTGGCTGCGGATAGAATTATTCTCTTATATTTATGTGTTTTTATTTTAAGTTAAAAATAAAATAAAACTCATCTCCTAATGGCTACACGTATATCTGAACGTCTTTGAATAAATAAATCATTTAGACAATTGTTCTATAATTTATGTATCGAAAAGAAAATATATGATAACATGAAAAATACTAAAAGAATATATCCATGACATTTTTTCTATCATTTGAATGTAATTTGCATATATCTATATATATAACGAAGTTGTTATTAAGCGACATATATTTAAACTTATTTGTGTGGAATTTATTTTAATGGATAGTCTTAGATGAATAAATATTATTTTTATTCTTTCTTTAATTAAGCAGTATATTATAAATACCCGGCCTAAATATCCGATAAATCATGTTTGGAAGATAACAAAATCTGACAGGACCCAAACCTGTATATTCTCATATACCGAGTCGACGCAACCATTCGTTATTGTGTGTCATACCACTCATCTGCTATATCATTCTGTATAGGAAATTTTGTTTTAGGCAATCAATATAAACAACCTGAATATTTTGCATTATTAGAAATAGTTTTTATGTTTCTATCTAGAATAATTCGATACACAACTTTCTCTAACAGCAAGTTTAAACAAACCATGGATTTTATTTCCAAAATCCTTCATTCTCAAAAATAAGTTAAAAAAAAAACATTTTGAACAGAAAATTAATTGTAAATAAAATTTCGAATGTAATTTTTAAAGAACTGGCAATCTCGGACAACACTATAATCAGGTCATTGTTTTGATGATGGGATGCAAATAGGGTTGAGATTTGGTATTTCTTCAATTTTAATGAGTCTAGTCTAATCAATTTGAGGTTCGAATATATTTGTATCTACTTTGTTTTTTATTATTTTCTTCACCATAATCCTCTTTATTATCCTGGCAATGTTAACAAATATTATCCAGTTAGTTGTCCTTAATAATCACTATCTTGTAACTTGGTGTAATTAAAAGTTTAAACAGGGCCAGTGCGATGTTGCAAGGTTAATATCTGTAAAAAAAAGAACAACAGAAGTCAGCAGTTATGAATGATGCCACTTGAAATCGTTTTTCGAGAAGGCTAATAGCCTACATAGAGACTAATAAATTTAATGAAAACGAATAGAGAATTTTTTGGAAATATCAAATGTACACATAAATTAACTAAATATGAATTAATCGTTCTTTTTTGTTCTTGCCTTTAATAAGAAATGTCCAACCGTTTAATTCTTCGTTCATCAATCATGTAAATTTGAATTAAAATAAAACGTGAAAAATCGTAAAACAGGTTATTATTTACATAAATTGCAGTGGATAATAATACTTCAAATGCAGCATTCTACATTTGTATATAAATTTACTAGCTTATCTATTCCTATAAAATTGACAACAATAGATGCTTTTTAGATTTTAATAAGTTATCTCTCAATCTTTTGTGCTATTAGACATAATTTAAAAAATAGCTATTTTACGTTTGTTGATGTTTAGAAATATTTTAAAAAATCGTAGGGGAAAATGAGAAGAACAATGATTTATCCATCATTCTTTTCCTGTACATTCGTTTCTTTGCTCGTGATATGAGAACCATTATTTTTCAGAAAAGCAAAAATATATCAGTATTTCTCTTGAAGCATGTCTATCCGTGAAAAGAACACACTATTTTATGTTATAGAATTGGTAAACATTTAGTGTATACTTGCATTTTTCTTAACACATAACACCAGAAAAAAGCTTTCGTAAAAATGTTTTTATGTTTTTTTTGTGTGTATATTTGCTTATACATAGACCTTGCGTAATTGAAAATCGATCTTTTTACTTCCAAAGAACAATTTTGTAAATTCAGATCTATTCAGCATATTAAATGCATTTCGTTTTGGATTTTGAACAATATTTATTACAGGCCACGAATTTCTGATGGGGACAAAATAAATTCCTATCGCTTGCAAGACAGTCACTTCAACACAAAGAAATGTTTAAAATTTCTTTATTTTTCCTATATCAATTTGAATGGATTTGACATTTCTCATCAGAAAGAATAGAATTCGTATAAATCATGCCTGATAATGAATTCTTCTCATTGGATTATATAGGGTTAACTTTTATTGAAGTATGTTGCTTTCATGTAGTTTCCAACTATGTTTGCATTGAGAACTGTGCAGATATTAATGACATGAGAAATGAACATCAAGATAGAGGAAAGGATTTAATCTCCAAGCTGCACTAAGCGACGTTTCATTGCATTTAAAAATGAGCATCTGAACCTACAGCTTAACATTTTAAAATCGTTCTTATCTATCTATCTATCTATCTATCTATCTATCTATCTATCTATCTATCTATCTATCTTTTATTTCTCTATGTTACTTTTTGCATAATAATGCATTAATATAAAAAACATCATTTTTTATCCTATACTATTCAGACATCTTACACACACACACACACACACACACTCACACACAAGCCCTTTTGATTGTAAGAGTCAACTTTAGACTCGAAACACGTTTGCAACAAAAATAACATTATGGAAACTTAATTCTTCATACAAAAATCAACGAATATTAACAACATTAACAAACACAAAACTACACTTTAAACAAAATGTTCACGGCTTCTTGCACTTTTTTCTTTCTACCAATTACTCTCTTTGGAAGAACCTCTATTTTCTTTATATATATATATATATATATATATATATATATATATATTGAAATTTGTACTGGGTATATATATATATATATATATATATATATATATATATATATATATATATTGAAATTTGTACTGGGTATAAGCGTAAACTGCATCCGGAAGCAAGGCCTCTAAATCGGAAGTTGTGAGGAGCATGGAACCATCTCGTAATTTCTGTTCTTCTCAGGTCTGTTCTGACAAGTATTGGTAGCACCTGTTAGGTTCCAAGCTATGAGCAAATCTTTAACGCCCAAAGTGGGTTCAAAACGCTATGAAAGTATAAAAATAAACATTTATAGAAATATATATATTTTTGAAAGAAAATATTAACAATAATACATTTTGGAAGAACAAAAATTATTACAATAACACATTTTCGAAGGAAAGAAACATCTTTTTTTAAATACAAATTAGAAGACATTTTCAGTTTTCTAAAATAAAGTAAATAAAAACAAAAGTTGTCATTAAAATCTGACTAAATCAACTTTTTCACGATAACCGAACATTATAAAAAGATACCTTAAATTCCCACTTTTTTTTTTGCATTGCTTAAACCACACAGGTTAATATGCCGGTAAAAAAAATTCAAACTCATATATTGAAATTACTTTTTTACCGGCCTTATAATTTACAATAAATTTTGTGCAAAAATGTGCGTCATTCGGCAGGTTTTGAACCTGCGAACCTGCGAACCCTATCTATATCGATTAAAATTAATGTTCAAACAAATAATTTCAATATGTCGGTTGCTAAACCATTTCGTTAATGTTAGGTATTTTCCGTAACATTTAATGTCTACATTTGTTGAAATTACGATATATTTCAGTGCAGAGAAGAATCTAAAATTTTGTTATATAAGCTAGATTTGAGATCGTTTAGATTGTTATAATTCGTGGTCGAATGGTCTAAGAAGCACCAGATTAATTGGTTGCTCCTTCTGATGGGGATCATAGGTTCTAATAAATGCCGAATTACGCACATATGTGTATCGTAAATAATCAGGCCGGTAGAAACAAATATATATATATATATATATATATATATATATATATATATATATATATGTACTGTTTAATTAAAAACAGAATAAGTACACAAATACGAGTATCGATTAAAAGTAATGTTCAAACAAATAATGTTAACATGTCGGTAGTTAAACAACTTCGTTAATATTATGTATATGAGTAAATCGAGCAACCTATATTTTTAATAAAGTTATTAAATAATGTAATGTAAGCATATATATGAGTAAGTATTGCTTAACTATTTGTTTAAATATCATTTTTAGTAGATACTCTGTTTTTATTAGTAAACAGTATATATCTAATTGTAAAAACAGAGTAATTTCTCAAATAAAAGTATTCATCAAGAATAATATTTTAAATAAATTAAAATATATCGGTTTGTTACATTTTGCAAAATTTCGTTAAATAATATATATATATACTGAGAGAGAGACAGGGACAGAGAAAAAGAGAGTGACAGGTAGGTGTGTGTGTGTGTGTGTGTGTGTGTGTGTGTGTGTGTGTGTGTGTGTGTGTGTGTGCAATAGTAGGCGAGACAAATGTGGAGAAGATCAGAAAAATAGAAGTGATAAATGTCGCGTTTAGCTGAAGTATTTTAGACACTGATACTGCAGGTCAGCATGAAAAAGAAAGTCGTTTTTAACGAATATACATTGAGTTATTTTTAGGATAAGATGAACTATAAATTAAAACTCCTTATCTGACACGACGGCCAGAATGTAAAGACTGTTGTTATATATATATATATATATATATATATATATATATATATATACATGATGTTCCTCCCTTGCAAAAAGGAATACCTATGTGTCTAGGTAGAAGTCATTACTTTTGCTTCAGCTAGATTTAAGTGAGGGAGAGTTGCACAAGGTCGTCAGCCTCAATCTCTCCTCCCCTTTCATCTGGGTCTTGTGGCACGACCTAAGTGAGACTTGCCGTAGTCTGTCAGGTATGCAATGGATAGCCAACAGTGATATTATTGTTCACACTGTGCCCTATATGCGCTCCACAGCGCTTAGGCATGCATTTTTCTTTATCACACAACAGGTTGGCACTACCTGCCCAGGTTGACAGATTGCCAGCCAAGGATATAAACTCAAACTGTTCTGTTTTTTAACCCATAACAGGAGGGAAGGGACGGATTAATACCTTTCTTAAGGGTATTTGCACGTAAGTGACTGCAGGGTATTCAACCGGAATTTGAAGCCGACTCCCCGATTTCTCGTTTCGAGAAATCAACTGCACCACATCACACACACACACACACACACACACACACACACACACACACACACACACACACACACACACACACACACACACATATATATATATATATATATATATATATATATATATGTTACTGAATTCCAAATCATTTTCACAGAAATTATTATAGTTTTTGTTTGCTTCTCTTTTTCTTTTGTGGGAGAGACAACAAGTTGCTACATAACTTCTGATAATCATCTACATTTTTGATGTAGCCAGGAAATTAATTCTTCGTTAATCTGTAAATGATGAATCTACAAATTTTTAGCAGCGAAGTTTTTTTAACTGGTTGAAGAATACATTGCAAAAGAACTACTGTTGTTTTAAAATTCATTCTTGCATTGCTTAAATTAAGTACATTTTGAAAATTAACTTTAGGAAATATTCCAGTTCATTCAAAATGTCGGAAATGTTGAGTTAATTAAGTATAGATATCACAAACCCACGCCGTCATACTATTTCAGTAATTTCTTATTGACCTTCTTGACCTTCTTGTTGACTGTTCGTAGTTATCCAGAATTTTATTGTTAAACGGATATTCGATACTAGGTGATATGTTCTTAACACCAAGTTCATCATCCATTACTATGTCATGCACTCTGATAAAGACATGTTGATAGACGATGAATTGTGGGTCTCTCGTTGTCTTTTAAGCAGATAGTATTTGTCACTGAACGACTATCCTACTCCTGCTCGCAGTATTTACATTCGTAGTGTTCGCAACAATCACTTTTATACATAACCATATTGTGCATCCATCCAGAGCAGATGTTTTCCTGTTGACAAAAGTTTCTAATTTATCACTTTTTAGATCTGATGCTGCTAATTTATCTGAAATCTTTCATTCTTCAAAATAAGCGATTGATATTCATACCCATTCATTTGTTTACCTTTAAAATGCAATGACCAATTTTGTAAGTGCAGTATTTCTCCATTTTTTCTAAAATTGTAACGGCTTCTTTGTGTCTGAATCTCAATTTCTTCTTGAGATAACTGCTGACAAACATTTGCTGCTTTGTTGGTTAAATATATTGAAGTTGTTAATAATTTGGTTATAATTTCGTATATTTTATACTTCTTATTTTCTTGTAAATAGTTTTTATAACATTTCAAATATTCATATTCACTCTATGACAAGGTCACTTTTCTTCTTTCGATGATTGAATCCTATATCGTTTTTGGTTTCGATCTAAAGATGATATAACCGTCTATCCGCTCTAGTCAGCTTTACAAAATTTTATTTTGGGATATAAAAAATCATTCAATATATGATATGTTTCTCCGTTCACACGAAGGTTTTCAGCGTAGGTTTTTAGTGCTTTATCCAGTTTTTCTTATATGACTTGAGTTATTAATTTTTTTGAAATTTAATTTATTTTTCATAATCTTGATAATTACGTTGAGATTTGCTTCATACTTTGTTTCCATTTTTCATGGATGCTCTAAAAATAGATAAGGACCAAGATTTTGGATATTCAGAAGTATCTTACTGTTGTTACTGTAGTGGATTTTTTCATTTTGTCGCGTGTGATTCTCACAATGATAATAATCTTCCAAATCTTCTGATTTCTGTTAGTGATGTTTGATAAGATATTATGTTAAAAATGAATTATCCATCAGTGTCACTCAGTCAGGAAGCTTATATAAAAGCAAATTATATGATCATATACACAACTTATTTTTTCTACTTGGCTAATCTAAATTGCAAGCAAACCTCTGATCACGCTTATGTAGTCCCATAACAGTCACGTCATAATTTTCCTGAAAGTACTACAAAGCTCAGGATATTTCTAAAAAGATCCAAATAGTCATAGAATTTCTCGTAATATTCTTGAATGCGCCATTAATTTCTAGAGGTTTTCATAATATTGTATATATATGCGTAAGTAAATCGAAAAGTTGATGCTTAGGACATTACCAAACATTCTGTTACATTCCTCAACGTAATCTTCATGTAACTTAATATATATATATATATATATATATATATATATATATATGCATGTATGTGTGTGTATGTGTGTGTGTGCATGTGTGTGTTTAATTATGGGCGTTCTCAGGTCCGTGCAGGTGTACGAAAGTTGTTAGCGTGTGTTAAATTAATATCTGGTATTTCTATACGTATTATTTTCAGTTGATCATTGATTTACTTTCGAAAAATGACTGTTGTTCATTTGGTATGTAAAATGAGATAGAATTGCAGAAAATAAGATTTTCTTCCGCTCATCTAAGACTTGGAATTTGACTTGCCTTTTATTTCTTTACTTTGGAATTTGAAACTCGCAGGCAAATCAGATAGCATTTCAGCCACCAGCAAGGATCGGGATATTTAATTTAGAATGAAAACATATATTCATTAATTCATTCATTAACAATATTAAAATGAATTAAATTAATGATGCTGAAGGCATAATTATCTCCAAGGCAAAAATCTATTCATTTGAAATTTCTAGAAAAATATAAATAAATCATTTTTTAATTATTAAAAGGAAATCACGCAAAACAGTGGCACGCTAACAGAACTAAAATATGATATCATTCTAATATATATATATATATATATATATTAGATTTTGGTCATAATTAATTTAAACCAATACTCAGTAGTATTAAACGTGTTCAGGTATATTTACATTTTATAATTTTTAAATAGATTTTACTTGGAAAAAGTATTTTTTGCAACCTAGATTTCACATTTTCAAAATCATCAAGTGATTAAATCACCTAAATATACCAAAAAAAAGAAACCTATGTCCTGGAAATAACTCATTTCTAAATTTATATATATATATATATATATATATATATATATATATAAAAAGATATATGTGGGTGAGTATGTTTATTGTTTTAAGTATTTACAAAAGCCTATTTGTTTTTATGAGATTTTATTTAGCACTTCATTATTTATTCAACATATCTTATATAAACATACATTAGTATAATTACTAATGTTCATTTTTATTAAAATTATGGAGATTGTTACAAGATCTGACAGTTTATTTTCTCTTGTTCAACCACAAAAGTTGAATCGCATTTTTTAAGTCGCTGACATCTGCGAAAACAAATATGAGAAAATATTGGAACATATACTACACAATGTGACACTCTGCACCAAATTTCTCGTTGCCCTCAGGCCACATCCTGGTCGAAACGGCACCAGCTTTTGTAGTGACATCATCGGACGGGATCGTCCCGACCAGCGACAACGACCAAACCAACCGTACGACCGGGTGGCAGTGCCACAACTGGGATCGTCACGACCGTCAGCGAGAACGAGCGTCACATTGGACAGACGGCAGCCCGGCATGTGGCGTGTCCGCCCTGAGGCGTCACATCTGGTGCCATTTCAACAAGGATTTGGCGTGAGGGTTGCCGTCCGGACTGCGGTAGCACATGCCAACTCACATCGAACTGGTCGGGTTATTTCGGACTGTTGTGTTCTGGGTGACCTTATCAAATCACTCTGACACTTGTTTTGTCTACGCGTTTTCAGATTAGCGGAATCAACCTTTCAACTCCTAGAGAAATTTATATGAACATGAAAAGAGGCGAAATTTATACAATCATGAAAGAGGAGAAATGTATCTTTATCCAAAATAACTTTATTTTATGCTCCCGTGTTTTTAGATTGTACTAATTTTTTTTTCCTAAGCGCACATCGCGTGACGCAATAAAACATTAATAATATCAAAAAATATCCATTTCTCTCTCCGTTGTTTTAAACTAAACAAAGGAAAGTATCCCCGCGGAAGAAGGGAAAGCATCACCGCGTGAGATAGTGTCACAACAATGACAATATTTACGCTCTCACACGCTGATTGAGCACTCTGGAAAAATAGTAGACTTTGATAAACAGTAGCTACTCTGGCATGTACGCATCGCTCATTCAGTGAAATGAATTAGAGCACTCTAGCTATTGGGCGCGTATAATGATAAGCGCTAGAGAATTTGTCTACTTCCACCGAACGCCCATAGCCCAGGGGTAGAGTCGCCGACTGACGCCATTTCGGTCGGGTTTCAATCTTGGGTAAAAAAGCAATAGGAGTCTAACGTACTGATGAGCTGTGATACGGCGAAACAGATCTGTCTGCGGATGACAATATATATATATATATATATATATATATATATATCCTTGCATAATGAATTAACAAATATCGTAGTAAGTGATTTTTTTTTTAATTTTAAGTGCAACATATCCCTTAATTTTGGAATATTATTTTCGAATGAAAATATGAATATTTAATTTAATAACTTTCCGTATATCTAATTAAATATCTTTTAAAAAAAATCCCAAAATAAATGGAAATGTTGCTCTTTAGACAAATATTATTTTAATAAAAATTTTATTACTACCATTCTTAACTACCTGATGAGATATTGTTTTTTTTAATGTCGAAACAAAATGTAAAGTTTTGTAGTAGTATGTAGTTTGCATCTGTTTTAACGTTATAATAAATAAATATTCAGTGCTCTATATTTTATATTGAGCACTGTTTTTAATTAATGTTTTTGACGTTTCAATTGTTTTCTTCGTTCTTATTTCTTTGTATAAATATATGTATATATGTATGTACGTATTGTAATTACAATATAAAGCTCTACTTTGTATCGAGCACTCTTTATCAATGTAAATGCTTGAACAGTAGGTTCAAAATCTACGTGTTCTATCACGTTTTTACAATATATGTATATATATATATATATATATATATATATATATATAGACGTATGTTAGGCCAGACTGTATCTACGTGAAGACTTGTATAGTGTTAGATTAATTCACGTAGCAATCAATAAAATTAGCAATTATGTGTAAAGTGATGTATTACAATTTTAAGGCGGCTTTTAATCATGTTCTCATGATAATACAGAAAAAGTTTATAATTATTTGGCCTTATATTTCCAAAGGAAAACTACTTCATAAACAAGAAGTTTCAAACTAAATGTTTATCAAATGAGTTGAGAAGACCAATGAACGTCTATGTCATTTGATAACAGTTGGGTTTAAACATACAGAGTTTAAAATTATAGCGTTCCCTTATAGAAATATTACTCAATGTGTCTTCTATGTTGTTTTTCTGTTATTATCAATCCTTTCCAAAAATTAACATAAAATGCCTGCAACTTGAAACCGGGATTTATTTTGCTACTTATTTCTTATATTTTATAATTGAAATCTTGCATCCTACAGTTGCGTTTGAGACTTTATTGAACGTTGTCATTCCGATATTCTAAAGGAGTAAGCGTCACAACTGAATCTAAATCTTTGGATCATGCCCTATAACTCGGACGATCAAAAAGGAATTTAACGAATTTCCTTAGAGCGATTTCAGCAAAAAAATTAACCACGATCCGGGCGAACGTCCGACGTCCATGAAGACGCCCTGTTTACCACCGAGAATAATAAACCGATCGACACAATAGTAAAGCGTTTGAAAATATACATTCAAACTATCTTTCCCAATTCGAAGTTTTTTGAGATTCCTTCCAAACTTGGCAGATGTATGAATGATACATTGGCAGAATAGAGAAAACTCAATTATTTTTCTTCAGCGATTGATTTTTTGCATTAAGAAAAGGCGCTGATTTTGAACAGAATTTCTACTGGCGGTGACAAATTATTCCTTTTTATTTTAAAGAAACCGAGCTGTAAATAATCTAGCAAATGTGCAGCTCCACTGGCTAAAAGGGAAATTTATTTAATGAATAATGTGCATTGTGGTACAGTGGATATCGGCTCGGAACGAGAAACCGGGGAACCGAGTTCGAATTCCAGCTGAATCCATTGTATTCACTTACGCGCAAATACCCTTGGGAAAGGTATTAATCCGTCTCTTCCTTCCAGTTATGGGTTAAATAGCAGGACAGATTGAGTTCTATAGCCTTGGTCGGCAACCAGTCTACCGCAGAAAGCAATGGCAAACTACTGCGGGATAATCTTCTGCCCAGTCAGTCATGTCTCTTTCGAGACATGATCGCCCAAGCGTGTATAACGTATGGCACATAAACTGACTGATTTAATGAATGTGCCGTTGTCCATTTGGTGGTGTTCCAGAGGAAATGTTTTTTTCCAGCGTATCAGTAACTGTTAAGAATTAACT
This sequence comes from Ascarosepion bandense, assembly GCA_037127315.1. Lineage (NCBI taxonomy): Eukaryota > Metazoa > Mollusca > Cephalopoda > Sepiida > Sepiidae > Ascarosepion > Ascarosepion bandense. Next base: position 4,094,045 of record JBBBDQ010001401.1, read on the forward strand.
ATTAAGATGTTTTGCGATCGACTCACTGCTCTCAATGATGCTCTTTATGAAAATCCCCAACCTTGAGAAATTGTAAATGTGTTATTTTCCCCCATGAAAACGCAAGTCCACACATTGCAATACAGACGTTGCAAAAGTTTAAAACTTTAATTTTGTAAACCTTTAGTATGCACCGTATTGCCATGAATATGTATGACTTTTTCAGATTTTCATTTTGGTCTCTAAAGAAAAAAGTATATTAAAAAATTGTCTCTACACAGTCATTTGACAACTACTTGACAACTTCCTTCCAAAAAAAGAATTTCGATGAAATGTCAACAACAAGCTTGTAGTTCAATTGAAGACGATTGTTGATAAATGACTACATAATTGAATCTTGATGTCTGTGAATTTGTATTAAAGCCTTAAATAAATTCTTGCAGATTTTTCATGAAAAGTAATGTATTATTTACAAAATTTAGTAAGAGATATATCGCTGAAATTATTGTCCATCGCTAGCTTTTACGTAACCCATTTTTCTGACAGCATATAATTTTCACATAGAAAAACAACATATATTTTTAGGCTAAAAACGAGTTGACTCATTTTCTGTATCTTCAGAAGAATTAAAGTACTGCCCATCAATGTCATCTGCCATCGATCAGATAAGTGAGTATTCGACGGAGCACTATCTGAAAATACGGTGGGTAGGATAAGAACTTTTAATTAAGCGTTTAGAATTAGTTATATATCATTTATACAACATGTAGCTTAGGGTTATGTTTCAATATATTTTATATATAACTTTTATATAGCAGTCGCATTTTTATTCTCCAGCGCTAAGCCCAAACGCATCAGCTTTATTCGATAGCGATCTCTCATGATGGTATCTGTGGTTTGTGAAGCCCATAGTAAACTACACCCAGCCGGTCCCAGCAAATGTAGAGTAGAAGCTTTGAACCATGGATATTCGGGTTTGCTGCTGGTGTTTATGCATGGCTTGACTTACTCCAAGTTCTTTTACGCTTAGGGAGATCGTATCCACTTGTCCTTGCCGGTCACGACACAATGCAATAAACCTTTTTTTTTCTGCCGCTGAAGCAGCTGTTCCCACGTGAAAAGATGCCGTTTGAAGTCTCTCGGATTACATTCGTACGGCATAAGATGTTCTTGAATTTGAATCATTCTTAATTATTTCAAATACTTCGAAGCTTTTTTTTTATCAATTAATAATGCTTTTGCAAATTCAGCGTGTCCCTGAAATGAGTCATCATAAAGTGATGCCTTCAATTTTTCGTATTCAAATATTTTTGGTGCACCAGAGCGTTCTTTATCTTCAACTTCAATATCTTTATTTTTGAATCGTCTAAACTAATCTCGGAATATTGTTTCCAATAGTGCATAGTGACTGTATGTATCAACATGAATTCTGTGTGCTTCAGTTGCAATGTTCTTTTGAATAAAATAGCGTAGTAAAATTTTCCGGAAATAAATTTCTTGGCACGAAATCCGATATGTTTAACGCTAAGAACATTAAGTTGTTTACACTTCGGGAAATGACATATACTGAATTTCAAGCCTGCTTATATTACTTCGTACAGATGCGTTACCATCTGAAAATACGTGCAGGCAATTCTGGGAAAGTCATCAGTAGAAAAATGAATATAAGTTATTCCAGTACCTACTACAAATTTGTTTTTAATTTTCTAATCAGGCACAAACTTAGCAGTGATATAATATTATATTATGTTACCTAGATTTTTAGAATTTCAGCACAGAACAAGTGCGAAGGGAAGATCATATCTTCTTACTGTTGAAAAACCTATATGTAAAAGTGAGTTCAATATGATTCTTGATTTCCAATCAGGTTTGATCTTCAAAGATTTAAACGCAGTCCAAATCTTTTTCTTTTATCTTTTATGATCTTGTTCTTTTTCGGTTACATCTTCTTCATGCCGTTTTTTTCCTGATATTTTCTCACACTCTGTAATATTTTCGTATTATTAGTTTCGTTGCCTGGATTGTGGTGAAAGTTTAAATCGTATCCACGCTGCAGTACGTTTCACAATGTAGCGATTCTTGTGGAAAATCTGAGTGGAAATTCTTTCCCGCAAATTGAATGCAAAGAGAATTATGGCAGGAAGACCCTGTAGACATAGCATAATATGCTTATTTGATTTATTTTTCAGAATTCATGATCGATTTGGGAAACATTTAAATTTAATAAGAAAAACATACCTGGTTTAGCTAGAATATTTTCAGCAACCATTTAATTATATTTGCATATATTTGTACATGTCTTTGCAAATATATAACAAATTTATACGACGACACTAAATAAACACTGAAAGCGTGCAAATGTAAACATAAAATTCATAATCGGATATCTAGCTGCTTTTTATTTAATTTTTTGCATTTGGTTTATCAAAATGGAAAAGATCGGTCACGCAATTATGATTTAATTTATGTAAATTTTATGCATTTATTAAGAATAATATCTACCATTGGTCTATCTTACTATAAACTATTCGAATTTTCCACCCTCTAGTTAGCTAAAAATTGGTAGCTTTCAACACATTTCTATAGAATTACGTAACAGTTTGTTTTTTGTTTTTTTTGCTATTGTAAAAAAGGAAATATACATATTAGGTTTCTCAATGTGAAAGATACGTGGAAATCGTTACTGTGACCTTGCAAAATATATTTTAATAGGCAGACCGAAGAGAAATTCTACGCAAAAAATTAATCAATAAAAAACGGAAAACAGATTTTATTGAATAGAACATATATTAAAAAGAGTTGATCGAATATTGTACATTGATATGGAAATAAACATAGAATCAGTCGAAGAAAATGGTATGTGTATTCTCTTACACATATGTTCACATAACTTTACCAAAACATATTGTGATTGAAGAAAAAAAACAAAATTATATATATATATATGTCATGGTGGCATCACCGATTCAACGGATTGAACTCTTCCTACAACTACGTATAGTTCCTCTCACAAGAAGAGAGTGGATAGGATAACCAGAGATCAGAGCTCAGTACTCAGAGAGCGCTTAGCAGGAGCATGACGCACAATACTGCTACAGTACGACTATTGCGAATCCCAGTTCAAGTATTACTTCCTAACCCGTATTTATTCGTTCTACTAACAGAGTTCCACGTATTTGTAATTCGCTGTGTTTAATATATATATATATATATATATATATATATATATATATATATATATATACGCGAGAAAAAATCGCAAGATCGCCAAGACCTACCGCGGTTTCGCACAACGGCTCTACGTCACTGCCTCTTGGTTAATCCTTTTTGGTTAGTTTTGTATCGAGCACTTTTCTTTCTTTGTGGTTCGTTCCGTTTGAGGGTTTTTTTTTTTTTGCTGTGAAGTACTGTATGTATTGTCGGTGCTCCGCAGTTTTCTTTTTTTTTCCCCTCATTGTCCAAAGCTTTATAGCGGCGGACAATAACGGACTTAGATTCTGCCGGTTATTCGTTGTCCTTAAAAATTACTTGTGTAAGATTTTAAGATTTGGATACGTACAGAGTCGATTTTATTATTATATATATATATATATATATATATATCTTTATTTCTTATGTTGCTTGTATTATTTTCATCATGAAATCTTAACCGAATCCACAACATTATATATATATATATATATATATATATATATATATATATGTATATATATATATATATGGGCTGGCTTTAACGCACCACGCTATAATACATTCTGTGTTTGCGCGTATATATATATATATATATATATATATTCTTCCAGCAATCATTTTAAGCATCTTTTAAATTAAACAAGGGCGATTAATTAATTTCTATTTAGTTCTTCCAACATCCTTATGTATTTTACGAATGAGTGAGTACATTGTTTCTGTCATGTTTAAGTAGAATTTATTTTTGTATTAATCTAAACAAAAAAAAGTATTCTGCGTGTGCACTTTTCTATTTTAAAAAAGGATTTCAACACTCAATTTCTATTGTTAATAGCGAGATGTTTCCTTTTCTTCCGGCTTTATCGTAGCCACGCCTCGGACCTAAACAGGAGCCCTTTTGCCTCAGCTCATTATAAGTGTAAAAAGGTACTTAACGAAGCTAAGATGCTGTTTGCTACCAGAATGAAGCAGTGCATAGCATCCTCTAAGTTTGGAGACAAAGACTTCTGGCGCCTCTGTAAAAGCATGCTCAACAAGAGTAAGTCCTCAATACCCCACTAATCAACGAGTTCGAGGTCCTCACCCTTCAGCGGACAAGGCTGAATGCTTTGCCCGTAGATTCTCGACCAATTTCTGTCTGGATTCTTCTGGAGTCCAGACGCCCGATTTCCCATCTAGAACTGAGGCCCAATTGAATGACGTCCACTGACGCCCTCGCTGATATCTAGCATAATATCAAAACTTGACCCTCACAAAGCGAGTGGTGGGGCCGGAATCTCAATCATAGTCTTAAAGAAATGTACCCCTGAACTCTCCTCTGTCCTTTCTAAGCTCTACAACCTCTGCCTAACTTCCTCCTGCTTTCCTGCCTGTTGGAAGTCTTCTTCTGTGGTTCCAATATTCAAGAACACTGGTGAACTCTCGGACCCCGCAAATTACCGTCTTATCAGCCTTCTTCCGATCTTCGGCAAAGCGTTCGAAGCCAATATCAATGCCGAGGTCGTTCAGCATCTCACGGCCCACGGGCTCCTATCGGACAAACACTATGGCTTCCGCTTCACCAGATCTACTGCTGATATGCTAACGACCATCACTGAGTATATATACCAGGCTCTCGACAAGAATGGTGAAGCCCGAAATGTCGCCCTGGATATCTCTGAAGCATTCAACAGAGTTTGGCATGCCGGCCTTCTACGGAAACTGCGAAGCAACCGCAGGACTGGATTTTTGTTGGACTTAATCCAGTCACTCCTCTCCAACCGCACACTGAACTCCCAGAACTACCCTACAAACGCGGGTGTCCCCCAAGGCTCTATCCTAGGTCCTACGCTCTTTCTAATCTACATCAATGAACTCCCCGATGCTATAAGATCACAAATATGCAGGTACGCCGAATATACCACAGTATACGCTCGTCTCGATCAAAAATCTGGTGTTGCTGATAAGGCGAATCTCGCGGCTGAGCTTGAAAAGGACCTCCAATCTGAGGTGGATTGGGGTAGGAAATGGCTCGTAAAATTCAATTCTTCCAAAACGAAGCTGCTGTCAATTAACCACCACAGGCGACCGAACCTCACTCCCATTAGCATGGAGCAGGCATACCTCCCAGAAAGTAAAACACTACGCCTGCTTGGCCTGACACTCTCAGCGGGCCTCAAGTGGAATGACTACGTCGAATCCATTGCTAAATCCGCTGCTATGAAAGTTGGCTCTCTGTGCAGTGCCAGGAAATTCTTTCCGCCTGAATCTATCCTGCACTTATACAAATCTACCATCGCCCGTGTTTTGAATAGTGTTGCCACATCTGGTCGGGTGCCCCTACTATTCTCCTCGGGCTTCTTGACAAAATACAGCGAAGAATCAGTAACGTGATTGATACCGACCTGGCTGATCGCCTGCAGTCACTCTCCCACCGGCGTGTCGTAGCTTCCCTGGGCCTCTTCTATAAATACTTTCATCGCTTCTACTCTGACGAACTTAAATCACTGGTGCCCCCTAGGTGTGAGTTTGTCACGAGATACTAGATTGGCAACTAGGTCCCACCCTTTTACAGTGAAACCGATGAGATGTAACCGCAATTTCTACTCCAACAGTTTCTTTCCTCGCACTTGCCGCCTCTGGAATTCCCTTCCGCATGCTTGCTTCTTCCCCGACGGCTATAACCTCCAGGATTTTTAATTTAAGGTAAATAGATACCCCCTAACACACTAAACCTCCCATTCTCTCCCACTCTACCCCTATGTACTATGTCTAGCGCCCTGTGTAAGCCCCTGCGCTATAGTGGCAGTGGAATGCCTTGCTTGGGTTGACATTATTAAAAAAAAATGTTCTTTATGTAGAAGTTTTATATTTTGGCATCTTTTAGTTTAATCTTTTCTTAAGGATTCTTGTACATTGGGAGGTGATAGATGATAATTAGAAAAGGACATCACACCAGCGAATTTCGAACATATCATGTGAAACGAGAAATACTAATAGCCAAAACGAAGCTACCTCATCAAAATACAAAAAGATTTTCCAAACCTGCAATGATCATAAAAAAACATACTATTAATGAACACCATATCAACTAGCTTAATAGTAGGTTAGCACTCAACCAACAATACAAGGTAAGTAAAATAATTCTGCCGATTGTACTACCTAATTGCAAATGTAACTTTCTAAATTTGTTTGATTATGAAATTGCCGACGACCAAATAGATTTCGTCAAAATCGGCTGAAATTATCACACAACTGAAATACACTACCAATGAACCCCACAGCTGACAACAAAACAATTAATGTAGCCCCAAATCCGAGAGACCCTAAAGAGCTGATGCTTGATATCAACACAACAAACGCAATCATGTTCCCACTAACAAATACAAATTAACCGCAAAATATTCACGCAAGCCATCAATAGCATCATCTGACGCGCTGACTAAATCAAAAATGCTTTAGTTATCAACTTCCAAAGTTACATCCAAAAATTACATATATATCATATACACACATGCATGTACACACACACCCACTCACACAGACACACACACACACACACATGTATATATATATATATATATATATATATATAGGGTGGCTTTGATCCTCCCTTGGTGTCCCATACGTTCTGCCTTCTGCCACATCTAAGCTGCGTTTAGAAAATGACTATATATAGGGTGGTCCAAAAGTAGGTGGACGATAAATGATAACATTTATTTTGAGATTACATATACAGTTATATTTATAATACAATTATTACATTGACAATCAAATTTCATTGTGTGCAATAATACAAAAAAATACTTGAAATGTAACTCTAATCTAATTTTTCAACTCACCAACACTTCTTCGTTTCGATTGTCAAATTTGTCATTGAGGGCTTCAAAAAGACAAAATTTATTGAGGTCAAGTTGGGTAATCTGGCTGTCTAATCAATTAGACATCTTTGGCCAATCCATTTCTGAGGAACTGGTCAATCAAGATAATGATTGATCACTCTTGATAAAGTGGAGGGAACTCATCTTGTTAAGAAAAATATATTGTGAATGCACAAAAGTAACGCAACTTCTGTCTACCTATTTTTGGATAAACCTGTATATATACTTTGTAATATGCACCTGATGATTGCTTAACGCATGAAACTCCGAGTCGTGCCTTAGACGTAGGATAACATGTACGTTTATATATATATATATATATATATATATATATATATATATATATATATAGTAAGTTAGATAGTTTCCTAAAACAACAAACCTCCAGATAGCAGTGTTCAAAACAAGACCACTAATAAAGAAGCTGTTTACAAGTTAAAGGTACATGACTTAAATGCCCGAATTAGAGTATATTTGGTTTCAACTATAGAAACCTTTAAAAACAGGGTGTTCAATCACAAGTCTACAATCAAAATAGTTAACTTAAGAAAACTGTACAAAATTGGCTAGCCTCGTGTGGATATTAAAATCAATATATGGAAAGGACCCAGACATAACATGGAGTGTAATAAAAGCCTTACAACGGTTGCAAAATATATAGATTGTGCCAGAAAGAAAGGTAAGAGTTTAAGCTATTCCCAAACAAAAACATTTGACGAATATAACTATCCTAAAAATATCTCTTAAGTTCATTAATCAGGGATGAAAACGTCATAATTCCTTGTAATTTTAAAAATTGCACGTTCAAAAATTCTCTGCCGCGTAAGCGTAAAAAAACACCGTTATATGAGCGTTCTTAAAAAAAAACGGTAAAAGGTAAAATCATTTATTGAAAATTGCCTCAAGACACCATTCATGGTAGAAACCAAGATCACGTAATAATTCGTTTACAAATGAAATATGTATATATGTATTGATATATAAAGATTGAATCAGACAGAAAAAATTTAACGTAGTATTCAGTTTTTGTAGTATCATACACTATTTTTTTATGAATCCTGAATGTATTTGGAAATTATATATATATATATATATATATATATATATATACGTATTGAGAGTGAGAGAGAAATAAAAAAGAAAGAAAATTAATGTCATTTTATTTTGATGTACAATTTTTGCTACCACATATTTTGTTTATTATTTCACCATTATATCGTTATCAGCACAAGACTTGCTCATACAACAGTATTCAGCAATTGTCCTAAATAAACAAGATTTTCTCGAAACTTTACATTTAATGCATCATAGATTCATGTTTTACATCGGACTGGAATTCTACTCGCTAACAAGGTAGAAAATTTTGAACCCTTGTTTTATTTCTCTGTTAATAATTTACTAATTTTTGGCCGATGACGAAACGTTTTACTCAATGCCTAATTAATTATTCATCTTACTCCAGGAGGATTTCTTCCGTATGAACAATAGATTTTCCGTTTCTTTAGTTCTAATATTCCTGTGGTAATCTCTATCATTGAATCTCTCGTTCAACTTTGAAATTAGACTAGGAAAGCTTAAGCTCTGCATTTACATTTCTAAAAACTTTTCGACAGGTCTTGGTAGGTTGGCTTCTACTGCAAGCTCGAAGTCTACGTTGTCTGGACAAATATTCAAATCAAATCTTTACTAGAAATAACTAATGAATATCTAGTTGAACGGAAATTATTCTAAATGATTTCCTATTAATAGATGTGTCTTCCAACTGCTCCAAAAAATTAATGAGAGATTTTATTGGGAATTCTCGTTCTTACATTATAAATTCTCATGAACTGGAGTGAGTATATTGACCCAAATGTAGGTTTTTTTCTAAAAGCGTTTGTTCTAGGCAATCTTCCACATCAGACTCCATCTGGCATGTTTGCAAATCCATCAATATTTCATGCATGGAACGGTGCTGCATATCTACCTAGTTTTTTATTATATAAAGTCTTTTAAAAACTATGTGCAATGTAAATGATACTGACAAAGCATCTCGATATCAATTACTTTCTCAAAGACAAGACATAGTCCCTCTGTGTCTTGTCTACAAGTTGTTTCACAAAAATTGTTTTGATGAGTGTTCGTCTTTGATAACTTGACTAAAAGAATATAAGAATTATATTTTTCACGCTATTTGCACTTCATGCCTGTTAAAATCCATTCAGATTTCTTGAATCCCTGCCACCTACAATCTGTTGAATTATAAATGCAACGTCAGCTGCTATTTTCAGTATTCTTGAACAGTTGTTCCTTTATTATCATTTCCTCCGTTCTCCGCTCTATATTGTTACTCTTTTTCATTCAATGTACAACAACCCTGCGTCCTATTATCATTATCGTTTTGCTGTGGGTGACTTTAAACGAAAGACGTTGAGAGAGAGAGAGAGAGAGAGAGAGAGAGAGAGAGAAAGAGAGAGAGAGAGAGAAAGAGAGAGACAGAGAAAAAAAGAAAGATACAATGCAGATATACATAGATGTAGGCAGATTCTGATCAGAAGTATATAGAATTTTAAAACTATTATATAACGTGCATGCCTGTGTCTTCGAAAATTAATATTAACTAACTGATCAAATGGAGGATTATACCATTTTTTCTGCTTCTACTTTTCATCATGTAACAACTATATTTTTCCAGAAAACAAATCTCAGAAGAACGAAAACCACTATCTCCAAGAATTTTATCGTAAATTGTTTTATTTTTTTCGAATATCTGTTTGCTAGATAAGTGTATGCTTACGGGACGTTTAACCTATGATGGAGTATGTTTGATAACCGATGGTGAATGAATTGAGTCAGGGTATATAAAAATCGGGCAAAGATTATTTTTCATGTAAGTTTTTTAAGATATTAGAAAGTAAGGCTATCGTTATGTCTAAGTGTTATGGCCGAAGGGCGATAGAAAGATAACACGGACTCCGGTATAATGTTTAATAGTATATTCTCGATAAAGTAATACAAACGTAAACGTAGACTGGAGAATACTTTCTATCGCAGGAGCCCTGACTCGTTCAATCATTCTATGGTTATTACTCAGTGTCAGTGTCTGTGTCACTCAATGTTTGTAGCTATATCATAAAAGTGTTAAAGAGTTCAATTGTATGTAGGTCCCCACATAACCACCTCCTAAACATTTTACTCTGTAAAAAGGTTTATTATTTTTCTGAAATTTAATGCCTTTTCTTGATGGGATTGATTGTTAAAGGCTCGGTAAACTTTCTCTTTTTCCCCCGGTATTCGTTGTTCGAATGTATGTTGAGGCGGATCGAGATCAAATGTGTCGTAAATGATCTCAATGTGTTTTTCTGTTAGAATCCATTTCATGCCGTTTTTAAATTTGATTAACATGTTTTTTGTGGATATGTCTTGGTCCCTGTATTATCTCACAGATACTTCTAGTGATCGTGCCCTCATCCCAGTACGGCATATTCTGTTGGAAACTTTTAAAGAAGATTTTCTGACCTGTGAGAAATGGTTGTTTTGGTAATTATTCGGTTTTACTTATTTTTAATTGTTTGGGAATTAATTCGTCAAACATGGATCTCACCTTTCTGGCAAATTTGTTTCTGTCGGTGAGCCAGTTCTTGTAAAAACTGCTGTAATGCTATGTCGGTAGGAGTTCTTGGAGCCTTTCTAAATGCTCTTTTAATCGTGTCCATGAATCTCTTTCGTTGACCCTTTGATGTAAGATGGTCTTTTGGTGCAATTATGTGTTTAACTTGGAAGATATCGCTAAAACCCTTAAATTCTGCTGACGTAAACTGTGTACCATTGTCGCTGACAACGCAGTCTACTACACCAAATATCGCAAACAGTTCATGTAGGAAACTGATTGCTACAGCCGTTGTCGGCCTCTTGCATCTTAAGACCGCTGTCAATAACATTTAAGTAATAATAATCCTCAATCGACCCAGCAAAGTCAATATGTATACGCGACAAGGCCAGGGTTTTAAAATGGTAGTTGGAGCGTTGGCCGCCCAAGCCCAACTTCTGCATGTGCGAATCATTTCCATTATGTCCATCGAAGGCCAGTAGACATAACTCCGCATGAGACTCTTCATACGGTTTCTACTTGGGTGTCCCACATGGGGGTCTTTTAAAATTCGCTCCTATAATCTTTTTGGAATTACTACTCTTTCGCTGTATAATAAGACATTGTCACATAATGATAGATGTCCGACATACTATTATCTTTTGTTGCCATTTTACGCAAATACAATCATCTTCTAGACCTTCATTTTTGATTTCCGTCGATTTTTAAGTTAGATCCCGGACGGTATTCAATATTTGTATGTAGGTCCCCACAATACTAAGAAGTCAACTTTTATATATATTAGAATTAATAACTGCGCTAAGACAATAAGTTTTAAGAACTCTATAGATTGATTTTTGAAGTTTATCAAACTTAACTCCGGTAGAATTATTTACTATCATGAGTGCATCGTCACTATAATCTCTAAACAGTATAATAAGAATATATATAACAAAAGGATTTCTTCCTAAAACTTTTACTACCAACATTATTAACTAGTTAATTTAGTAGTTTGTGGATTTCCTATGTCTTATATATATATATATATATATATATATATATATAAGACATAGGAAATCCACAAACTACTAAATTAACTATATATATATATATATATATATATATATATATATATATACACGTGTGTGTATGTGTGTGTATGTGTTGGGGAGTCCTCTCTTTTCACACACTCTATGGACTCTTCCATGGTATACAAATAATCCCTCATCCACACAACGGGTTATTGATGCTAGAGTTCGTGTTTGTCAGAGCAGTTTAACCGCCGCTCGTTTGTCATCAAGAATATAGATTATAACTCAGACTTACTTCTTGTATACATTTGACTCCTACTAACAAGTATTTCTGAATCTACTAACCGTGGACAGGTTGTATATATTTATTCAATATACTTACCTTTTTCCTCTCATATCTGTTTTTGTTAATATTATATTGTGTGGATTTCTAAACAAGAATCCACAACAATATTCACTACAGATTTTATTATAATATAGAAGATTGAAAAAGAATATTTTCATTGAGACGTTTTACTGATGTTCCACCGTCAACTAAAGGAAATATTTTCAATGAAATAAAATGTATATGAAAAAACAAAAAGCGATTATCGTTAAATGTCTTATCGCTTTATTTCCCAAATAATCGGAGGTTTATATGAAGTGGGTTATTAATTTCAACTAGTTTTATGAATATCAGTCTATATTTCTGAGATGATGTAATATTTGCAGTATTTACATTATTCGGATTATCTTCCTTTTCTTTGTTGCCATTTGTAAGACGTTTTGAACTTCCTAGCACCTGAAGAAAGCCGTAGCGTACGACGGCCGAAACCTCGTACAAATTGCAACGATGATGTGTAGAATAGTCCGAATAATGTAAATACAGTAAAAACTAACTCATCTCAGAAATATAGACTAATACTAAATGACCGGTATGAACCCGATACACAAAAGTTATGGCGACAAATTGACAAGTCCAAACTGAGGCTGGCACAAATATCAAACAACCTGACATTCGTACATTGGGAACTACGAGACATCCCTGCAGGCTTGGCACCGAGACTTGCCGTCAAATCAAGCGGAGCAGGGAAGTCGCAAAAAATGAGAGACACGCCCTGGTCCGCGAACGTATCCAATACAACCGATGGATGAAACGGAAATTACATTCCGACATCTCCCAGAGGCTCGAAATATTCCTCAGCAGGATCACTGATGAGGAAGACCAAAAACAAAAAGTATCAGGCATAAATTAGACAAGTCCTTTAAGCAACAATGCTATGCATTCAAAATCCACCAAGTACGGAAACTAAATAGATTAAAAATCAGAAAACGGCGCATAAGGTCTACCGTCACCTGTGAAGGCAGTTATAAACATCAGTCAACATCTGCTGAGTGCCTCTGAAGTGTCATTGCTGAATAAGTATCTCAACTTCGCAATATCCATCAGGCGGTTACCATACTTAGACATCACTGCCCGCATCGAGGATATAGCCTTGAGCATCACTCACGCTCAGGCAGGCGAGCTAAGAAGGAAAGTGTGACAGACAAAGGAGAAAGCCAAGCCACCCAAAACAAACATCACGAAAGAATAGGCTGGCAATCAGGACTCTACAAAGGAATATGCACATCACCATACGAACACTTGATAAAGGTAATGCATCTGTAGTGATGGACAAATGTGAATACATAAAGAAACTAGAAGACCTCATTTGAAGTGCTAACTACAGCAAGAATAAGAAAGACACCTCGTTGAAAACAGAACTACAGCTGTTACAAATCCTAATAAAGAACAAAGATCCCCTCCAGCCTAGGACATACAGGCAGTTGTCTCAATGTTACAGCAAACTAACTCACATGTATTGTCTACCAAGGATTCATAAAGACTGTATTCCGCTCAGTCCGATTGTTAGCAGCCTAGGCTTTTTGTGCAACCCTCTGAGTCGATTCCTTGTAGATATAATAAACCCACTTATAGGAAAATCACCGTCATATGTTCGAAACTCTGTCCACTTCGGGGAACTTAACAAAAATGCTTCCAACCAATGCAACCAGATGTTGAGACTGGATGTGGTGAGTCTGTTTACCAAGGACTCATCCCTAGGAGAATGTACTAGTTTTCCAGTAGACAACCTGATGGAGATGCTAACTTTCAACGCACAAACAACACACTTTGGATTGGGATCAGTCGTATATAGGCAGAATGATAGTTTACCTATCGACTCGCTATTATCACCATCACTGGTTAACATATACATAGAATGCTTTGAAGAGATGGCATTAGAATCCACAGTTCTAAAGCAAACTCAGTGGCTGAGATACGTTGATGACACATTGATGCACTGGCCATATCAAGAGGAATATCCAAACGCTACTCAACCATGTGAACTCAATAACAGCATCCATAGAATTAACTAGGGGAAAAGAGAGTGACAACAAACTGGCAATCCTGGATTTGCTAATAACACGAACAGAGGTCAGGTTCAACATGTGTATACCGCAAGCCAACATTCACCAGACAATAACTCAACTTCAATTCCCACAACCCACACTAATCATAAGCGGCAAATTAGAGTCATACGATCAGGAAATGTTCAAGATAAGCAGTATCCTACAAAAAAACAAAAACAAATTGTCCACGGTACATAACAAAAACACCAACATACATGGAAGGGGGATGCATGAGGATAACAACTCTCAGAAAACAGCATCGGTTAGTCTACTCTATGTGAAGGGGTACCTCTCCCGAGAAAGGACCCCAACAGAGGGGGACATGGCTACGGACCATTCGGATTGGGATCAGGCAAAGATCTATTCAATGTAGTTGTGGACAGAAATATATAAGGAGAAAAATGGCAGACAATTAAGATAAGGATACAAGAACATCGCAAGACCGCAACACGAGGGGAGATAGAAAAATCAGGCGTAGCCGACCACATATTAAGGGAGAAAGGTGATCACTGACCCCTGTGAGATGAATTTTAAATGATAAAGAACGCCACTGGAAACTACGTAAACTTAAAAAATCAGAACATATGCTAGGCTTAAAAAATCTTCTAAGCCGACCAAGCATAGAAATGAATACAATATGGGAAACAGTAATACAGAGAACCAGAGAAAATCATTAGTGTCAAAAATTGCAACATGAGCTCTGGTAAAAAATACTAGAGAAAACCATTAAAATACAAAAATGTATTATGAACTCTGGTAAAACAGGGTTAGTGAACATTAGTACTGGATATTAGACATTTATATGTCCCAAAAATTCAGTTGTTCTTGTCTTTAAGGACACATGACCCCGTGGATATAGACGTTAGTTACTACCCGTCACTTGACCCAAGGAGTTGTAATTTCAATACCAGGCTCCAGCAGTGGTGAACACGTAACTTTCAAGGTTAAAAGAAGAAAAGTCATGATTTCCAGAGGGGATATTATGCAAGAAATGGAGTACATATACTCCAGTGTTTGTAATTAATGGTTAGGTTCGAAATCCCTAGCGTATGAAAAGTCCGGAGCGTCCAATGGCCGAAACGTCGTACAAATGGTAACAAAGATGAGAACAATAGTCTGAGTAATGTAAATACTGTAAGTTTTATTACTGAATAATTATTTTTTTAAATCGTTTTACTGTTGTTTTATTTTCCAGATGTTTATATTTTTCGGTTAATGAATATATATATATATATATATATATATATATATATATATATATATATATATATATATTTCAGGTGAAGAGGACACAAGGTTTTACTATTTTCAGTGCCGAAGCATTTATTTTATTATCAATAATGCTCAGTGTAATAAGTACTATAGAGCTTATAATAATCATATAGTTATGAATTAATTGTACATTGCGCCACTGAAATGTCTGTTTCAAGATAGATTCTCATCATCAGGTAATGTTGATGTTGGTTGGGCAGATGATTTACATTTAAATACCAAAAGCCTTTGGTTTGCTGTGGATGTATGTTGGAAGCTATAAAGTTACATGTGTGTTTCTTTTGACTAACGAGAGCGAAGATTTATTTTGGGAATTGGCCCCAAATAAGACATAATAACCAATTCCAAATAGGACAATTTTGATAGTAGCATTAGATCTCTGGTATCAACAGTTTTTTTTTCCAATCTGGTAGAATTATTAATAATATATAACATCTCAATCTATAAGGAAGCAAATACTAAAGTCATTGTACTATAAAGAGACAATGGATTTATGATATTAAAAAATCTCACAAATTTTCACATAGATAAAATTAAAAAGATGATACATAAAATATTTAAAAGTAACAATTAAAACAAATATAAAAAAGTAGATTTCCTTGATGTAACCTTAGATCTAGAGAAAAATATGCACAAACCATACAAAAAAAATACCAATCCTTTATACATCCACACTCCAAACCACACTCCATCTGTTAACAAACATGTACCCTCATCAATAGAATACAGAATTAGTAGAAATTGAGCTAATGGAGATTTAATTAATAAGCATAGCAATTATTATAAAATTACCTTAGAAAATAGTGGATAAAAACACACAAATAGTAATATGTAAACGAAACAAGTAATCCCCGAAGAAAAAATTGGAATAGAAATATTATCTAGTACACACCCCTTTTCGACCAGAGGAATTGTAGTAAACTGAATAAAAATGTTCTCACGTGAATTAAGAAACACTTTCCCGAAAAAATCTATTAAGTAAGATCTTCAATAATACTCTTTTTAATTAAGTTACAGCTGGATGAACAATATAGAAAAAACTATTAAAAAATCACAATAATAATATTAAAAAAAAACTTAAACAAAATTAATAAAAACAACCGGGTAACAGAAAGTATTAATTTAGACAAGAAAAAATGTAATAGTAGAAACCATGTAGACTGGCCGTTAGAAAAAAGGGCTTAACTGAACCAATTGTCTATCAATGCGAAATATCTTCAAAACTAAACCCACATACTATAAAAAATTTTATGGAAAGTACTAAAAATACTCTGAAACAGGGGATTTACCAGCACACCTTTTCATTTAGTCATAACAAATACAAAAATACAACATTCCTATCGAAATATTGGTATCTAAAGGAAACCAAATAATACCCACAATAAAATGGACAATTCTCAAAGAAGCTAAAACATGTAAGTCATTAAATAAACCAAGTTCATTATGTTTATACGAAAAACTAATTATTATTAAATCACTTAAGAATACAAACCTATTAAATAAATGCAATGAGATAAAAATCATATGCAGACGTTGCAAATTGTTCACATTAGAAAATGGCTAAAATCTAAATGAAATAATATGCATATAACAAACATGTGCCTAATGAAAATAATTACTCACAATCTATCAGAATAAACTGAATTATAAAATTATTTATTTTAAAAATTTCTTTTATAAAAAAGCTTTACAACAAATAAATATATAGATACAAAATTGTAAGTGAAAAAGAGAGGAGAAAAGGCGGAAAATGATAAGATCAGGTTCCAGGAAAGTTAACGTCTTAACCGTTAATGACGGAAAGAAAAAAGGGAAAAGGTTAGGATGAGGGAGGAAAAACGAAAAAATGTAAAAAGAAAAAATTGAAAGATTTAGCTAGTGCGTATTCTTTCGGGTCAAATCCAAAAATGAATAATCGATCTCATTAGTCAAAAGAAACGCACATGTAAATTCTATAACTTCCCACATACATACACAGCGAACCAAAGGTTCTTGTTATTTAAAAGTAAATCATCAGCATAACCAACATCAAACATTGCCTGATGTTGACAACCTGTCTCTAAACATAAGAATTGCCGGGTCGCAATGTACAATTAATTCATAACTATATACATACATACATACATACATACATTCATATATATATATTGTAACTACGTTGTTGAACTCATAAGTTTATTAACCTTTTGTTCATGCATTTACTTTTATAAAGAGTGCTCGATACAAATGTAGAGCGTTATACTGTAATAGTTGTTACAATGTTTTTATAAATTCATAGTATAACTACACAAAAAATTTCATGTTTCAAATCCAGCCCATTGTGTTGTTGGCTCCATCCTCAGGTGATTTCTTTTAGAAATGAGAATTATCTAGTTGAACTCATTGTTTCAAACATTGTAACAACCATTACAGTATATATATATATATATATATATATATATATATATATATATATAATGTTGCAATCATTACTAATATTGCACTCATTATTATCACAATATGTTTCTTCTTTGCATAACATTCATTTTTATGATAACTCATTACGATTGTCATATGTTTTATTTGATCATAAATATTTTTAAAAAAGTATTTTAATATTTTAAAATATGAATTGACGATTGATGAAGTCATATATACTGTGAAAACATTGTGAAAATTTGATCTTTATTTTCTTTTGCATTTATTAAATCGAGCATTTCTATTAATGATTATTACTATTGTTATTATTTCATTTTTCATCAATTTCGATTTCAGCTATGGTCGCCTAACTACCAAGTCTGCGGAAGAACTAAGGCAGGCCGTGGTGAGTTGTAATGGTTCCATTTCTTTTTTTTCTATCTCCCTTAACATCCCTAGCGTTATATAGAAAAAAGTTCTCTTTAGTGTGTGTGCTGTACTTAACAAGACAATTTTTTGTATATCTCAGAAACTGTGGTTTTCAGGGATTATTTCAATGTGTTATTTTTTTCCATTTTTATCATTCCAAGTGTACTTACTGACATGATTCTTGTTTTCAGTATTCACAGTTAATTTTTATTTCAATATCCAGGTTTTATATAATGACAGTTTCTCGAATTCCTTAGTTGCTATGTTACAATCCGCTTGACAAGCCATACAGAATGGTGACATTTTTTTATTTTTTAACCGGTGTTAGGTGATGTGCATGCTAGTGCTTTTTTACATATTTTTC
Organism: Ascarosepion bandense; assembly: GCA_037127315.1. Lineage (NCBI taxonomy): Eukaryota > Metazoa > Mollusca > Cephalopoda > Sepiida > Sepiidae > Ascarosepion > Ascarosepion bandense. The sequence continues at coordinate 4,112,564 of JBBBDQ010001401.1, forward strand.
ATAGTGTTTGCGCATTGTCCAATGCAAATATAGCTCCACTCTCTCGTGACGTTTCTTATATTCATTTGGGGCAAGTACAGAACATATTCAGATTAGATGGTCTACTGTTTCTTGGTATTTATCACAGAACCTGCACTTTAGATCCACCTTATTATCTATAATATTTGCCTGAATTTTCCTAATTAAAAAAACTTTGGCCTTGCACTGCAAGAATAAAGTCTTCAGTCTCAGGTTTTAATCCAGATGCACGTAGCCATCAATGGGTATTAAGTTTATCAACGTTGAATTTATTAGCAAGTTCTAGATATTGTCTATGCAGAGGTTTGTCATACCAGCGCTGTTTCATAGGTTCTTTATCCGTGGCTTTATTGTTCATATTTGTTTGCCGCAGTAATTGTTTCTTGGTTTCTGTTTTGCATTTATACTGAATCTACTAAATTTAAATCCCCCTTTTTTTTTAGTTATTGCCTTCTTTCATTTTTGAATATTTTTTCTTTCTGTATTCATGTTGTTTAACTACTTGTTTTTCTATGTATGTTAGTAAGCCAATAGTTGTTGTCTTGTATGACAATTCTAGCTGAATAAGTCCTTTTCCACCTTTTTTATGAGGTATGTTTCGATGATCTACATGATCCTATGGATGATGCAGCTTATGCCTAGAAAGAAGCTTTATTATTATTATTATTATTATTATTATTATTGTTGTTGTTGTTGTTGTTGTTGTTGTTGTTGTTATTATTGGTGATCGCCCCTTTTTAAATAATAATGGACTCGCCTGATGTGTACATATATTGTTGCCTTTACAGAGATCGGAAGTTGCAAAGCTTTTGCCTTTGCTGCTATGACACTGTCAGTTCTCTGCCTTCGGGTAGAGGGCGCTCTCTGCTTCTCAACAGAGAGCAGTAAAGCAGTCGTGGTTCCGCCGAAGGGTAGAATCACGACTCGGTAAAAATACACAGACATTTTTTGGCCTGGCTATATGGCCGAGAAGACCCACTATAAAATGACCTTGTGTCACATCTAATCTTGCGTGGGAAGGGTGGTAAATTCCGTTGCGAAGCATTTGCTTTGCTACTACGACATTGTTAGCTCGCTGTCTTCGGGTGGAGATCGCTCTCTGCTTTCGGGCAGAGAGCATTAACCCAATCGTGCTTCCGCCGAAGGGTAGAATCGCGACTAGGGAAAAATAGACATATATTTTTGGCCTGGTTATATGGCCGGGAAGACCCACAATAAATTTACCTTGTGTCACATATAGCTTTGCGAGGGAAAGTTGGTAAATACTTTCGGGCAGAGAGCACTAACCCAATCGAGGTTCCGCCGAAGGGTAGAATCACGACTGGGGAAAGATAGACAGATATTTTTGGCCTGGCTATATGGCCGATAAGACCCAAACAAAAAGACCTTTTGTCACACCTAGCCTTGCGTGGGAAAGTTGGTAAATAATGTTGTAAAGCAGTTGGCGTTTGCCTCTGCTACTATGACTATGATACTGTCAGCTCTCTGCTTTCGGCTAGAGAGCACTCTCTGCTTCCGAACAAACAGCACTAATCCAGTCGTTGTTCCACCGAAGGGTAGAATCACGACTGGGAAAATTGACAGATAATTTTTGGCCAGGTTATATGGCCAGAAAGACCCACAATAAATAGACTTTGTTGTCGCATCTAGCCTTACGTGGGAAGGTGGGTGAATAACGTTTTTGCCTACAGTAGAAGTCGCAACCGCTACTATTGACACTGTCAGCATTAACCCAGTCGTTGTTCCGCCGAAGGGTAGGATTATGACTGGGGAAAGATTGACAGGTATTTTTGGCCGGGCTATATGGCTCGGAACACCAACATTAAAAAAAATATTATTTAGTACTTTACATACTATATTCTTGCATAACGTCAATGGGGAAACTCCTTGCCGCCTATTATTGTGCTTCATGGTGAAATGATACCTATATGTGATTTGAAGAAACTTCCATAGTCACCGCTTAATATGTTTCAAGGATTCTGTGAATAGAGAGCCCTGGCTTCTCTTTTGGATCTCTTAGTCTCTTCTATTTTATTCTGGTATTTTAGAAATATGATTTATCTTAGACTGCTCTTCTAAAATCGGTTCTTTCATTCTTGCATATATGCACGAGTAAACAAAGTTAGAAACGCTTTCTCAGCGACATAGCTAACAATATAAAAGTTGCGTCATACGAACAGAGAAGAAGATTAAAAGACAACAATAGTACACAAATCAGTAATCCGGTGCCATTAACAATGGATTTCTGATTCTGGCTCTAGGATTCTTAACGCCATCATTAGGCTCACTTCAAAACCATCGATTCATTAACAAGCCTCGAAGCTGGCTGCAAGAGCGTAATTGTCAAAACTTTTACGGAGCTGCTACATAAAACTTTGTAATAACCAAATAGTACCTTGTACAACACCTTATATATATATAATATCATTGTATGCATTTATACGAGGTTTCATCAGAAGTTATCGGATTATGGCTATAATAATGGAACTAAATGAAACTTGTGAAGACGTTTGGAACACATTGACGCATTGACACACTGCTGTGAATTCACATTCAGCTGTAACGTTCTAACCGGTTTCTGCTGTTCATACCAGTGTATGTTAATAAAGAGTGTCACAACATTCTCATCATTTTCATCAATGAAGAAGTCACGTGCTGTAGTATTTAATTCAGTACAATATTGACTATATCCACCATATCTCGTAACTTATGACTTCTTTTGCTTTAAAACCATACGAATTAAAAGGGAAAAAAGATTACAAGACGTCGATATAAGCCAAAAGTTTGCGACGAAGCGGATTCTCGTTGTCCCCCAATAAGCAAATCTAGAGATGTTACCAACGATGGAAACGAGTCAGGATAAAGTGCCTTTATTCAGAACAGTAAGTTCTTTGAAAGCGATTAAATTGCGAACTCATATGATTTGTATTTCTATGTTTATGAAACTAGTATCAATATTTTTCATCAGCCCTCATATACGAATATAAAATAGTATATCGATTATTACTTTATATAAAGTTAGCAAGTTCATCAATGTTCCTATACAACAGTGGGCTTCTTTTCACGCCGTATTTGAACATACGGCGTCAAAAGAAGCCCACTGTTATATAGGGAAGATGAGAGCCAAGCATGCGTATCCTAAAGTGTAGTCATTAGAATGCATATATAGTAGGCATGGGTGAAATAGCACGTGATTATACGAGCCAGGATGAGGTTCCAAGGCAGATCTGAAAACTTATTATGGGCAAATGTTTCTTGGTGGCACTGTGTATACTTCTATTTAAAAAGTATATTATGAGTATTTGGAATGCAACGATATATTTTAATTGAATCGAAGTCAATTCAAGCCACTGAAATTATCCCAGGGAATTAAGATGCCACCACTAGCCCGAACTCAAGTGTGATTTAGCTGGAATCATGAGTGTTTGTGCTCTCGCTCTGAAACAAAGTACCATGATTCTTTTTACAACGAGTTAAATTATTAGTCCTTTTGTGTCGCTGTCTTAAAAGGGACGCTATTTAAGATATTTTGAATATGAATGTTATGGAAAACAGAGAGCACAAACCTGATCTCCTGTCTCATGGTTTGTTTATTGAATGTGAAGGAAAGCTAAGAACAATCGACTCGATTGTTTATCACTTAGGGCTCAAGTCCAAGTACAGCGTTATTCATGGTGGGTTGTAATGTCTACCGTCAGGCATTCTCGGTACACATATAACACCGTATGTTGATGGATTTAAAAAATTTCCTCAAAATTTCATAATTATCTATATCATTAATATGCCATAGATAAGCCAATGGGACTATCTATCATCGGAATACTATAGTTCACGATGACTTATCCGGCACAGTATAATTGACATTTTACACAAACGCACCAGTTATCATGGATACCAAGCATTTCCTATGAAAATGTCAAGCATTTTATGTATGATAAAGTTACCAATTCCTACAATTCCTTAGTGTTTCCTCATGACATGTGCAGGCCAGTATACACGCAGACACACAACACACAAGCACAATATTCGATTATCGAAGAAAAATATTAGATTATGCTTCTATTAAAAAATCAAAATTCAACCGTGTATAAGAAATGGAAGTGGTGACATTAAAAGACAAAGAAACATGGGGTAGACGGAAAGATTTAACTTTAAAAAAAGGAGGAAAAACTGAAAAGGAGAAAAAGTGAAAAAATCATTAAAATTTTGTTTTGGGATTTTACATACAATATTTATATTTTAAATTTTGCGCATGTGTGTTTGTGTTTTTGCTAAAAGTTGACTGCAAAGATCCTGTAAAAGTTTCTCTATTCCTTCTGATAAGAAAATGAGCCCTTTTGATGAAATTATCAGACACAATACGGAGGCCTACATCATCTCACGTAATGAAGTATTGATGTCTGGGATCATCATGGTGGTGGCAGGCGATCTCAGTTATCTGTTAGAAGATCTCCTTTAAGAATAGATCACCCTTAGAAAAAGTGAGACCAAATAAACTATTTGTAACAACAATGCTAAACTGAATCTCAATATTATTAGAGAATTCACTAAGTCAACCGTCCAGAAGATTTCAAAACAGTCTGGAGACCATTGTTGAAGACAATGTCGAATTTATTGAATAGATTTAACCTTTAGTATTTCAGGATATTTTTACTTATTCTGCTAAATATAACTTTTAAAATGAAATGTGGGTGATATTTTCATTTTTTGCGGAATTTAGAGGTTAGTTTATCCATCGCAATCTTTCTGTCTATATATGTATATATCTATATGTGTGTGTGTGTGCACGTATGTGTAGTTGTTAAAAGAGCTTCGTTTTGCACACCTTCCTGGTAGGAATAATAACATACATGCACAAACACTGCCATAAAACTCTCGCACACAAATACATACATGTATATATATGTATATATATGTGAACATATATGTAGATATATTCCCCATAATATATGTAAATATAGTTCCAATGATATAAGTATAATATATGTCTTTGTATATTTAGTACCAACAATAAAATAATATAAATTCCGTGCAAAGCTGTTTTTATTTATTATTTGTACATGTTACATTATTTTATATAAAAAAATTGATCAAACTTTACTTCTAGTAAAATGTATTATCCTCGAATTAATACAATGTCAAATTGAAAATTTTTTAACACTTCATTGCTTTCTATACTTAACATATTTATTTAAGAATAAGATGGAATGTTTGATGTTAACTTATACATCGAGGAGAGAAAAAAATTCGATTGTTATTTTAGGTCTATTTCAATTCATTTGTCATTCAGTTAAGACATGTGCCAATGTATATAAGTATTAATATATACAAAATATAAGATATGCATTTATAAGTAGACACTCAGGCACACATATGCAGGCACACATGTTCACAGACGTACACACATAGACACATATATAGGTGTGGGATTATGTACATATATATATTACTCAAGTAATTATATAATGAAATAACTGTGCTAAAACATATCGATGTTTAATACAAATAAATGTAAGCATTTACGCATTTATCATTGTATATGTGAAGAGTTTCCAGGCCCGAAAGACTTTAAAATATAAAGAAATGAATACAATTTATTTTATTTTATTGAATTCTTTAGTATTGGGTTCTTACATCACTTCCTTGTAACAGTCAAGGAGACTAAAAAATACCTTGTCAGTTGATAAGTTACAACCAAATCTGTCCTGCTATTAAACTTTTAGCTGGAGGGAGAAGCCACGGATTCTTACGGGTGTTTGCGCGTATGTGAATGCAACGGACTCAACTGGAATTCAAACTTTGCTCTCCGATTTCTCGTTCTGAGCGGATATCTCCTGCACCACAACGAACATCCGCAAAGTTGACATATTATGTAAGGAAATGTTTCCAAACCTTAAACGACTAGATTAATGGGCGAAGTGAATTTAAACATGTGTCCAAAAAACTGGAAATTGAAAATTGGTATTTAACAACTTGTTAAAGGAACACTTCCTTTTAAAAGGTCAATTACTTGTGTTTTAAAATGTTTAATTGAAAAAAATATTTTGCATTGGTTTTCAAGTTTTGTCTTACCGAGCACACATAGGGGAGCTGTTGGAACTGTATTTGATGAAAGTAATCGTGACAATTGTGGGAATTTCTAGAGGCTATAAAGCTTCTTCTAGAATAAAATCCACACTTGCAGGAACATTTGCGGAAGAGCATTTTGCAGAATAAACAAAAGGATTAACCTAAGAAAGGGCGTGGAAAGTTTTTAATTTTTAAAGTAAAAGTGTGAAGATAAGATGATAAATATTATTTCAGACATCGTCAAAACAGAATTGTGAAAGAGGTGAAAATGCAGGAATGTTTTCAGTACAAATTGTTTACATTTTAATTCATAGTAATTAAATGGAAATGTTCTTTGACATATCATTACGCTTTGTTGTTACTATCAGATTGTGTCCATAAGCATATTCATGACTTGAAGTTTTCAAATAGTTTATGCATATAAACGCATATCTATCTTAAACTAAAGCCCTTAGTTAGTCATGCCAATATGCACAGTTCACCTGCTGCACAGCCTCTACAGGTGACAATTAACTGTCATGAGAAGGGGAAGGAGGCCAATTGTATCTTAGGGCGTATGTCGCTCTCAGTCCGCCTATATATATATATATATATATATATATATATATATATATATATATAGATAGATAGATAGATAGATAGATAGATAGATAGATAGATAGATAGACTTAGAAGGAAACATAGAATATTTATCAGTATACAAAATTTATTCGTGCAGTTTCTCATCGCCCGTCAACCAATCATAGATGGTTGTCAATCGAATTCGGTTTGTAATGTCAGATTCAGAAGGTGTTCTGCGGCTGATGATACTTTGGCTTGTATCTTTGACTTGCTCAAAGGATTTAGCTTTCTTAGCAAAAATGTATCAATTTTATGTGTTGTCTTTATTATCTTTGATGTTGTTTCCTTTTTCTTTTGTCTTTTTTGAGTACCACATTTATGCTTGTTGTCAGACATCATTAAATTGGGTTTAGCTACCTGGTTATGATGAAAAGAATATTCATTTTTAATATAAATACACTAATCCATATTATTATTATTACTAATACATGTATATATAATAAAATACACTATTACTAATCTATAGAAGCAGTAACATATAATGAATATATATGAGATCAAGGCCATAGCTGATGCTAAAATAAACACCAGACACAGAGAAAGTTGCCCTGATTTATTAAGGTGGTGATGTCATCAGTGTCATCAGCTTCCAGAAACTATTAACCTTTCCAGATTATTCTCTTATTCCGATGTAAATTATGCGTCGATTTCACGGCACTCGTTGACATCTTCACCCAGGGGCACGGATTATTTCTATAATGAGCGAGAAAAGATTTTTTTGTACGCTTCATTGCGAAATTGTTGTTAGTTAAACGCAACTCAAATATATTTGGGATTTTTACAAATTAATATTATAAATAGTTAATTTTTTTAATATTACATCTTTGTTCATTAATGATTAATAAATAATGGGATTTTATTGCCTTTGGATTGATTTATTTAATTTAAGTTATTTGCCTTCTTTTCACGAATTAATTATTAATAATAAAAAGATATCGTCTAAATTCGTACGTTTTTCGTAAATTTACATTTTTAATTTATAATTTCAAGTATTTATAAATAAACGTTGTATTTATTTATTTATTTTAAGGTTTTTTCTCTTTTATTCAAACTGTATGGTTAAGAATAATAAATTTCACGTTAACTTTTTTTTAAACGTTTAAAAAAGCAGCCTTTCAAAACACAGTGACCATACCTAAAGGTTTGAATTAAATATGTAAAATGTCTAGAGCAAAACCTCAATATATTTATCAAATTGGCATAATTATAGATGTAAACAAAATAATCAACAGATTTTAACTTACTAAAATGCTTGTCAACAGACAGGAGTTTCTTTGTAAATTCTAACAATCATAGGAAGATTTTAGTGGATTTTGGGAGTGACGGAGATGGGAGAGGGAGGACTGAAAGACTCCATTCAGACTGTTCACCAAGATTGACCTGTATTATAGACTACCGAGGCGCCAGGTTTATAATCATCCGAATATTCTTGGAAGGTTAAGATGATTTATTGCGTCTTTTTTTCGATCAGGCAAGGGTTGGGGCGAAATCAAAAGGAGTCAGCTACAGCCATTCATGAGAGGCACACACACAATATGATGAGCTGCTGAGTCAGACTGCATGAATTAGAGGGTATAACAAGGACAACTTTGATAACTTTATTGACAGCAAGGCTGCCCCCTTGCAATGCGGGACCCTTGGCATTGGCCGATTGACCGATTACTCAGTCTGCCCCTATATATCTAAACGCAGAAAAAGTGTGAGAACTCGTCAATATTTTGTTTAAGGTGTAAACTTATTGTTATTATTCTTAATTATGATGTCGATAATCATAGATTGTGTAGCTACACGTGTTTCGAGTCTAAATTGAGTCTCTTCAAGCGGATAAATTTCAGATTTAACATATCAGAATCTGTTTGTCACACACAAAAAAGAAAATTACTATACCTATCAAATAACAAGAGCCGGCTAAGTTTACGGATAAATCGCTGAAAAGATTTTGATGAAAAAAAGACCCAAACAAATTTCGCGAGTCATTGTAACTCTGGGTTTAGATTAGACAAAAACAACAAACGGAGTTTGATCGGTTGTATCATATCTCTTATCATTAAAATGTAGAATTACGCACACTCAAAATTGGATTCAAATCGCTGTAAATAATTAGATAATAGGACAGATTGGGTTTTGTATCCTTGGCTGGTAGCTCGTCTACCGCCGAAAGCAATGGCAACATACTGTGAGATAATCTTCTGCCTAGACAGTCATGTCTCTTTCCTGACATGCTCGCCCAAAGCGTGTATCACTTATGGCACTTGACTGAACTGACTTATAAACAAATGAAAAATGACCGCCAGTTTTACAAATATTAAAAGTCAGCAATGCTAATAAATAATACTTAAGCAAATAAAAAACATCTAGATAAATTACATGGACCTTAAGTGATGTAATGTTAGGTCTAATAAACAAATGTGAGTAGCATTTTGATATACTGTAATTTATATTTGTCATAATTTTTTGTTGGGGATATGTTATGTATGGTATGTTTAAAGAACATAACTGATTAAGTAACCGATATTTTTTTTTCTTCAGTTTTATTATCACATATGTTGAAGTTGGAAAGTAGTAATCCATTCAGCAACGGAGATATTTGATAATGTCAAGGCGCATATTTACATTTTGTTAAGTTTAAAAAAAAAACATTCTGAAAGATTTTCGATTTAATAGGCGAATTTAGATTTTACTAAATGTATTACCCCCTTGAATTAATTATCGCAATTTCCCAACAAACTGCGTCTCCCAGAACAGTGTGCGTGTAGTTTTAGATGTTACGGCGTGTATTAGTAAGTATTATAAGCAAACTTTGAATTCAGTTTATACCATTTTGTCTATTTTAAACAGCTTGTTTATACAGTGCTAAACATATAAGATTTCATGTAAAAGAAAGTTTATTTCAGGGTAATTTTTCTGCGCTACATTTCTCAAAAGAAATCTGCAGATGAAGCACAGCGTTTGAGCCAAAAACAAAAACAAAAGTTCAGCAGCTATGACAGCAGAAAAAACACAAAAGGATTTTGCAACAAGACAATGCTAAGCCTCATGTTGCAAAATGATTATAATCCTATTTGGAAACGCTTAAATAGGAAATCCTATCCCACCTGTTCTATTCCGACCTGTTATTACCCTATCCGGTTATCACATATTCCAACTGTTGTCACATGGTGTGGCTGAAAAGCACTGTCATTTTTATAAAGGTACAGAAAAATTGGTTAACTTTTAGTCATCCTCAATTTGTTTTCCTATGTGAAATTCAAATGCTGCCAGAATGTTAAAAACTAATTTAATGATTCAAAGACATGCTTCTTACTAATTTATGTAAATAAAACATTAATTTTCAAAAAGTCCCGAGATATTTTCAAAATCTTAATAATATTTTTAGATAAATGTTTTATTTCAATTATTTATTCACGTTTATTCTCTTTTTTATTTCTATTTACCACAAAGGCATTTGATAAAGGACATTGTATAAGAGCATTTTAGAGGCCATAGATAGTTTTTTTAATAATTGGAAGATTTTCTGTTCTCTTTTTTATTTTTTCTTAGTCTTAAAGGTGACTTTTGAGTTATATCTGAAATTATATATATATATATATATATATATATGTGTGTGTGTGTGTGTGTGTGTGTGTGTGTGTGTGTGTGTGTGTGTGTGTGTGTGTGTGTGTGTGTGTATGTGCTTGTTTGCCTTAGGGTTCCTGTGTCTGTGTGTGTGATAGTTTATGTCAATGTTTGTAGTGAATGAGAAGCAAGTGAAAATTTGTGAAATTTCTCTCAAACATATTCTGTGTATAAAGGATGCTTTATGTATTCAAGAAAAAATTGTATGTGTACTGAAAGGTAAGCCGTTTATATACGAAATTTAGAAATGATTATACAAAGTGTGCGGCATTTTAATTGCGTATAGAAATTAAGCTTCATATCAAATGTCTAGAAGTATATGTTTATTCTTTTGTAATTGGACGATATACTATTATCTTTGATAACTAATATTCCTAAAATTATACGCTGTAGCTAATATAACATTTATAACACTGAAAAAATTTACATTTAATGAGATTGTCGATAATACTATGGCACAAATTAGACCTTGAAAAAATATGATCGAAATTTTTGTTCTAGTTGCGAAGGATTTATTTGTAAGAATATTTTAAAGATTAGGTGTATATATATATATATATATATATATATATATATATATATATATATATATATATATATATATATATATATATAGTGACACGGATAAGTATTGAATTTATTTTGTAAGGATTTATTTTGTAAGAATATTTTAAAGATTAGGTATATACATATATATATATATATATATATAGTGACACGGATAAGTATTGAATACATACTATTTTCTGTTATAAATCTAGTTTAAGTTCGCCATTTTGCCTTATATTTAGTAAGTAATATCTCTTAAATTTGTTTTGGTTGAATGTGGAAGAACAATTTAAAACTGATGGTTGAATCCAATCTTTTTTATCACAGTTCAAAATTACCCTAACCATAAGCATTGGATATATGTTATTTTCTGTTATAAATCTAGTTTATGTTCGCCATTTTGCCTTATATTTTGTAAGTACTATTTTTAAAAATGTTTTAGTTGTATGTGGAAGAAAAATTAATAATTCATAGTTGAATCCATTCCGTTTTATCAAAGTTCAAAATTACCCTATGCATGAGTATTGGATACATGACATTTCTTTCAAATTTGAAATCGACACTTTGGATTTTAAATGACTTTATATATTCAAATTTTCGATAGTATTGGAACGTTATCTCTGACCAATCAGAGAAGCACACAATTGCTTACAAGATAGTTCTACTAATCATCTGACTGTTTGATGTGCATTCTGCAATTCAAGGATTAAAAATGGCAAAAACTAAAGAATTATCCAGAGATATGCTAGATTGAATCATTGAACATCACAAAGGAGGACAAGGTTGCCGAATAATTATCAAAGAAATGAATCTAGCACTAAGTACAGTAGGAATCAGAAACCATATGAAGTATGGCGGCGTTACAGAAAACATTCCAAGAAATGGAAGACTGAGAAAAATAAATGAGAGGACTTCAAGGTGGATCAGCAGATATGTGCAAAAACAAACCCTTCATTAATCTTTTTGAAAATAAAACTGATCTTGAGGGTGCTGGAATTAATGTAAGTAAGGATACCATAAGTAGAGATTTATATCGTACAGGTTTCATTCAAGATCACCAAGAAAATTGGCTTTACTGAAAACCAAATATGTCAAAGAAGGTTAAAGTTTGTCGAAACTTATGAAAAGAAAGTTGAACTCTTCGGAAGAAACACAGCGACAAGTGTCTGGCGAAAAAATGTCACTTCTTCACAAGTACAATATGATCCCCACAATTAATTTGGGAGTTGTTCCACTATGATATGCGGATGCTTTTCCTCCAAGGGCACTGGTAAGTTACAAGAATGAATGGTAGCATGTACAGAGAGATTCCAATAAAGAACCTTCAGAAATCTGCAACTTCTTTATGATATGGTGAAAGTTTCCTGTTTCAGCACGACAACTATCCCAAACACGGCAAAAGTTACAAAGGAATGGTTTGAAAAATCTATATTAAGACTCTCAATTGGCCAAGCCAGTTTCCTGACTTGAATCCAATTGAGAATTTGTGGAATACTTTGAAGGTTAAAATTCATAAGCGGAAGCTACAAAGTACCAAGCAATTAAAGAAATTTTGCAAGGAACAA